>OU618556.1:19110000-19710000 GCA_914829495.1 Eilema sororculum
GTCTCAGCAGTCCATTACCCATACCACTAGGCCACCGTAGATTACTACTTATGATAGGATATTTACTGCAAACCTTATTCTCAATCGGTCTGGCACGGCTTATAGTTTAATTGTTAAAGAAATAAGTGTATGGAATCCTATTGTACCCTTTTCTTTCTTTAGGGTACAATTCAACGTTAAGTGTTGATTGTAATGTACCTAGTGCCGGTGCATGCTTTCGTTACGGAGTTGGGAATAGGATGACAGGCGCTCCAGTAAAAGCAAAAATAAACCAAATTGTGGAAAGAAGGAGTGAGAGAGTGGTTCGTGGGCACCCATCTTTGGATTTCTCCCAAGCTTTAAATTCAACCAGGATTGGCGCGGATGAAGAAGGAATATATTAACAAAAATGTTCATTGAGTTTATCTGCATTCTAGAACCCATATTAAAAGCCTCTTTAACCTAAGTTTATACAGCACTGTGCAGTATATCCCAGAATACTTATTACTGTTAGACGTAGATAATAAAAGTGCGGTATTAGACGTACTAACAAAAATATTACATTTAAATGCAAACGACCGGAAATATCGTATGAAAATCCGTTTGACATAACTCCTCATTACGTTCAAAATCCACTTCCCGGCAAATTAATACACATATATGGCAACTCCCAGCACTAAAAACAAAGAAACATTCACAGAATGCAAAAGTCAAACCGCTTCCATAATCAAATTACTAACTAACAAGTAATTAAAAGCTCCTGACGGAGTGGCAATGTGCGTCGCTTGAACACATTCGGCTTAATTACTGTTATATTGTTATACTTGTAATGTGTGTTATGTTGTTACATAACACGCGTGTAGTATAACGTGTGCCGTTAATATTTCAAATGGATACAACATAGTAATAACAATACGATGTGATGTCGGGGCACTCAATTACGTCAAATGAGACGCGCGCTGCGATACGGTGCGCTTATATAACATGGTTTGATTTTAGTGTAAAAAAACTGGTATACATCTAAATTCAGGTTGTTGATCAGTCGATGATGATGATTATAATGAAGAGTACAAGCTTTGGATGCAATTGCAGTTTAATCCAAAACTTGTACTCTTTCTTTTGATTTGGCTTCTCGACATTTGCGGGTGCGATCTCTAAACCCGAGAGACAGGCCTATGCACTTCTAGCTACGTCCGTCAATCAGTAGGTATAGCAGCTGGCAGGTGAGATGGAGTTAGATCCCAAAGAACTTGGTGCGGCCTCCATACGGCTGCCCGCCCACGTCCGAAAATCGGTGACCGACTTTTTGTAGGAGAAAAATCGAACGTACTGCTCGCAATAGTGCAACGCCCACGTGCTACAAAAAGTCAGTCAGAAATAAAATCGGTGCATCCCGACCGATCCGATTATCGGTGAAAAATGGAACGTTCGGAAATGTATGCGTAAACGCACATTATTCACCGACGGTCGGCCGCATGCAAGGGAAGGACAAGGACGTGTCGTGTTTAGGATAAACCCAGAACTTTATTTTCTTTCTTCTGTTCTGCGGTAGCCTAGTGGTATGTGTAATGGACTGCTGAGACGAGGTTTCGGGTTCGATCCCAGGTTTACCATGGCACACACCAATGACTTTTCGATGCTTTTCGAAGTTATGTGTGTATTTATCGCAGGTTTATAAGTGCCCGGTTAATGGCAATAGGCTCACCACCTATTACATTGGGACCTAAACATAAACTGGCGAAATGTGGGTGCTAGCACCTCTGCCTACCCCTTCGGGGAATACAGGCGTGAGTTTATGTTATGTTATGTTCCTCAAAAGCTAAAGACAAGACTTCCTCTGTAAATCCACCTTGAGATTCTCTCTGTCCATGACGTGCTGCTCCCTCGATAGCCAAAGACAAAGTGCGTTGAGTCGGTCACAAAATCGGTCATAAGAATCGGAGGAAAAATCGGACCGTTTATCGGTCCTACTAAAAGACTGACGTGGGCGGGCAGCCTACACCCAAAAATTCTTGCTAGAACCTTCCCAGTATTCTTTTGTGCTATGTGCCCAAACCAACATAGAATACGCGTTCCAATTCTCGTTACAACATTCTCTTTTAGGCCACAGGATTTTTGTATATAATCTGTATTTCGCATAAACTGTGGAATGATCTCCCTACTGTGATTTTTCAAAGCGGCTATAATATGGGGTTCTTCAAGAAGGATATTAGACGGTTCCTAGAGGATTGGCAGCACGAGTAAGACACCTAATGCCCATGGTGGTGCACCGTTCAAAAGCCACGTAAGCCACTTTACATCAAGTGGTGGGCCGTACCACCGAAGCGGTATAAAAAATCTCAACTGCATTCACTTTGCAAGAAGGAGCCACCCCGCGGCGCAGCTGGAAGCAGCTAGACCCGGTAACGCAGGGTCTAGGCTGACCAATCTTTCACCACAATGTTATTTCTGGCGATAGATATCTCCCAACTCAAGTTTCTATTCTTTCTATTTTGGTTTCACTTACTATTAAACACATCAGTCTTTCGGATCTGGCACCAAATAACAAAGCCCTACTAACACATTATTAAATCTAATCAAAACAATAAACACTTACCTAATTAACTAATTGTTCCATATATGATCGTATCACGTTTATATTTATAATTTATATCAATCGGAAATAGATCTTTGATAATATATATTTCTTTGAACACTATCTGATCGCTGCAGTAATTGCGAGCATGTATAAAAGCTATCATGATTGTTAGAGGCGGTTGGGGAGAAACAAAATATAGTTTCTCTGCCTATAAGAAAGAAGAAAGCAAGAAAGACACAAGAAAGAAGGAAGAAAGGAAGAGAGAAAGAAAAAGAGAGAGAAAGGAAGGAAGAAAGAAAGCAAACTGTGAAATGAAATGTCGCTAGCGTTATTTCCGAAACAATTCGACGTTCAAACCTTCAAGAAAAGAGCATACTCTCTATTGAAAGGAAGGCAACGCACTTGTGATGCCTCTGGTGTTGCAGGTGTCCATGGCCGGCGGTGATCGCTTACCATCAGCAAGCAAGCAAGAAAGAAAGGAAGAAGGACAGAAGGTAAGAATGAAATTATTTGTTGTTCATTTGAATAAGTCAGGTTATGGGCCCCTGCCAGGATCTTCGGGGTCTATCCAATATCCAATAGTTGCAAGTTCATCGGCAGTTGCTCCTGTAAAAGCTAAAATTAGATGGTAATGTGATATTTTCTGAAGTTTGCGTAAATATGAACACCAATAATTCACCATGATTCGGGTATTTTGAGATAACTTATACTTCAAACTATGTGACAACTACCATCGTGAGTCACACCGCGAAAATGGCTGCTGCAAAGCAGCCGAAACGTCGGGTTAAAAAGTAATAATAACAAATATATCGCGATAGAATCCGTAAAAAGTGGTTTTATTTCAATAGATGGTAATGATCATGGTGGGGTCCAGGTAAAACCCAGTAGTATGTAAAATTAATATTTTAATCTAAGTTAATCTTAGATCAATATCTTCATTGACTTGTACATTTTTATTTGATCTGAGAATTAAGTGCTACTTTAATGACAGAAACCACGTGGGTTCCCGGCGCGGTATACGTTACCAATCTCTGTGGGTATCGTACACGGCAACACTATAATAATTGGCTATTAAAAACGAATGGATCTGAGTTTATATTCCCAAAACCTTCCAATGCCTTTTTTGTACCCAAAGAGCCGACGGGGGTGGTTATGGCAGATTCGAACCGATTAAAACCGCATGCCGTCTATGGGTTGTAGGTTGCTGGAGGTGAGATTGGTTGAGACACATCCCTCGCATATTGGCTGCACTTCTTATAAGATCTTGCAAATTTGAGAGTTTTATAATAAGTAATAAATAATAATCTTATGATAACCACGATACACATCTGCCTATCTCCTCGTGGATAAAAGGCGTGATGAAGTAACCATTGCTTGGTTCCGCAAATAGTTTAAGTTCATTGTCATACAAGTAGAGTTCTGTAATCTAAGAATAAACGATATAAGTACAATCAACGATAAAAGTTACTAAACGCTAAAATATATTTTTTTAAATTGACTGCCATGTATTGTTTGAATAATAAAAAATAGACACTAGGTACCCGTGACCAGAGGCCCGGTTTATTCCTTGCGCAAAGGATTGGCAATGCCATTCAACGTGCCAATGCCGCCAGCTTTCTAGCCACCCTCCCGGTTGACGTCGATGGGGAGGAATTTTTTGACGCCAGAGCCTGCAGTTTTGCACACATATTGTTTTAAAGTTATTGGAATATAAAAAAATATATTGTTTCTTATTTTACGGAAAGGCTTACGAGCAAAGGGGACTAATAAAATAGGACCTTTTTTATTTGAAACAGTGCTATTTAGAACAGATTCCATCGTGATTTAATTGGTGTTATTTTATTATTTACATAGATCCTGAAGTTTCGACTGCGATGGCCATGGTTGCTAAAAAGCAACCATGCAACCATAACGTCGCGGTTGGAAGTAGAAATCATGAACACCACATCATGAATCCCCTAAAATGGCTTTAACTCGATGTGTAACATTCGCGTAACCGTTTGACAATTAGAATTTTGTTTTAATACTTTTGTTTTTGACTGTACTTATATTCCTTAATTTGCATTCATATTATAAAATAATTGTATTCATAGTAGGTATATCTTCACTAATTACATTATTTAGTTCTGGTTTAGCGACTTAATTACAATAACATAATCATAAAATTAACGAAATAACAAAACCATTTGAAATTATTGTCCATGTCTATCTATTCATTAAAATAAAAAATTAAAAAGAATAAATGTTTTAAACCATTTAATAGTCAAGGTAAAATAAAAAATGTACAGAAATAGCAGAGAAAGATAACCGAAAGTTAAATATAATTAGTAGTAAAAGAAACAAGACATTTAAGCCTATTTTATCCGACTTTTGATCAACGGAGCCTCTATTTTATCCGAGGCAATGGACTTATCCGAGCAGAGGTTTGCTCGGATATAAATGAAAAACCTTCAATGTTTGGTAAAGGGACATTTTGGGAAAGGGACATTATGGGAAGTTGACATTTTGATACCAGGGGAAATTTTGGGAAGTTGACATTCTGAGCCACGACGAATATCTAGACCCAAACATAAAAAAACTTAAACATTTTTTGTAATATTTATACACCAAAAGGTATACAAATCTTCATTTATTCATAAAAAAATTAAACTCTTCGTACAGTCCCGGGTGACTTAAGCGGGGCTTGAAAAGCCTTCTGATAAGGCCGTCAAGCTGAGTGCCACCACTGTTAACATGGTACATGTTTACGATGGTGACCCTCTTTCCGAGACTTTGCGCTTTGCTTACCATCAGGCGAGGTGAAGTCAAATTGACATGTCCTTTATAAAAAAAATGCTTACAAATATTTACACTGACTGAGCAGTTGAAGCACTAGCTAGCACTACGCCCCGTAAATCTACATTTATCCTAGGAACTTTTTGCAGTCTTCTGTTCATAATAAATAGCTTGGATAAATGTGGTTATTCTGTACATCGTACATACTCTAAATTAAAAAAAAAAACAGGTCAAGCAATAAAACTATAGTAGGTAGATTTTCAGCGAAGGTGACATGGGACCTATGTCTAAGGACATTTATAGGCCAGCACAAAAAGCTTATACTGCTTATAAGCTTAAATACTGTATTTTCATCCAAAATACGTTCAACAAAGTTTGACAATTACTATAAAAGTGATTAGATTAGCTCCCCCATCGAACCATGCATTTAATTATTAATAATGTGTTTTTTTTTAAATTTACAAATATAAATGAATAGTTCTATTAAAGTTAACTCAACAAACAACACTAAAGTCTAAAGTTACCAATACCCAGAAAAAGTTCACATTACCCTCCCTAATATTCAAAGCAAATAAAAAAAGTAAACACCAATTAAATTCGCCACACTCTCTAGTCGAACACATTTCCCGCGCGTCCGACACTGGCGTGTGTGTGTGTGCGGGTCTGCGCTTGTGTGCGTGCTGTAATAGAGCGATGACGTGATTTCCTGCGCTGAGTTATTGCTACTGTACCGGCGCTAAATGCTTTGGGAGATGTGACCTTGTGCGGAGGTAAGAGATTATTATAATTTCAATTGTGCTTTGTTTTTTTTAGTAAAATAATAATATACTTTAAAATCATTAATATAGTATAATGAATAATAGAAAAATATAGTATTTAGCATATAAAAAAGAAACT
The DNA here is from genome assembly GCA_914829495.1 of Eilema sororculum. NCBI lineage: Eukaryota > Metazoa > Arthropoda > Insecta > Lepidoptera > Erebidae > Eilema > Eilema sororculum. Next base: position 19,116,230 of record OU618556.1, read on the forward strand.
ATCATCTACGGTGAATAGTGCAGTATAGTCAAGTCTACTGTACACAAAGTTCCTGAAAATGAAGAGGTGAACTGAAAGAGCACTGTTGAGCTTTCAGTTTCAGTTCACCGATATAAATATATTTTACATTTACTTTACCTTTTTGAACACGTATAATATACTTTTATTATAATTTGTAATATTAATTTCATCCTACCGTTTTTAACAACCTCGTTCGCTGCACAAGAAAATTGGTAAATTTAATCTAGTTCTAAAGCTAGTATTACAAAAATATCTTCAAAAATTTCAATCCGTTCGTTGTACCTGGATCAGTTAGATGCTTTAGATTTAAATTTACAGATTGCAAGAACTTTAAATGAATAAGCTTGTATTGTTACTCAACTATCAGATTAACACAGTAAATTCATTTATCGAGGTATGTATTAACAGAATTAAATGGTAGGCTATTATTTCTACCTGCTGAATGTCTTATAGTACTTACATATCATGATAAAAAGATTAATGAGAAGATGAATACATTTTGATTCAGTGAATACTTCGAAAATAGATATAAATACAATGTACCTTTGCATATGACTAAGTACGCCGTAATTCCGAGGCCCGAAATCCACCATATGACTTTTATTACTTATCACCTGTTATTTTTTTATAATAGAGGCAATCAAGCCCATCTTTATCAAATAATATTAAAATTACTAATGATAAATTGATTGATAACTGAACGATTACCAGTCATAGCTGATATCTACAGTAATCGGTGTAATGTGAATACCTTATTCAACAGTTTTTACATGTTATTTTATAATCATGATTTTGGCGAAATATTTTATCTTTATTGATATGTGAAATGAACACTAGACTTAAGTAATTACAGACCCAAGTAATACGGTTTGATTAGTTTATGATGTCATTCATATTGTTATATTAATATCCTATATGTGTAGGTATGGCATGTACCTATCTTTTAATAATTTTAACTGAGCTTCAGTGTCAAACCAAATACTAAGCTGCTGCACACTGTATATATTGCCATCTTAGTGGTATTAAAGTAATCTAAATCTTTTTGTGAACTTAAATTCACAAGTTAGGAAGCATTAATTTATACTTACTTATTTAGACTTAAATCTAAACGTTCTTAATTCGCATAAAAGTCTAAAATAAAAAATGTAAGTATTACTTAAAGCTTTACAACGAAAAAATCATTCAAGTGCGATACTTTGCTATATAGTATGACTACGAGTAAAATTAATTCCTATTGATCACACCAGTGTGACAATTTGACGTGATTGACAATTCTGCAGGGAAATGCTATACCTAACCATACCTGAAAACTTACGATAACCTGAATTAGCATATTTACTGCACTTAAACGCAAACATGGATATTCAATTTACACTTTAATTTCCTGCCACTTATTATTTATAATATAAAGTAATATAAAGTAATCGTATATGAATCTACTCCAGTCAAAGTAAATAAAAACTTTTATCATAGACTTTATATATTCCAAGACTAAACTTATTTATTCATATCTATCTACTTACTCCAATGAAAACAAATTAATCTGCAGTCAGTTTTCAACTTGTCTCCCATGAGACGCCGCTCCAAAGTCACGGCGCGCGTCCCTAGCGAGGGGGTGGAGAAGGCAACAACTCATAAAATTAAGCGATTTGGATGTGAGTTAGTCTAACTGTGAGGATCGTCGAGTTAACAGTTCGCTAGCTATCTTCCTCACACACACACACACAGTGACGCGACGTATCGGACGCAATTCGGCATTACACACACCGACGTGCAGGCTTCGCGCGCCGTCAGTACAACGTCATATTGCCTGGAACACGTTTCGTTCTCGCGCTCGTTCCCGCCATAATGCTTTCGGAAGTGTAATTGACGTTTGACATTTATGATCTGTGACAATTTCGTGTTTTTTTTAATGATTATGATGTTTTTGTTGTACGGATCACTTGATTCACTTGCGTAAGGTGAGTTTTTATCAATTAAACTTTTATCCGTATTAATTTTTTTAGGTATTAATGTATGTTAAGGATTAACGTATTATGGTTGTAATCTATTAATGATTGATCGATTGTTAATGATTAAATTAGATGGCTATTGTTATTTTTTCGTAGATAAATAAAACATAATATGGTATGATAATAATTAATTTGACATTGGTTGTTTTTAGATATCAAAACAAAGACTTTTTGCATACACGTAGAATTTATTTAAATATTACAAAAGACTATTATAAGGTAGGTTTAACTATTAATACTTTTATCGGGTATTATTGTCATAAATCCTTAGCTTGAGTAGGTATTGTTATTGTTGGAAGCTGTATTAAAGTATTTATTAAGTAATAATTAATTTTCAACCCTATTGTTTTAAATCCCGTTAATCAAATCAAATCAATCAAAAAATCAAATAGGCACTTATAGACACAAATGAAATACAATTAGCTGCTAGTAGATAAAATATTATAATGATTAATAAAAGTTACTGCGAACTATTTTAAACATTTCAAACAATTTTTAATTCTTAAATTGTATCCATACTCCATACTAATATTATAAATGCGAAAGTCACTCTGTCTGTCGGTCTGTCTGTCTGTCTGTCTGTATGTTACCCTTTCACGCCTCAATCATTGAACCGATTTTGATGAAATTTGGCATAGGGGTAGATTAGATCTTGAGAAAGGACATAGGCTATGTTTTGTCGCGATAACCGACATCCACGCGGGCGGAGCCGCGGGCAAAAGCTAGTACTTCATATTTACTTTTGTTTGATTTCATACTACTTCTTCAACTTGGCGTTAATCTCAGTCGTATCCGAAGCTTCCAGATTAGAGTCTGGGGTTCGTTTTACCAGTTTAAATGCGGATTTGGCTAAACTTCGTTATTTTATGTGTTTCTGACCTCCATCACCCAAAGGCGATATCGAAGCATTGCAGTTAGACCAATTGAGAGACTGTTTGAATTTACACTATTACTAGCTGAGCCGGCGAACTTCGTACCGCCAATTTTTTTCCACCCGCGTGGCGTCTGAACTCGTTCCAGCTGCACCCTCTACTATATTAAGCATGTATTGTACATATAAACCTTCCTCTTGAACTACTCTATCTGTTCAAAGATACCGCATTAAAATCTGTAGCGTAGTTTTGAAGATATAAGCATACATAGGGACATAGGGACGCAGAAAGCAACTTTACTTTATACTATGTCGTGATTCTAATAAGATTGATGAATAGATAGCAGATATTATTTACCAAGTTTATACTCATGATAACTTTTTCTAAATGAAGTCTTTTTTCTCGGGTTTGGGGTATCATATCAAACGCAGTCGCTTCAATAAAAACCAAATCAAATGTAAAAGAAACGGCGTAGGATGCAAATAGCGTTAAGTTAATGCATACATACATATACATATAATAACGCCTTGATCCCCATAGGGCTAGGCAGAGGTGAATTAACACCGACATTTCACCAATAATTGTATTCGGTCCCATGTAGTACGGGGTGAGCCTATTGACATAGTATTCCGGGCACTATTGTAGCCTCGAGCCCATATCTGAGGCTGAGTCTGGGCTGTATATATCTGTCTGATGTTAAACAGCCCTATCCCTTAGTCGCCTTGTACGACATTGCATGGGAAGAGATGGGGTGGCCCAGCCGAGCTAAGAAAAGGTTCAGATAATGATGAAGCCCTGTGTGGTACAATGAATATTATCTACCCCACCGCCACCCGGAAAATAGCCAGCAGCTCAAGGTGAATTAATCTTATTGAATTACCAATAATTGACAATGTTTATCTGTATCAATAAACGAGATTACTTCAAAACTTTAGCAACGGTAGCATGATAATTGTTGCATTCGACCTTAATCAATATAAATGAAGTTATTTATTCAATGCCGTGTGGTTCCCGACAGAGAAGAATTTGTGTCACCCCATCTCTTCCCATGCGGTGTCGTACAAGGCGACTAAAGGATAGGGCTGTTTAACATCAGACAGATATAAACAGCCCAGACTCAGCCTCAGATATAGGCTCGAGTCAACAATAGTGTCCGGAGTATTTTGCCAATAGGCACACCCCCTATTCATGGGAAATGTGGGTGTTAATTCACCTCTGCGTAAATGACACATCTGTAGAACCAAAGTCAAGAGATATTCTAAAAACATTATTCTTCAAGAAGGGAATTAAAAGGTTCCTATATGGTCGGAAGCAATTAGGAACCCCTGGTGTTGCACGCGTACATAGTCCACGGTGACCATTTTCCGGATCCCCTGACCCCGGACTCTCGGGTGAAAACCTCGGATGCAACAAAGACTATCGCAAAGATAATCATGTCTGCCTATCGTGAAACATCCGTGGTTGCTGACCGAAGTTTCTGGCAATTGGTTTCATAAATCCTGAAATCGGATTCAGGGACAGTGCGTGCCACTTTTTTTATACCACTTAGATGGCAGACAAGCACACGGTCCACCTGATGGAATCTTTAGTTCGGCTTAAACGCTAGGCTAGAAGAAAATCTAGGTAACTTAAGGTAACTCCCTATCATCAGGCAATTGGTTTCATAAATCTTAAAATCGGATTCAAGGACGGTGCGTCCAACTTTTTTTATACCACTTAGGTGGCAGACAAGCACACGGCCCACCTGATGGAAACTTTAGTTCGGCTTAAACGCTACCAGAAGAAAATCTAGGTAACTTATGGTAACTCGCTATCATCAGCCTCTCCTTCAACTCACTCGGAGTTGACGTTCCAGCCTAACTTTGATATGGCTGAACTATCAGCTGATACATTCTTTCATATTTTTTTTTCTTTCCTCTTCGATGCAATACTGTCTCGTAGAAATTCAGCGCGTGGTAAAAAATATAGGGGGAATCATGTGGGGCCATCAGTCCATTGACTGGTGCCCGTTTCTTCTTAACTGATTAGATCTCTTGTCGTTTTAAGTCTCGTTTTAAGTCTCACGAATCCAGTATCAGCCTGCATTAAGTTTGAGGCGAGGTTGCTTGGGTGTTTTGCCAAACGTTTCGCATTAGACGCTGTTGACGTTCTTATTTGGTGTTCAACCGTATCAACTTTGAGGTCTTTGTGTAACTGATCATTTGTAATGTACCAAGGTGCATCGGTTATAATACGTAGCATCTTAGACTGAAATCTTTGGAGTATTTCTATGTTTGAACTTGAGGCTGTCCCCATAATTCGATACCATAGGTCCAGATAGGTTTTAGGATACATTTGTAAAGCAATAGCTTATTTTCTAAAGAGAGTTGAGATCTTCTGCCTATTAACCAGTATATTTTATACAAGTGGATTCCAAGGGCCTTTCTTTTGGTGAAGATATGCTTACGCCAAGTCAGGCGGCGAACCATATACAGTCCCAAGTATCTAACCTCGTCTGCTTGGGGTATTGTGATGCCGTTTAGAGTAACAGGTGGACAAGTATCATGTCTAGTCGCAAAGGTGACTTGCACGGACTTGACTTTCATGTAAATATTTCCACCGAGCAGGATTTTTAAAAGTTTTTATTTTAAAGTTTTAACTACCGCCACACCGCAGAGGCTAGATACCTCCAAGTCTATTTGCTATATTATTCGTTCGTGTTTTGTGCGGCTTAAATGATTCCTGGTAGCCTCCCAGATATTTTTTATAAATATGAATCTAATATTCGAATTAATCGAGGAAAATGAAATGCTCAAGTGAGGAACCCACGACCTTTCCCTTACTCCCTGTTAGCATTTCATTTTTGCCGCTGTATTCGAATTTTGTAGTTAGCTTAATAAATGCTATAAAAAATCATTCAAATAAATCTAATGTTTAGTAAAGCAAATGTTTCAATCAACGAAATAAATACAGTTGCGATATAATCGCGTGATGAACCGCGCGATACGTGCGTGCGTTTGGTGCGATTGTAATAAATTGCAGATTACGTATCGTCAGTTACGTGTATTGTATGTCAATATTATTGATGGCTGGCGGAGTGGTCGGGGGCAGCCACTTGTGCATGTGTTTGTATAAATTTGTGTTTTGGTGATTCGAAATTAAGAGTCATCCATACTCATATTATAAATGCGAAAGTAACTCTGTCTGTCCCTCTGTCTGTATGTTACGTTTTCACGCCTAAACCACGGAACCGATGTTGATGAAATTTGGTTTAGGGGTAGATTAGACCTTGAGAAAGGACATAGGCTATGTTTGGTCGCGATAACCGACATCCACACGGGCGGAGCCGCGGGCAAAAGCTAGTAGTTAATAATATAAAATTAGGAGGGATTGTCATCGAAGAAGTTGCGGGTATCATCTAGTTTATTAAAATACTAGATTTTAACTTCAGATTATTATTAATAAATAAATATTCCACATCATGCCACACAACGCTATCTAGACCCATGGTAAGCATAGCTTAACTAGCTTGTGTTATGAAATCTAGAATGCGGATAAACATACATACTTAGTCACTTTTCTTTGTAAATACATACATATTATACATAGAAACACCCAGACCACTGCAAATAGCCATATATGCATACAAATATTTGCACTGAGCGGGGTTCGAACCCGCACCTCCTGCCTAGCAGTCGCGTTCACTACCGCCACGCCACGGAGGCTGTCAATTAAAATTGGTTCAATGGTTTAGACATGAAAGCGTTACAAACAGACTGTACGCTAGGTACTAGATAGACAAATAAAAATGTAGGTTTATTATTTATCTAATATATAAAATTCTCGTGTCACAGTTTTCGTTGCCATACTCCTCCGAAACGGCTTGATCGATTTTGATGAAATTTTTTGTGCTTATCCGGTATCTATGAGAATCGGCCAACATCTATTTTTCATCCCCCTAAATGGTGCAGCGGGAACGGGATCTGACACCACGGGTGCAGGGAAAAATTGGCGGTACGAAGTTCGCCGGGACAGCTAGTTATTTATATAAGTATAGGTTTTGTTTTATCCTTTGAAGGTGGCACCCAGAAAAATAGTTTTTCATATGTTGGTAATTATTTTAGGAGAAGCTACTATTAGGATTATATATAATACTAGCTTTCGCCCGCGGCTCCACTCGCGTGGATGTCGGTTATCGCGACCAAACATAGCCTATGTCCTTTCTCAAGATCTAATCTACCCATAAACCAAATTTTATCAAAATCGGTTCAGTGGTTTAGGCATGAATGCATAACATACAGACAGACAGACAGAGTTACTTTCGCATTTATAATATTAGTATGGAAGTTTGGATGAGGTACCTAACTTACAATCAAATTTAATAATATGATAACTAAAATACTTACAATGAAATGGCGGTAAAATTCTGATTAATATCTATAGTTGCCGTGTTGGTACCCGGTGCAGTAGAATAGTACCACCCCAGCTCTTCCAGTGGGTGTCGTAAAAGGCGACTAAGGGATAGGGCTGTTCTCCATCCGACAGTCAACATACAGCTCAAGACAAAGGGCCCGCTAGGCGGTAATAGGCTTGCCTCCTTTAACTTCGTGGGACTGAAAATCATAATTGGCGAAAAGCGGGTGTTAATATGCCTCTGCCTACCCCTCCTACGTGAATGAGATGAGTATATGATATCTATTTAAAATATTGCTTGAAAAATCCATAAGAAAAACAAGTATCAGAAGAAAAAAAAATACAGCTTTTCTCAGTTTTCTGGTATAGACCTATCAACAAATTTCCTCATCATAACACGCCAAACATCAAAAACATTTCTCTCCTCTCAAGACATTCATAAACCAAATCTCAGTGTACCAATACCTTTATATCATCGTCTACATCACAAATTGACGACTAAAGCCCAAAGGGAGCATCCGACATTCAACGTTCAAAGAAAAACGATTCCAAATGACATCATAAACACTTAACTCAAAAGTGATTTTGATGTCAACTATTATAGTCACTTACACCCTTTTAGCCTTTCAACTCGATATAATATGGCCGGTGACATCAAAGGCCGACCACACACATCGACTTCCGCGACTTTATCCGCCCGTGTCCGCCGGTGTCCGCCGATGTCCGCCGGTGTCCGCCGGTGTCCGCCGATGTCCGCCGTGTCCGCCGATGTTTGTCCACGCCTCGTTACCAATTAATGTCATAATCCTTTACCGTAATTGGCTGGGATAGAGCGACATTTTGTTGTTCCATTTTTAAAGATCACAGTGACATTTAAAGGAGTTGTGTTGTGATTTTTTGTTTTTTTTTTTAATTAAAAAATAGAACAGCTACTTTTTCAGCCGGATTAAGGAAGTGCCATAGTCTTATTTAAACTGAATTTCATCAGTGAAAATCTGTTCCCCTAAACTGAGTTGGATGAAAAAGAAAATGGAGGAAAATTGTGGAACGTTTTTAGGTTTCCAGGGTCCTAAAAATATATAGGACACGTCAAGTTGACTACACCTTATCTGATGGTAAACTAAAAGCAAAGTCTCAATCAAGAGGGTCAATTACAGATACGTAACATGTTATTATAGTGGCAATTGGTATTAAAAGCATCTGATGAGGCCGACAAGCTGAGTGCAGCTTGAAGGCCTCATCAGATGCTTTTTCACGCCCCGCTTAAAGGCTTTCGGACTGTAGGTAATATCATAATTTTAACGTTGTTCCACTAAGCCACACAGGTCGTCAAAATCCTACGTAATTAGTATATAAAACGAATAAATCAAACTAAAATATTAGCAAAAAGAATCCATGGTTCCACACATTCAAATAAAAAAGTAAACATTCTAATAACTTTATAGTCTCTGGCCGTTATAATCCACTTATCAAATTATCACCACCACGAAATATCAAAAGAACACATCTGGCATTTTTATTAAAAACAAATCCTCTACTTTCATCAAATATATATAAAAAAAGATATAAATTAATAATGGTGGATATCAAAGCAGGGTGTTATGAGTTCAGGAAATGTACGGAAAGACTGTCAAAGATGTTGCATGATGTTTTGCGACATTGACAACTTCCGATGGTTTCATCTAATCTGTTGGTGAGGGGCGACGGCCGATATATGGCGCAAGGTGTCAGTGAGGGTTCCTTGTGTTCTGGCCTTCGAATCTCTTAAAGCTAAAGCACTGTGGTGCCGCAGTCACTGTACAAAATTAAATTAAATTTTAGACTTTATTTATACAGTTCAAAATGAAATGAAAACAGTTTCATTACACTTTTTCAATTAGGTAGTCTGCAAAAAGTCGTTTCATTTTGAAAAGTCTATTATTTAATGCCGATTTTTGCAGTGGCGGCGGCTCCAGGCACCACTGTGGGCCAGTCGGGTTCGGACTAGACTCCGGGCCCGGGCAGCCCGTGAAGAGCGAAGGTGAATCGGGCGTTGGAGTTCGCAGAACGACTTTCGTCCTTCATGACCGCGGGCCTGGGGTGATCGGTGGAGCCGCCTGTCACACTACCAGAAGCAGGCCGCGGCGGCGGCGGCGCAAAGTGCCGGGGCTGGTACCCGGGACACGATGGTCCCCACAACCCTAAGGGGGCCATCTCGAAAGAGATGGTCCTGTATCTGCCGGGATGCGAAAGATATGTTTCCTGCATTCTCACCTCCGGCAACCAAGGATCCAAAGACGGCGTGTGTTTTAGTTGGTTCGAGTCCGATATAACCACCTCCACCGGCTCCTGGATGGTGGTATTCGTGGGGATTTTCGCACGATAAAAAGAAAACCACTGTGGTTTAGCTTTAGCAGAATCGATGCCCTGGTTGATTTATGTTATTTGAGTTATTCAATTTACATAATTACTACCAGCGCGCTCTGGCTTCACCCCGGTGCCATCTTAGATTTCCAGTGCATCCAAATAATAGAATAAAAGGTTTATTTTATTCTATTTAGGGAAAAGTATCCATTTGACAGCAATAACTTCAACCGAAACTAGCGTTCTCTGGTCATTCTATCTCTTCGCTTGTGTCAAAGCACTCTACTAACGGACAGAGTTAGTTCTTCCAAAAAGTGCCAGATTGTCGCCTATAGATTCACCATATCCGACGTTAACCCATCTCTGCTTACCTCCGGCATAAACAGATATGTATACTTAGATATATGCAACTGAACACTTAACACATAAAATATCAAATAAACAATTTCTACAAACATAAACTAATTACATTTTCTTGAAATCCTACACGCATTCTAGGTAAAGCCTTTAAATATGACTCCAAACTGTAATCTACCTTATTACAATATTTTTAAGAGATATAATGGCGTGGTTGAAACTGATATATTAAAATAAGGTTATGTAGGACGCCCGTTCTACTGACGTCAATCGGAGTGTGTATGTAAGCATTATATTATAATTATTAAACCGATGTGCATTAACGCATATTCTGGGTTATAGGATCTTGCACACTGTTCAAGCAAAACGCACGGAATACGCTGGAAAATACGACTATTCCTGTCTTACTGATGGAAGATGAACACAAGGGATAAGCCATCTCTCCCGTGGTTGTGGTATAAGACGTCTAAATGGATGGGGCTGTATTGTATTATCATATACTTTTCTGTAATCCAAGCAGATTCTAATTAAATAAAATATAATAGAAAGTGAAAGAACTTACAAGAGCGAAGGATTCACAATAAACTTTTTCTAGTTTAGATTGATTGATGGTAAAGGAAAAAAACAAGAGTCTCCGGTACACTTACAAGATAAATAAAGTACAGAATAGCAACTGTATTTTTCCAGGATGAATAGGCCAGTAGAGTTAACCTACAATCTCAAAATCTAGAGAAAAGGCCCTTCAAATTTTTATTTAAACCAGGGTCGTTTGCATTGAACATCTTAAGGTACAATATTATCGTACACAAGTGACAACTATAGAGAATTTCCTGTAAAGGGAAATTACGATGTAAACGAACTAGATGTAAAAGAAGCATACATTTAAAAGATACCAGAACAACCTCTTACACGTTTGCTAAACAACGCCGCTGTATATTGTACTAATGTGAAAGGCCTTTATGACGTAGATAGATGAGTATAATCCGTGTTGGCATTTTATCGATACAGTTCCCGATCTCGCTCATAATTAAGTTCTGTAAGGCCTTATGTAACTGTGACGATGATGAGGAATAACGCGATGTCTGGCTCGAGAGTTTCATCGATTTTATCATCGCTATCATCTATTATTTTGTTTGTATTCGATTGCTGAAGTTATTAGGTTGACTTGTGTATGTAATACAATGATCATTGAAGTAAATACTATTTGAAGAAACTTGCTGTTAGTTTTACACAAATTATTTGTCTATTTTTTACGAATTCAGCAATAATAAGTACCTACAATACTTGAATAAAATATACAGCATTAAATAAGCTAAGTATACAAATCGAATATATAGGGAAAAATTAATCTTCTCGGGCGGGACTCTAACCCGCGATCTTTCTCTTACAGGGGGAATGCCTAAACCAACTCTGCTACGGTTCCGATAGGTCGTAAGAACATCAGTGGATGACTCCACCGTCGCCATGAAGACGGATAAAAATAGAAGGGAAATTTGGAGCGCATCGGGCTTATCGCGGTAGCCGAGTTGGTTAAGGTAAAGATCGCGGATTTGAGTCCCGCTCGAGAAGATTAATTTTTCCCTATGTATTCGAATAGGTACAATAATTTACAAATATCAGTATCATCATTATACTGAATACAGTATTTTCGTTTTTGACTCAAAGAAAAGGAATATCAACACCCACACTTCGCCATCAAGTTTTCGGTCATAGTGGGCGATTCCTTTGAGATTTCTTGTTATTTTCGGATGAAAATATGATCGGTGGTGTCGCTCTGTATGACTCCCACGGCAACTTGGATTTTTCTTGGCCTGGAGCTTAGTGGGTAAATCGTCTATAGAAGGTAATGTTCTGACTCCGACGCAATTTTCGTAGTGTACCTACCTATGTCTTTATAGAGAACATAACAAAATAGAAAGAATAAAATAACAACGTATTTGATACCCCACCTATGGTTATTGGCATGATTGACGGTTGAGGCTACTTTATTTGCCCTTGAAAGCAGAGTAGCTTTCAAGTATTTGGACACCCATCTATGTATTGAGCTGAGAGTACAGTGATACGAGAGTAACAAGCTTCAGGCATATAGGCATAATTCTTAGCTTCTGTTTAATTAACTTTCTTCCTACAGTCCCGGGTCCTTTATGTGGGGCGTGAAAAAGTATCTGATGAGACTCTCAAGCTGAGGGTTATTGTCTGCCATTGTAACCCCCTTGTCTGAAACTTTGTCTCAGCTTACCAACAAGCGAGGTGAAACTTGACGTGTTCTACAAAAAAGCCACATAAACATAGCAAACAAAATTGATTATTGCGTCAAGAAGTCCCCATTCAAGATGGCCGCCAAGTATTTGGTCAGTCGTTTTCATATTTATATAATATCACACGGCCATTTGCTTTTATTGTTACATTACAATTCTTGTAATTTTTTTAAACAATAGCCCTCTGCAGGTGTTACTAATTGTTACATATCTGGGTTATTGTGGTATAAATTGCTTTTATAGGATAATATTATGAATATCGTTTTATTCTGTCATTCATAGATGTAATATTTAGATAGGTTTGAGTTAGATAAAGGGTCGTTTATAAATAAATTAGATTGACAAAGCCTCTCACGTATGTTGGTTCTTAGTGAGAATGTCAGTTTGTCACTAGATCTTTGGATGTTTATTTCTTAATCACGCTCAAACGGTTCACACTTATCTCATTGACTGTACACCTTGATAAAATGCTACTTTAAAACAAATAAATTTTCGGGGCAAACGGTAAGATAAGATAAGATAAGATAAGATAATCATTTATTCGCTTAAACATGAGTATACACACATAGGCATGCAAGGTATTCGTTTCATTTATTGTTTCAGTCATGTTTAGCCGTTTACATATCGGCGTGCAAATGTATCGAAAATGAATTTATTAGTCACATGCAAAACATAATATATGAACGAAACTAATTAAAAAAATAAAGAAATAATATTTGATGTCCAACAATTTGTAAATTTAAAATAAAATTAAAATAAAATTTAAAATAAAATTAGGTATTGTTCAATGTCTATATAAATTAATGTCAAAAATAAAATAAAAATGTCAGAAGGTAACATAATCAAAATATTAAGAACAAATCACATAATGTCAAGAATTCAGAGAATTCTCAGACAATCACAATTTGTCATTTAAAAAATCCTCAACACTATAATACGCCTTCTGCAGAAGGAAGTTTTTTAGGTGTAATTTGAATGCATTGCCATTCAGCTCCTTCCAATCTTTAGGCAACTTATTGTAAATTATAGGAGCCATACATATTATACTCTTGCGCATAAGAGCCGTTTTTGCCCTGTGCAAGCGAAGCCTACTATTATCACGCCTGTTTCGCGGAACTGCTGTATCCAAGGTCGGAAATAAGCGAGGGTTGCATTTAACAAACATTGCAACTTCAAAAATGTACAGACAAGGTAATGTTAATATTTTTAGTCCTGAAAATAAGTTCTGCAGCTATCGGTAGTTTTTAACTTAAACATAGACCTAATGCATCTCTTTTGTGCCTTAAATGCTACGTCAGTATCTGTTGAATTACCCCAGAAAATAAAAGGGGGAATCGGTAACAACCCATCAGATCGTGCTGCAATTTGACACACGGGTAGATAATATTCTGAAATAAACACATTGACTTAAATTAACGATTCAGGAGTCAGAAATATTTAACATTGGATCTGTTTGATCGTGATGGACGTAAAAACTTGTGAAAAAAATTGATCAGTTTTGATCAGACTTCAAAACTACCGTAAATATGTTAGATTTCAATTGCTTGCGTAGAACTGGAAATATGACCAAAAAAGCAACAATAAAACCATACGGGTGGAGCTACGGGCATCAACAGTCAGCTAGTTATTTAATAAAGTACATTATGTCATGCCAGGATAGTAACTGAACAAGTGGCAAGGCTCTATGCCTACTCCTATTAGAATTACCATAACATAAGAGCTCAATTGTCGACTAGACTACTGCTATCTCCCTCTAGCTCATCAATAAAGTCACACGCACAATTATTACGTGTATTTAACGCAATACCACTTTCTAGGAAATTATCCGCACAGCGCGAGTTACCTCACTCGCTATCAGGCACGTCTTCATTGCTATCATATCAATTCTTTCTACACAATAAACTGCACTAGTTAGTAATCTGGAAGGCCTTTTTATTGATCTATCGGTACTTATAAGAAAGTTGAAGAGTTTGTCTGTTAGAGCGCGCTGATTTCCAGAACTAGGTACATATACGATTTGAAAGAAGTCAAGGAAGACTTCTCATGAAGGTTTGAAGTCAATGTCACAGTTTTTTATGAGGAAATCCCCTCGGATAACCCCCATGAAGGACTGGTTATATCGGACTCAACCCGACAAAAACCGCACGCAAAGTTTTTAGATGCCAATGTGTGCAGTGGTCCAAAAGGCAGTTCTCTCGCACTCCCGTTGACCCAGGGCTATAAGCTATAATCTGGTTTTTATTATTTGTGACAAATAGACAAAAGCTATGACAATTATATTTAGTATCCGCACGATTATTTCGCAATTGTTAATAAATTAATTCAGTTGTACATGCGTTATTTGCCGCTTGATTTGCGTATGACTATTCGTGTCTGTTTATAACTACTCATTTTTAATTATTGCTTCAATTTACGTGTACAGTTTGTAAATTATTAAGGAGAATATAGTTTTGTGTACGAATGTAATAGGTATGTGTGTTTGCAAACAAATTTAGGACTGTGCATTTTGTGATATTCGTTTAATATTTCTCTGTTAGGTACGTTTTTAAAAGCAGATTTTGGTTTGTCAAAGCCCTGAATATCTTCTAACTCCTCCTTTCCTTGTTTGGTGCGGTTGATTTTTAAAGGAGCCACACAATATAATTCCATAATCCCAAAAGGCAAACCTACGCCAGAACCTTAACCTATATAACTTCACTATATTTCCCCCTCGGATCTGAGGTTCTTGAGGTTTGCTTTAGTTTTTCTTTTTTTACGTGCGGGATAACCCATGGTTGCCCCCCCCCCCCCCCAAGTCAGCAGGGGTTATGTCAAACTCGAAGACCTTACTACATATTCACACCCCGAAATATGTGAACTCTGAACATAAGCCACCAACGAGGCTGTTAGCGATGTTATGTGTATTGTGTGTTGAAAGCTGTATTGATTCACATAAAATATGTGTGCGATTCACTGTACTGAGTGTACAGTCATGTTGTATCATGTTCTGGCCCAAGCTTCGTTTCAATTCCGATGCGCTAGGGGTGGCACGCGAGAGCGCTTTGACAACTTGTATCAATGTTTAATCAATTTGGTATCCTTGTCTGTTTGTTCGCGATGTAGGTACGAACGGATTTTGATGCGATTTTTTAACACGATTTTATTAGCTTCACTTGTAAGTGTAACTGTATGTAAAAAAATCTTGGAATCTTAATTTGACCCACTTCCCGGTCTTCGATAAGGAAGAAATTTTGCACACGCTCTGAGTTCTGGTGACAATACATGACTAGCTAAGAAACGTCATTACAAATCCAATATGGCGGGCTCCCCAAGATGGCGGACTGGCTGTTTGAAATCCACCCCCATGATATGAGTCTCAAATGAAAGGGTTTGCTGTCAGGAATACGAAAAAAAGTAAAAGTCACGTAACTTAAATCCAACATTTGTAATTCTTAGTGCGTGCTAGAACGTGTTTTTTAGTTTTTCTAAAAAAACTCTCTTCTCTTATAATATAGAACCTTTTATAATATAGAACCTTCTTAAATCGACCGTACTTGTTTTTGAATGCAATTGGTTCAGTAGACCACATGCTGGATAGTTCTTCATATAAGTCGATACTTAATGCTTTGATTTCTTTTTTATTTAAAGCAATTAATTTTGTACTCACACGCGTACTAGTATAATATGTATTTTAATGATAATTTCGATTCATCAAACATTATTATCACTTTAATAATGCACATAATCTATACCCCACATCTTCAATTATTGCCTGATAACAGGAATATCTTCATCTGATAATAGTCCACAAGTTTTTGGAGCAGTCTGAGTCACTTCATAACGAACTGATAGTTCCATTACATATAAGACATACATACATACATATACTCCTGCATGTAAATCCCCGAGTTTGGGGTCTGCTTTACCAGACTAACTGCGGATTTGGCTAAACTTCAATATTTTCTGTGAAGTGATTGCCATCTAACCTCCACAACCCAAAGGCGATATCGAAGCATTGCAGCTAGACCGGTTGTTGGACTTTTGAGGGCTCCAACTACCCGTAACGACTGCCATAGATGTTCGTATGGCAACCGGGACCGACAGGTTAACGTGCTCTCTGAGGCACGACCAGACCAATGCAAATACCCATATTCATGTATACAAATATTTGCATTGAGTGGGGATCGAACCCGCGCTTCCTGCGTAGCGGCCGCGTTCACTACCGCTACGCCTCGGAGGCTGTCAGAAGTGTCAGAAGGCAGAAGTGTAATAACATCCACATTTCGCACGTAATAGGTTATAGTATATTATGCCCCAGGGCCACGACCAAACATAGCATACATCCTTTCTCAAGGTCTAATCTACCCGTATACCAAATTTCATCAAAATCGGTTCAGTGGTTTAGTTGTGAAAGCGTAACATACAGACAGACTGACAGAGATACTTTCGCATTTATAATATTAGTATGGATTATCTGTGGTAATAGATAAAATAAAATTAAAATTGGATAATTTTATTCTCCGTGACAACCCTGATATGTGATTCCAATAAAAATCAATCAGCGCTTACCGATCACTTGATCCTGTGTGCCGGTGTGCGTGGGGTGACCCTGTGGGAGGGGGGTGGGGTGATGGGGGGGGGGGGGTGACTGAATGGGGAACAGGGGCTGTTACAAGATAGGGCACGCAGGTTTATTGGGCTGTTAGAGTACTGGCTCACTCATTCGGATTGAGTAAACGTTTTGATAAGTGTGGTCCTTTACATTGTGGCAAGGTGAAGGTTGTATCTTTAATAATATATAAAAATCATTGTTTGTTTGTCTGTTATGTGCTGTCGAGTCGTTCATCTTGGTATGAACTTCCAATTTGATACTCTTATTGAATATTGTTTTTGTTGCAAATTGTTAAAAGCGTTTTTTTTTAAAGAATATTAGAACCGAAATTACTAATATTCCTTCTAATAACCCCTCCAGCTAACCTTAATTGCTTGTGTTAGGAGTTGATTCACGTCGGTAATATAATGGCCAGGATTCGAACCTGGGACCTTTTGATCGTAAGGCCGACTCCTTAACCACTAAGCTATTGGCGCTTCAACGGTACAACGACTTTACTGTACTCATTCATATTCTGCCCTCTGTGGTACTGATTAATAAGCTCAGTAGATGCCCAGTACAAAAAGTCAAGAAAATAATTTACAAATAAAACTGATATTATGTTCGCTAACTCCTTATTTCCTACCTTAGCAGTACAAAAAGATAATATAAGTCTTCCTATCCTCTTTAAATTTAATAACCTTAGATATTTATAGCATTATTGAAAAACGTGGTATCGCTCGATATTTCGCTCCGTCCACGCTAAAATTAGCTTTTAAGAAGTTGTAAATTAATATTCTCAAAACCAAATGTCACAAAACTCATTTGAATCAGAAAGCACTCAATGATATTTAAAACTATGTTTGTTGCAGGAAGCGAATGAACACATCAAGCGAACTTCAAAGTGCCACATCAAACAACGCCTGCGCACTAATCAAACACTAATACAATCATAAAAAACAAACATGTTTTATATCCGCACGAATTAACAAGATTAAACACATGAACGAGAATAATAAAGACAAAGAAATGCAAACTGTAGTGTCTAATTACACCCCGCACCAAGATGACAACACTTTGATAGATGCACAAACATTCACGAACGAAAATTTCTACGACGACCGATTTAGTCCAAACGAAAAGATAAATGTCGATGACGATAAAGAAGAATTAGTCATTGATGAGTCAAGAGACGAAGCAGAACTTAATATCGATGTTACAGATACGAGAGAGGAAAGCTTTAGCGCTAATGAAGAAAAGAAAGAAGATTTATACGAACCCTCTTGGCATCCACACGTTTACGGCAAACCACCCAAAATGCCAACTCCACACACGATAGACTATATTCTAGGTATTTCTAATGTAGATAGAAACGAGAAAAAGTCAACAGTTTCTCAGTTAATGAACGTTAAAATTAATTTCGATGTTAAAAAATCATTTGCTTATAAAGAAAAGAGTGTACAAGTGTCAGGTGTTGATAGGAACTTAATAAATGTACATAAAAATAAACTGCAGGAACAGTTGTTGCAGAAAGTTGTGAGAACTAGTGAGAGTGATGTTGAAAAAGTGTATTATAGTCGTGAGGAGCCGTTGAATTTGTCTGTGCCAAAGTCGAAAGATTCGTCGGGGTGGATTGATGAGGAGAGGATGGTGAAAGGTGAGTGAATTGATTTATTGTATTTATCTAACAGCTACAGAAAAAGTTGATCAATTATTTTGAATTTATTGTGTGATATTTTACTCAGTGTGAACTCCTGAGCGGGATATTTATCACGTTGACAATGAGAAGGGATCCTTATAAATTGAACCCACTATATATTAAATAGGTACTTAAGCTATTTCTGGTGAAATTGATAGCATAATCAATAATTCTCACGAATTTTATTTGTGATTTTTCATTTTGAAACGCCAATAAACTATAATGCTAGATATTACGTCCTGGATTCTATTGTTATTTAGAGGATTCTTATTGTCGAATACGATATTGATATTGTACGAATTAAGGTAGATCTCTCTATGAGCGCTGGCCTTGGGGTGATCGGTGGAGCCAGCTGTCACCCTAGCAGAAGCAGGCCGCCGCCGCGGTGGCGCAAGATGCGCCTCCCCGTACCCGGGGCTAGATAGGGACGCTATGGTCCCCACAACCCGAAAGGGCTATCTCGAAAGAGATGGTCCTTGGTCTGCTGGGGTGCGAGAGATATGTTTTCGGCAATCTCACCTCCGGCAACCAAAGGCCGGCGTGCGTTTTAGTCGGTTTGAGTTCGACATAACCACCTCCACTGGCTCCAGGGGGGTGGTATTATCCGTGGGGATTACGTAAGACCATTGAGAACATAACACACATAGGTACTTAGCGAAATATTTATGTTCCTAATTATACTTCTGGCTTATCCTTCGGGAATCGGCAGCCGTGTGCGTAAATAATATTAAACAACAATATATTACTAGCCACTCATCTGATTTGATACACTGGCTCGTGATACAAGTGATGTTGCTACTGACCGCCAATATTAATTTGGAAGATGACGAAGATTAGTCTAGTGGCCAAAGATATATTGAGTCAATTACACGAGTGCGTAGGAGTCGATAAACACGTGTGGACATTCTGTGAATGAAATTATAATGAATTATATTTTGATAGTGATATTTTATGTGTATCAACTACTGATACACAGTTTGTGTTATTTTATATTCCATAGAATATCTATACTTGAAACACCCTTTTATGGTATACTAGCTTTGTCGGTTATCGCGACCAAACATAGCCTATGTCCTTTCTTATGGTCTAATCTACCCCTGTACCAAATTTCATCAAAATCGGTTCAGTGGTTTAGGCGTGAAAGCGTAACATACAGACAGACAGACAGACAGAGTTACTTTCGCATTTATAATATTAGTATGGATTCTTCTGTGTATTCCCAGCCGGGCAGGTAGACACAATGTTTTATCATTGCTGTCAAACGGGTTTTTTCTGGGTTTTTGTCTGCTACTGAGTTTTTTTAACAAGTGAAAATGCTCTCACGCTCCTCGTGGTTCGAGCTGAACAACCTAATTCTTGGCTAATCGTAGCCTAGGTGCTACTAAAAAAAAATCTATTTCTGTGCCAAATTTCATCCAGATCCGTCCAGCCGTTCTGGAGTGATTAAGTGACAATCATCTATCTAAAGTAGGATGAGGCTGTACTGTAAATAGTTTATTTTAAATAAATGATGAACCACGCAATAAGAACTTACGCCACTCTTTTTTGAAGTCGGCTAAAATGTTCCAAAAAAGTACATACTCTCTGCACAATATTTTTAAACCTTTTTACACGGTA
Source organism: Eilema sororculum (assembly GCA_914829495.1). Lineage (NCBI taxonomy): Eukaryota > Metazoa > Arthropoda > Insecta > Lepidoptera > Erebidae > Eilema > Eilema sororculum. Next base: position 19,136,371 of record OU618556.1, read on the forward strand.
TTAACCCTAAAAAAGCAATATGGATGATCTGTCAAAGGGTAAACTCCATTTTCACCCCACAAATTAAGTGCAATGAAAATGCGTTTCAAACGTGTTAATGGTCGCATTGAGGGTTTCATATATCACGTATCACTTAGGCGGGGAATGTTCGAGACTGGTGGAGTTTTTTGCATGAAGGCATAAATCGATGGTCTATAGCCAAGTGTAACTTTTCTTTGTGAGTGTATTGTATGGCTGAAGTTGTCGCTATATTTATGAGTCCAACGAAATTAATAATAATTCGTTCGTTCAAGTTTTATTCTACTTGCAATGTTTGAATGTTAGTTTAGTTAGATAAAATATTGGTAGTTTTTAACTTATAATTTGTCGTATCGGTTTGAAACTTTTATATGGGACATTTTGAAGAAATATCCAGGTCAAGGCTGTTGTTTATACTTTTTTTAAGAATATTAGCAATCAAAATTACTAATATTCCCGCTAACCCCTCCAACTAAGCTAAATTGTTTGGGTTATGAGTGGGCTCATCGTTAGTGTAATGGCCAGGATCGAACCCGGGACCTCACGATCGTAAGGCCGGCTCCTTAACCACTAAGCTACCAAAGGCCTTAATAATATTGTTGATCAAATGGCCCGGGTGATGTCACAAGAGTAACACTAAGGTTATTGGGGTTAGAATCTCCCATCATTCGTTTCAGCGGTAATGAATCGGGCATTGTGCTTCATAGAAGCTACCTTCTTACAAAATTCTTCGTTTACATCATCCAATTTAAAACAATCATCATTATAACCACAAAAACTATTAACTTATACATCAACGCATAAAAATTCAAAAACTGCATGCTCGTAACTCGTCACACTAAACTGAAGCACCCATTGGTATCCCACACACGGAGCCAAATAAACAAAAACCCTTCCACGAAGTTCACGGGGTTACAACCCGACCGAGTTGTAAATCACATTCAATTAGTACAAAGACGTACAGTTGGTGGCCATCTTTTTTTAGTAGCGTTATAATTTTAGTACATGCCAATGCGCGCAGATGGGACTGATTGTTTTCGTAAGAGTTGGCGCACATTGCTTTTTTTTGTTAAATTTCTAAATTTTTCTTTTTAAATGTGGATAATATAAATTTACAGAAATTTGAAGTCGATTGTGACGAAGAAATGGTTGTATTGTAGGTATTTCACCTGTATGTAATGTCTGTTGTAAGTCACCTCATTGATCATTGAGTCGTTTTTGCGTGAGAGTAACAGTCCATCTATCAATATTAATCTTACAAATTTTCACATTTTAATTAAGCAGAAAATTGGATTAACTTCTGTGTTTCAGTATATTCTTATTGGCAAGTCATCGCTACGGATTAGATACTCAAAAGTAGTAGTACTGACTTAAAAAGTATTATTATTATAATTTTATTGCAGAGCAGCTTATTACGTTGTTCCGGTGATAAGACAGTACTTAGAAAGGCAGATATTTGTACTTAAATCTGTTGATATAAGTTTAAAAACATGTCAGTTTAAATGACATTTTTATAGCATTTACTAGCTTTTGCCCGCGGCTCCGCCCGCGTGGATGTCGGTTATCGCGACCAAACATAGCCTATGTCCTTTCCCATAGTCTAATCTACCCCTATACCAAATTTCTTCAAAATCGGTTCAGTGGTTTAGGCGTGAAAGCGTAACATACAGACAGACAGACAGAAAGACAGACAGACAGACAGACAGACAGACAGACAGACAGAGTTACTTTCGCATTTATAATATTAGTATGGATTATGCTAACTTTTTAATTTCGGAATATTTTCATAAGAAAGTTGGTAGATGGTTCCACCGTCGTCGTCGCCCTATATATGAAGAGATAAGTATAAAGAGAATAGAAAAATGTCAGTTTATATTAATTTCCAGCGTAATATAACCATTATAACTACTTAATTATGATTTGTAAACACTCGGAACACTTGGAACAATCAATATAAAAATTATTAACAAAAAATCTTTTCCAGTAGGTACACGTGTTTCCTTCTTCCTACAATCCCAGATCCTTTAAGCGGGGCGTAAAAAGCATTTAATGAGGGCATCAAGCTGTCCGTGGCCGGCGGTAGCCACTTAACTTACTAACTATTAAAGTGATTGAATACATAGGGAAAAAATCTTCTTCTGGACTCGAACCCGTGATATTTCCCTTACAGGGGGAATGCCTTGACCAACTCGGCTACCGAGACGGATATGATGGGAAATTTGAATCACATCGGGCGTGTAGTTAGCATACTTAATGCCGTAAAATTCATTAAATTATTAAAGTGATGTACTCTTATTACCTACTACTATATCAAAACATTGATATACAGATACACCTTAATATATAGGTACTTGGACTTGAAGCCGACTAAGCTGATCTTGAGACAGCACAACTTGACTTTTTAATACACTTAGGTTACATGTTACCAATATCGATATGACATGAATGTCTTTTATGTGTACTCATTGTCAGGATAAATCTTGAAAAATATGAATCTACTAGCTTTTACCCGCGGCTCCGCCCGCATGGATGTCGGTTATCGCGACCAAACATAGCATATGTACTTTCTCATGGTTTAATCTACCCCTATACCAAATTTCATAAAAATCGGTTCAGGGGTTTAGGCGTGAAAGCGTAACATACAGACAGACAGAGTTACTTTCGCATTAATAATATTAAGTATGGATATGGATGAATCTATTTACTTTAACATCAGCCATTTTGAAGAGTGTACGTATAGAGAGTAAAAAAGTTTTAATAAAGTTATTTACTTAGGTATAGTAAAACCAAAGATTCCATGAAATGGTTGTCTGTTTGTCAGTGTCAAATGCATACTGTTTAAAGCAAATCAAAGACAATGTATTTCATATTATCCAAGGGAAAGTGGCGGATTCCTTTAGTTCACAGATATATTGGTTTTAATTTATGAACATTTTCAAGTAGTGTCATCATTGAAATTAGTAGTGTTGTGTCATTGTCAAATCAATGCAATAATATCGTACAGAGATAAGGGGAAACCGAACGTACCTAATAATAATTTGCTTCAATAACGAATAGAAATACGTGATATAATTGACTTAGGAGATATTGCAATTAAAGATTTCTAAAGTTATACAATATGTAACAACCGCAATTCACATCTTGAATTACATAATTTCTACAACACTTCGTGAGTTTTTATCACAAAAATATTTTCACCTAATGAAATTGATAAATCTACGCGTGTTATAGGCAGTTTTTACACTTATCTACCTATTTATATATCATGTTTATTTTATATTACAGCTAACAGTTTTAAAAACGTCATTTAAAGCCTATAAAATTAATATATCAAAAGCTAATTGAAAATTAAGCATACTACGAGTGATTCTGAAAGTCTAATAATCTCATGGAGTAGTAGGTTGGTTTTTTGCCTGATTAAACGGTGTTTCGTGCTAATCGAATTAAAATCATGCGTTTTGTGATGTTGCTCGCTGGTCTGGGCTGGGAATTGAATAAATGGAATTGGTGAAACTTCTAGCCTATTTGAAAGAAAGAAAAATATTTTATTTAAGTTCTACACAACAACAAATTCTTTGAGTACCTAATCAAATAACAATTTTAAATTGCGTGCATAAGGACAATTCTATACCTAATGTAAGCAAAAATATTTAAAAAAATATGTGCAGTTGTGAAACACCTGGTAGATATTAAATATTTAAATTTATACGTAATTAAACATAAAAATATTTTAAGTGGAAACATGCGAAATTAAAAAAAAAAGATCATTAACATTTAAATTAATGTGTATCATCTCTCATAGCGTTTAAGACAAATTCGCTTAATTAAATAAAACATTATCTATAAATTCTTTTTATGTGTTTGTTTTTATATTAAGTCGAATTTAAATTTGGACTATGCTATGCACAGTATAAAAAACCATATAGGATCTTATGGAGATATAAACCAAAAGAGCAACACTGAGAAAAAGAGTCAACAAAATGAAAAAAAAGGAAGGGGAAAGAAGGTAATTATTTCTCCTTATAAAAATAAATATTATTTTTAATCTTTATTATTAATGAAGTAAGATAATTTGTAAGGTAGAAAATCTATAATTGGTTATAAGACGAATTATCTTACTTACTTATTTTAAACGTGAAAATGAGTAGAGGAGTGTCGATTTAGTTTGAGCTCCGCCTGCGTGGATGTCGGTTATCGCCAACAAACACAGCCTGTGTCCTTTTGTCATAGTCATAGTCAAGATTCAAGGTCTAATCTACCCCTATACCAAATTTCATCAGGCTCTGAGTTGTGAACTTCACATACAAGTGGAAATCAACGCTGAGATTAGGATACTAAAATCAACTAAAATCAAAATTAAAAAGTCCATGTGGAGCACGTTGCCGATAAATCCTCTTCACGGCTGTCGCGTAATGCGCGCGGTCCCTTACTCGTTAGTCATCGCATTGTCTTCCACGTTATTGTCTTTTTATCGCCCTGTATATCGAGTGACTTTTCGGTTTATTCGCCCTAACTGTTGCACTGCACTTATGAAATGCAAACTTATTACTTTTTTACATTGACGCGTTTAGCAATCGCCATGTATGTGGGTGGACATTAGTTCGATCTTTCGCTGAGTTTTTTTAATGCCATCGGGTCCAAAGCCTGGCTTATTATTTCCACTACAACGTTGAACTTTCAGGGTTTGTCCACACTAGGTAGGTATATTGTACCTGCTTTATTAAGTAAAAAAATTTAAGTGTTGTCACCACCTACTTATGTAAAGTTTCGTACAGCGCGTAGAAAAAAAAGTAGGTTTGAATTTAACGAGACTTAACTTTTTGCTTTTGTAGACATAGGTAGTTTTTGATAATCTACGTCATTTATTGTGTGGTCTTTCCTTTTTCCTTCCTGCTGTTTTAATGCTTCTTTGATCATGACATGAGCAATATTAATCATAATAAACCCTCAATAACAAATAGCACAATTATTAGAGCCATTAACAAAGCTTAATCGTACAGAATAATGCCAGCAGTAAGTACCAGGCTGCCAGAATCGTCAGGAGTACATTCTCGATTTGTCAATCGGCATCATCAAGTATTATTAGCGTGCAGAAACAGCCCGCTCACTATAACTAATGTCGAATAGCCTTTGCATTTCTATCGTTTTAATCGAGACGAATACCTTAACAACAAAATATACCATCAACAAATTAATACACAAACAAAATTGAACTCTAACTGTTTGCAATAAGCGTTATTTATTACTTCAACAGCTGTATAACTATGTTTGCAAGATGTAATTCAAACGTGGAACGTCCAAGCAATAAGCTATTGGCCGTTGCAGCTGCGGCTTAGGGTTGCCAATTTATTTTTAGCATTTAAATTTATATGGATTAATGGCGGTAATATTAACGCGGGCTTATTGCGTCAATTGTGAGTTTGTCTGTGCTACGATTTGTCTATGTTAATGTGGTTTAGGGCTGTCAGGGAATTTCCTTGTGGATTATGGAACTACTTGATAATATTTTCAAACGGATTAAAACAGATGTAAATTTAGAGGAAATGTCGTGTTTTGTATTAAAACGCAAATAGTGATAAAGTGATGAGATTAATTTTGTAGTAGTTTGCTTTTCGTGAAACTATCGGTTGTTTTTTTAAATGAAAATTTGGAAAGACTGAGAGACCTGTAAATGATGTACTATAAGACTTTTGCGTTACCAGAACTATTTCAGGTCCATTGGCAGAGTAGACACTCCTTCTAAGAAGGACCTGTCTTGAGTTTAAGTCCTGCCCTAGAATATTTCCTAGAGCATTATTTCCGGTTCACCTGGACCCTGAGTTTTGCTCACCCGTTCTCTTTTTGTTAACCTTATACGGTTTTTATAAACCGCCACCTGACTTTCCAACACTGTACTAAATATATAAATAAATTTGTCTTCTAAAATATGAACATAATTGTCAACAAATATTCAAGAAACACAGACGTTATTAACTAACGATCTTCACAAAACAAAGTGACTCCTTCCCACTTGCATCAATAAACCCAATTATAAGAAGGTGGCAGCCCTGACAGAGACTTGGGAGCGAGCTCGCAATGCAATGGTTCAATTTGTAACTCGTCTGCCCCCTTGTTTAGACTACCGTTCGATACTGTTTTAGGGGTACGCTTCCACTACAAGCTATACGACTTGATTCTTCTTCATCGAGTCAGTGGCTAGCAAAATTCCGGCGTCTTATTAGATTTTGTTGTAGTCACAGTGTTGTACTACTCAAATCCTCAGTAGTGACACTGGGAATGACACAGTGGGCAAGAGAGCAAAAAATGTGACTAGGACTGGGATGAGGTCTCGCAATCACAGTGCACTAGTCAGTGTAGCCTAATTTTACCATGTTTTCTTGCGGCCAACTTGTGTCCGTGGCGACTTGATGCAAACATCAAGAAAAAGGAACGGTCTGAAAAATTTGATTCGGCATGATATGGCACACATTTGGAGAGGCCTATGTACTTGAAGGAATGTAAACTTCTTCATCTTTATCCGATTGCATTTTGAAGTTGCAATTTGGAGCTCGAGATTTGATTTGCTCCCATAAATAATCTTTCAAAATTGTTTTTTTACGGAAGCAACTGGTGTCTTACTCGCCAATTGGGGGCAACTGCAACAGAGCCTTATTCATCAATCAAAGGAATTGCAGGTGAGGTTGATATGAGTTCCTAAGATCTTGATGAGGTGATACACCGCATTATTTAAAAATTCGATCAAAAAATATCAATCAAATAATAATATTCCGCGTTACATCGCTTGAAGTGTACTCAATCCTATTCAAGTCCCATCGATAATGACGTCGTGTCAAAATAAACGCATTGCTAACGTTTTACCCCGGCGTTGCCCGCAAATAGAACAACTCCGACGTCGTTGATAGGCCCATTAGTGTTCATTTTGTCTTTTACTAGTCGGGTTTGATATCGATAAATGGTATCATAAAATGCAATAGGAATGTCGCAAGGAGTTAAGTGTAGTTGTTTAGATTAGTATTGCATTTAGTATTAGCTCTGATGTATGTAGTTGGCATTGTAAAATCGTGGTGACCTAAGCGTCGTTGAAGTTATGGCAATATTTTTTGATGAAATTTGGTATAGGGGTAGATTAGACCAAGAGAAAGGACATAGACTATGTTTGGTCGCGATAATCGACAATCACGCCAACGGAGCCGCGGGCAAAAGCTAGTGACAACATAATATGGAAAATTCAAAAGTAAAATACTTATTATATTTTCACCAGATGTAAATTAGTTTACATTTCAATTTTCCTCTTACAGTGACTAAGTATAATATGTATTATTTTGCTTCATTTAAAGGTATAAAAAAGTGTCTTCTCTAGAGCATGAACCGTGGAGGCTAATTGCAATGTTACAATTAATTAATTACTGCCCGAGGTGTAGGTAATGCTACATCTTAATTACACTTACTTCTTTTTATTTTTAAAAAACTAAACAAAAAATATCTCAGATTTTTGTAAAGTGACCAAGCAAACGCCTGGACATTTTTTGACCAAAGAATTAGCACTGCTATTTATTTTATAAAACTGATCATTTCAGAAAAGTAGACATTTTAGGCAAGTAGTCAATTCAGGAATTAGTCATTTTAGGAAAGTGGTCATTTTAAGAAAGGGTCATTATCAACCTAAAGGTTTTTGAAAGTAGTATCAATCAACTAGCCTATCCCAGTCCATCACTGGACATAGGCCTCTCCCAATGTGTGCAATTTCTGCTGGTCCCCTGCCTTCCGCATCCAGTCTGTTCCAGCCACCTTTTTCAGGTCGTCAGTCCATCTGGGTAGGAGGCGTCCTACCTTCCGTTTACCTTCTCTCGGTCTCCAATCTGGACTCGTCTGCGCCAAAGGCCATCGGTCCTTCGACAGATGTGGCCAGCCCACTGCCATTTCAGCTTGCTTATTCTGCGAGTTATGTTGGTAACTTTCGTGCTTTGTCGAATGACCTCGTTTCGAATTTTATCCTTCAAGAAAACCCCAAGCATAGCTCGCTCCATAGCCCGGTGAGCGACTTTTAGGTTATGGGCTAAGCCTATATCTAGTAGATGATTTATAAACAAGATATTAATAACCTAATAAATAATCCCTTTCAAGTAAACACTTGCTCGGTGGCCTAGTGGTTAAGGCATTCCAAGATCACGAGTTCGAGTCCCGCGCGAGGCCTTCACTTTTCCTGATGTATTCGATTAAACACTCCAGCTAAGCTAATGCTAGGACTGGGTTCACGCTGGTAGTTGTATATCTGGGATTCGAATCTGGGATCTCAGAACTGGCTGATTCCTTAACCATTAAGTTACCGACGCGTTTAATGGTTTCTGTTATCATCACACTAGGCGATATATTCTGACTTTACTTACATATTTTAGGGTTGGGCGGTCAGTCGCTGGTCGCTCCTGTACAAGGCAACCAAACCAGATTATGGAAAGCATTTTTTCATCGGTCTAAAAACAATATTTATCATCTTTTTTACACTGGACACGTCCATACGTCTTCACCTTACCTAATGGTATGGTATACGAAGGAATCATAACACTAAAAGGTAAAACGGTTTTTAAAACACTGCAGCTTACCATTCAGACATACATCCATAACATCATCTAAATTTAATCCAGTGCGCCAGCCCATGTCCCAGGGGGGCTACGTGGCTTTAATCTTCACGGCGTGTCACCGCGCGGGCGTCAGCAGACGTCGTAAATCACTCCACCACTCGCAGCTGCGATCCACGTTATTAGTTAATTCGTCTTTGTTACAGCTCACGTACGTGTACGGTCGGCAGCGAAAGTCGCTTGACAGATTTTAGTTTGCAGTGTTTAGGGTCCAATAAATAAATAGGTACTAAATATTACAATTATTCCAGTATTAAGAGGACTTCCTAGCAACTGTTTCTCCATAGTACCGTTCTCCCCTTTTTCCTCCCTGAATATTGCTTCTAGAACAACACTTTTGTTTTCGTAAAATCAAGATCTTCTGTACGCATGTCCCTGTAATTTTATTTTTGTTGTCATTCAATAACAAGAAAATATGATCGTCTAAAGATGATAAAAAATGACTAATTCTTACTGTTACTTACTTTACTATTACTTACTGTTACTTACTGTTACATCTTAATGTTTGGAGGACTACTAGACAAATTTGAAAAGGTTTTAACAGTATAAAAAATAACAGGAACATGGATACGTTATTTCCTAATAAAACGATGTCAAAAATATTTAAATCGGCGTAGTTTTCGCTGAAAAAAAAACACGGGAAATACGAAACCTCGATTTTGCCCAAAAAATTGTGATAAAATCGGTCTGAGCTGCGGCTATCCTTATCGCACGCTACGGGGACAGGAGTGAGACGGGGGCGACGGTAATAGTATCGGAAGTCCTCTTAGTACCGGCTATAAATAATATTCAATCAATTAAATTAGCCTATCGCAGTTCGATCCGAGGATCTGTCGAGTGTAAGACCGCTTATAACGGATACATGAAATAAAATAAAATATGATAGACTGCTAAAGCGGACCCCTTTTTTTTTTTTTTTTCGTGCTGAAATCGCCTCGGATACCCCCCCCTGCCGGAGCCGGAAGGGGAGGTTATGTCGGACTCGAACCGAATAAAACCGCACGCCGACTGTGGGTCTTGGTGCTAGGCCGGAGGTGAGGTTGTCATAGACATATCCCTCGCACCCCGGCTGACCCAGGGCCATCCCTTACGGTCTGGCCCTCCTCAGGAGGGGGCTAAAGCGGACCCCAGACTCCAAGGTGAAAGCTTCGGATGCGACTGGGATTAACGCTAGGATGAAAATGAAGACGAAGCAGGTACTAAATCGAGCAATCCGCCCGCATAGATGTCGGTTATAGCGACCAAACATCACCTATAGGACATAGGTGATGTTTGGTCGTTCTCATGGTCTAATCTACCCCTATACCAAATTTCATCAAAAGTTCAGTGGTTTAGGTGTAAAAGCGTAACATACAGACTGAGAGACAGACAGACAGACTTTACTTTCGCATTTACAATATTAAGTATGGAAGTATGGATGGTATGGATTTAAAGTGTTGAAATGATCACCGCAAAAAGGAACTTTTTTTTAAATTTCTATCACACACTGTGAGCACTTACTTACTACACTTAATGAGCAATACACCTATGCTCATAAAGGTTTGATTTATTACAACGAACTGAACATATGAATATTATAAGAAGATAATTTGCGAGTTCGATCCCAGGTTTACCATGGCACACACCAATGACTTTTCGATACTTTTTGAAGTTATGTGTGTATTTATCTCAGGTTTATAAGTGCCCGGTTAATGGCAATAGGCTCGCCACCTATTACATTGGGACCTAAACATAAACTGGCGAAATGTGGGTGCTAGCACCTCTGCCTACCCCTTCGGGGAATACAGGCGTGAGTTTATGTTATGTAATTTGCGTTAAGTTACTTCCATTGCTGACTGTACGTGTACATTCGTGAACTGTTTTAGGCGACCTTTTGATGTTTGGGTTTGAACTCTAATGGTAATAATTGTGGTTTAGAACTACCTATGTGATGATGCCATTTCAGAGACGTGATTTTTCTTTCATAAAAATTAAATTTTCCGGGGTGGTAACATTTTCACAATTAGTACATGTTACTTGGGTGTGGGATTATGGTGGTATCAAGCCAAGCCAAACCAACCGCACAGGCAAGCCGCTAAATGCCGCTAGACGACACTCTTGTGCAGGTTTACCTCTCGGGTCAGACAGCAGTCGCTCCCGATACATTATTTTTTATCCTGTACACTCTGCAGATATCTCGTAGTCCTTTTACCACCAAATGGTTTTTTTCTCACTCCTGTAATACTAAAAATGATGATCAAATTTTTTTTTGTATCCCTGCTATAAATATAGGATACCTTTCATTTTAACACTCTACTATCGATTAAGCACATTTCAAAACAGCTCCATAATTTATCGATTCAATTTAACGATTAATATTAAATTGATTACCCGTTATTGGATAATAATATTTAGTAACACGGCTCATCTCTACAACAACTTCTTCAAACAATATCCGACTTTGATACTCTAGATTTAGAGTTGATTTATGAAAAATTGTTGTGAGAGAACGTATTAGGAGTGATCTTATGACATTATCGTTCATTATGAATGACGGCGGTCTGTCGTGACAATGTATAGGTGATTATTACAGTAAGATATTGCTCATACAGTGAATTGTAATGTGTATTATGGCTGTGATAAATAGACAAGTGAGAGGCTTGCTCAGAATAGTAGTACAATAATAACTGTTATTTTCGATATAACTATTAAAAGCGATATTATGAAGAGGAAGGTCTTCCTTACGTGGTTGAATTAACAGAGCACCTTTTTTTTTCGTGCGGAGATCCCCTCGGATACCTCCCCTGCCAGAGCCGGAGTTCGGGCGAGACTCGAACCCGCAGTCTTTCCCTTACAGTGGGAATGCCTTGACCAATACGGCTACGATTCAAATTTCCCATCTTATACGTCTTTAAGCGACTGTGGAGTCATCTACCGATTTTCTTACGAACTATCGGAATCAATGAATGATGTTACAATCATTTTTAAACATTGATTTTTGATAACTCCGCCCAAACAATTGAATAAATTTTTGAATGATAAAGTTTAATTTAACGTTTTTCAAATCATTTTGAACTTTAAGCTTATAGCAATAAAGTCTTAAATGTATGGTCAATTTTAGCAGTGACTGTCGCAGTCACTACTGTGGTTTAATTTTATTAGAATCGAGGGCCTGTTGTCGCAACAATTTATCGCAACAAAATTATTTTCTTACGTAATGCCGGCTGCAGTTTCATGCTACATTGTCATAAACACCTAAACAAACAAAATGTCCTCCCATCTGTCAGATCGCGACGGTATCCGGCAGATTGCCAGCCACATTGTCAAACAAAAACAATAACCCAAAAACCCTATAAACCACCATAAAGCGCCACACTCGATCGTTCCAACTCAATTACTGTTGACTTCAAAAGATCCTGAGCTTTAATGCCCCAGTCCCAGGTTCGAGTCCCGATTTATTGGTCGTAATACGCTCCCAGTGGGATACGTTGAGTGGTTCATTGATTGCCCGTAATTATGTGGATTATTTCCTGTTTGTGTGGTTTAGTCGTTTAGTTGTGGGATTGATGTTTCTCTTTATAACGGCTGATATTGTTGCCAAATATTTAACAATACTGGTGACAGCCTCTGTGGTGTGGCGGTAGTGAACGCGACTGATACGCAGGAGGCGCAGGTTTGATTCCCGCTCAGTGCAAATATTTGTTGCATGAATATGGGTCTGGGTGTTTCTATGTATAATATTATGTGTGTATTTACTAAGTATGTTTATCCGCATTCTAGACTCCATAACACAAGCTAGTTAAGCTTACCATGAGTCTAGATAGCGTTGTTTAGTATGCTGTGGAATATTTATTTTATTTTTTCAATCATTGTATTCGGTCCCACGTAATAGGGGTGAGCCTATTGCCGCATTCCGGGCACTATTGTTGACTCAAGCTGTGCATCCGAGGCTGAGTCTGGGCTGTATATATCTGTCTGATGTTAAACAGCCCTATCCCTTAGTCACCTTGTACGACACCGCATGGGAAGAGATGAGGTGGACCAAATTCTACTCTGCCAATAATATTCAGTATTACATAATCAGACTAATTAGGTAATCTGTAGTTTCGTGATTTCAGTTAGATTGCAATTACTCGTTAGTCGTTTATTGTGGCATTATATTTTAATTACATTCATCATCTTCCACATAAAGACGTTAGTCCTGGTTGCCCTCGGAACTCAGGGTCCGCCCTCCGACTCTTCCTCCTCCACTTCGCACGATCTTGGGCTTCTAAGGTAGTGAGACCGTTTTCACGCATGTCACTCTCCACGACGCCAAGCCAGCACTTCTTGGACCTACCCCTTCTACCAGGACCCGGTGGGGGCCTCATTGCCAGGCATTTGTTACCCACGTAGCTGGGCGGTTTCCGCAAGACTTGGCCGAACCAGCGGAGGCGGCTCTCTTGTATTTTATCTGCGATGTCACGGACATATAGGCTGCCGCGGATGCGAGAGTTCCTCCTATTTTAATTACATTACCAATATGGATAAGCTAGCTCAAAAAACGTCCCAAATATAGATAAAACCCTACAATAGGGTATTTGACTAAGTCGCCGATTCTTCCCAATACTAGTTAATATGATAGCTTGTTGTGAAAAAATACGCCTTGTAAAATAAAATATTGCATATCTAAACTAAAACTATGACTTTTCATTACTTGAAATTCCCAAAAAAAGTCAAAATATAAACAATCAAATTCAATTCAAATATATAACTTTTTAGATTCCTCATTAAATTTTAAATAACTTTTATTATGAACTATATAAGTGTAAACGCAACGTAGACCGAGATAAATGCGATATTATCTTGCACTCCTTATATTTTCACTACGCGCTACCGAAGCGTGACGTCACAATTTAGAACGATTTGTATGGAGCGTTTTCAGGCGGCGCGACAAATTGAAATTTTCAAAATCAAATATCTTGAAAACTATTTGTCGTACGAAAATTTTACTTTTACAGTGCATTATATTATAAGACAGTGGTCATTTTTCGAAAGTAAAAAAAAAATTAGTCAAATAGCCCATTACTCAATATAATTAATCATTAACAGTTCCTCAAAACCAATACGCGTTTCTTTTCCCGTGTTACAGCATGTTACCCAAAATAACAGTGAAAGTTAATTTACTTCTAACGCTACATCCTGTAGCGGCGTGATTTACAACAGCCTGTATCAGCGTAACCTACTGTTGGACATTCTTTACGATACTTCGGACGTTTATTGAGAAAACACATCATTTGTGGTTGGGATGTTTTGCCACCAGTGGCAAGCATGTGGAAAACAGGAATAAAATAGTAGTGTATTGTAATTGCATTAATTTAAAATCCATGACGTCTGTGATAAATTTACGCCAAAATTGAGGGTGGTAGAAGAACTCCAAAGGAAGGAAGGCAGAAAGTTTTTGTATGGGGCATAGTATATTAGTTACTTACTCTGTTTCATATTTCTTTACTGGTTTTCATAAATTACTAGCTGATGTTCGCAGCTTCGTCCACCTGACCTATAGAATTTTTTTATGAAAGCCTTCGGAGCATATGAAAATTAACCGAGTTAGAGGAAATATTCTACAGATTTGGGTTTAGCAACATTCATTTCTATTTGTATTGCTAAATTAATTCAATCAATAAATTATACAAGCTTCGATCCGAGTTAATTGCGATCCCACTCACCGGATACCTATATTGATACGTTTTTTAAAAATCATAAGTTAAGTATTGATTATAATTAAATAAATTATTATCTACCACAGCTGTTTAACATCCCATGACAGCCAAGATTTTACACATATTAGAATCGAAATTGTAGAAATATACTTCTCGAGAACTAAACCCCCTCTAATCCGATCCCATGACGTGTTCAACCCATAAACTTACCCGAACACGGCACACTCCGCACAGGTGCGTTCGCTCCACTGAGCCGCGTGTCAATACGCCCAGTCTTACACAAATTTATACCTTCCTCTGTTATTCTAACGCGTTTTATTATTGCAAAGTGGCCGCCATCTTTTATATTGACAGGGTATTTGGTGTTTTTGCGTTTATTGACAGTAACAGTACGCTACTAGAATGTTTTATATTATGTTGTGGGTTTGTTGATTTGAAACATGCCGTCTAAAATCCAACCACACATCTTTATCGACTATCGTCGAGTCGGGGACACAGTTGACCCTCTCCCGAGGAGGGCCAGACCGTAAGGGATGGCCCTGGGTCAGCCGGGGTTCGAGGGATATGTCGAGGACAACCTCACCTCCGGCCTAGCACTACGACCCTCAGTTGGCGTGTGGTGTAAGTCGGTTCGAGTCCGACATAACCTCCTCTTCCAGCCCAGGCGGGGGAGGTATCCGTGTACATTTCCACACGAAAAAAGTACAACCAAATGGTAGCAAAAATGTCATCATTCTCCCGCCCTTATCCCCAAATTATTTGAGGTCGGCGCCACATGCTTGTTTCTTCCATTCATCTCTAGTTGCAGTCATCTCATCATTCGCTCTCTTCTTAACCATAGCATCTTTCACACAAACACATAAGTTAGCAGATATTATTATTTCGCATCTTTATGTGGATGATGATGATTCCCAACAATGTTTTAGTACCGCTTAATAGGGGGCAAACCTATAGGTACAACTGGGTACCTAGTTATTCATGAAGGTATGTTTACCACAATGGAGAACAATCCAAATTGTTACCTAATCAATTTGTACAACACCATGCAAACATTGTCAATTTAAACATTTATGAAGAGCTACTTAGTCGTGCCAAGTCATTATAACGTATCTAGGTAGAAAAATAATGGCCACCCACTTAATTCCATACGTGAGAAATGTTTATCATCCCATGCTCCCGCTACCGCTTTCAGATGTAACCCGCTCACTCATTGCATGAGAAAGCGATTCTCGCTTACGCTTTAACTATTGAATTATTCTTTTTAACTTCAAAAAGGAGGAGGTTCTCAATTTGATTGGTATTTTATATGTTGGTATATACACCGATCACTCTAAGATTTAAGATTTGTGATTTAACTTTATAAGAAAAATAAGCATACTTATTTCCTATAACATTTCAGTCATTTATTTGTTTTAATATAGTTTAGTACCCGAAAATATTGTTTCTATTCATATTTTGGTTTAATCATTGAATTTGAAGTAGTATTTTGACACTTAATTTCCCCAGCAAGAATGTATAGGCCATGGCTTTGGTACTGTAAGGTAGACTATGTTATGATTCATGGTCGTGCCTTTAAAAACTTAGCCATGACTTAGAATTGCAGCTGCGTATTACGTGTAAGATTTTCCACATCAATCTTCTTTCGAATACTGTGTTATATAATCCATACTTCCATACTAATATTATAAATGCGAAAGTAACTCAGTCTGTCTGTCTGTCTGTATGTTACGCTTTCACGCCTAAACCACTGAACCGATTTTGATGAAATTTGGTATAGGGATAGGTTAGACCTTGAGAAAGGACATAGGCTATGTTTGGTCACGATAACCGACATCCACGCGGGTGGAGCCGCGGGCAAAAGCTAGTATATAATAATATAGTGTTATCCTACTCTGCGGTAGCCTAGTGGTATGGGTAATGGACTGCTGAGACGAGGTCTCGGGTTCGATCCCAGATTTACCATGGCACACACCAATGACTTTTCGATGCTTTTCGAAGTAATGTGTATTTATCGCAGGTTCATAAGTGCCCGGTTAATGGCAATAGGCTCGCAACCTATTACATTGGGACCTAAACATAAACTGGCGAAATGTGGGTGCTAGCACCTCTGCCTACCCCTTCGGGGAACACAGGCGTTAGTTTATGTATGTATGTATGTATGAAATGTAGCCCGCTCCCCGCTCCGCTTGTCACTATAACACCTGCCCTCCACAAAGACCGCTGACACATCCCTGACTCACACGTCACATATCAATTACAACACTACCTGGAACGATTATGTTGTGTTTCTATTACATACAATATGTATTGTATACATTTTGTATTGTATGAGCTGTTAATTGTTTGGTGAGGTAATTAGGTGTTTTATTTGTTGGCGGTTATGACATTTGGGTTTTGAGGGCAGATAATTATATTGTGTGATAGTTTCTTTGTAGGTTTGTTTTAGGAATTGGCTCGCAGTTTTGGCTGAATCGATTTTATTTATCTATGTATGTTATTATTGCTTCACTACATAGTATAAAGCAAAGTCGCATTCCGTGTTTGTCAGTCCCTATGTGTCCTTATATCTATTTCGACAGCCTCTGTGGAATGGCGGTAGTGCATGCGACTGCCACGCAGGAGGCGCGGGTTCGATTCCCGCTCAGTGCAAATATTTGTATGCATGAATATGGCTATTTGCATTGGTCTGGGTGTTCCTATGTATAATATGTATGTATTTACAAAAAAAAAGTATATAAGTATTTTTATCCGCATTCTAGATTCCATAACACAAGCTACAAAAGCTTACCATGGGTCTAGATAGCGTGTGTAGAATGTTGTGGAATATTTATTTATTTATTTATATCTTCAAAACTACGCTACAGATTTAGATGCAGTTTCTTTTAATGTATAGAGTGATTCAAGAAGAAGGTTTATATGTACAGTCAACTACAAAGAGATGTATCCAATTTAATCTTCCAAAATTATGTACCCCTGCGAGTGTCACTATGAACTAACCAAAGATTGTGACAAACATGGTATCCACTGAACTTGACAATAACATGTATGCGTGAAAAGCGCAATAATTATGTATCCCACTACATTTCCTGTGATATGTATACTTACAATCTTGTCAAATACTGTGAAAGAAAATTGTATACATTTAATGTTCCAAAGAAATGTAACCATAATAAATAGGATGTACGAATTTCGAAGTGCCAGCGATAACAAAAAAGTTTCTTTGAGAATGCCATTTAAAAATAAATTCATTATTTTGCACATTTATAGAGATTGACTTATCTGTTTGATACTTCATATTAACTAAAACTAGCCTTTGCCTGCGACTTCGTCTCCTGGTTCTGAGCTACATCTCCGCCAATTTTCAGCCAAAAGTTCTTGAGTTATAAATAGTGTAAGTAACACGACTTATGTATTCGACGATATATATATATTCGCGTTACTAATTATTAAAATAAGGGCAGTATAGTTATTATTAAACAGTTTTTACAGTTTTTTGTCATCTTAAGTGTAAGTTCTTTACTAATAAAAATAAATGATAATAGTCTTTTTTTTCTTTTATCAGTCATCCAATACATATTATCTTATGTATGAATAATGTTTTGCCATCGGTTTCATTCGGAAAAGTTCGTATTTATCATACTTGCTTTCTATTCTAAATGTGTAATATTATGAATTTATTTTTAAATGGCATCCTCTAAGAAACTTTTTTATTTTGCTAGCACTTCGAAATTCATACATCCTTTTTGTTATGGTTACATTTCTTTGGAACATTAAATGTATACAATTTTCTTTCACAGTATTTGGATAGATTTTTAATTAAGATTGTAAGTGTACATATCACAGGAAATGTAGTGGGATACATAATTATTGCGCTTTACACGCATACATGTTATTGTCAAGTTCAGTGGATACCATGTTTGTCACAATCTTTGGTTAGTTCATAGTGGCACTCGCAGGGGTACATAATTTTGGAAGATTAAATTGGATACATCTCTTTGTAGTTGACTGTACAATACATGCT
The DNA here is from genome assembly GCA_914829495.1 of Eilema sororculum. Lineage (NCBI taxonomy): Eukaryota > Metazoa > Arthropoda > Insecta > Lepidoptera > Erebidae > Eilema > Eilema sororculum. The sequence goes on from OU618556.1 coordinate 19,154,727, forward strand.
TAATATAGTAAAGGCTGCAGCGGGAATGGGATCTGACGCCACGCGGGCGCGAAAAAATGGCGGTTCGAAGTTCACCGGCTCGGCTATTAGGTATTATATAATTGTACAGCGGTTGTGCCTGGACATTGGAGGTGTAAAAATTCTTGTGTTATGTTACATTAACAATACCTATTGAATTTTAATGAATTTTTAAGCATATAGTATGCTAATTAATTTAAATCGATTTAGAAAGGAAAAATATTGTAATCGGTCCAGACAGGATTTGAGCCTGGTGAACCTGGTAGCTTTGTGGTCAAAAGCAGTCTCCCTGTAAGAGAAGGATCGCGGGTTCAAGTTCCGCCTAGATCGATCACAAAAATTTTCGTATCTAAATCGATTTGAAATACCTATTGAACACATTTTTTTTAAATTTTGCTTGTTTGTGCTGAACGGATATTAAAACGGTTTTTAAGTTTGAAAGGTCATGATTAGATTTAAAATCTTGCATTTGTAAAATCGCAATCTGTTGCCTAAAACTTAAGACATAATTCGATTACATCAGGAAAAATGAATTACTCAGGGCTTGAACACACGACCATTCCCTTACAGGGGGAATGCTCTTCCAACTGAGCTACTTAGCCACACGGGCTACACCTGAATCAATTCAAATTTTCCCTTCTCTTTATATCTGTCTTTAAAGTGACGGTGGAGTCATCTACCAACTCTCTTATGAACTGTTGGCACCAATTAATGATTTTTTAATCATTGATTTTAGATTACTTCGCCCAAATATTTGAATGAAATTTTATAGTATTTATTATTGTTGCGGATTTGTTGCTTCGATAGCTGTTCTGGGCGTGAAAATCCAATTATTTATATTAGTTAGCATAATAAATTCTATGACTATATGTATGTATGATAATATTAGGTAAGATATAGTTATTAACAATGTAAGGACAGTTAACTGGACAATTTATGTCGCCCCAACAATTCTCTTGCTGAACGTTAGAGATCCAGGGCATGTGGGTCGTTATATGTTATTTAAGACTTCCAATTATCAAGTTAAATGTTGATCGTTTTTTCTATATTTGTTGGTCTCGATATGACTGTCGGACGGTGAATGAGTTTCTGGGATCGATGTCTCTCAGTAGCAAAAATGAAACATATAGCTTGAAGCCCGAGGTCTACTATCTTTTATTTTGATGTGAAAACTTCAGAACATTTCTTTAGATGCGCAAGAACCATTGAATTCACGACACCGTTACCGACACCTTTTTTGACAAATGTGTGATACCTCCAAATGTAACCTCACACGTGATATCCCTGTATATACACACATCAAACAAAGTTTGCGATCAATGGCATAAGCTCCTAGAATTCTTTAAATTTTACTTTATCAAGAAAAAATCTATGTTGTATGCTTTCTTTAAATAGGAATACCCTGTTTGAAATTAAAATATAAAACTATTTTTTATTATTTATTTAAAAAAATTGAGCCATTAATCATAATGCAATTGTGATAGAAATTTCATAGAAAGAAAAAGACTGTTTAATTAAACTTAAACTACAATTTATTATTAAAAGGTGTAAATTCAATATAAAATAACTCCTCCCCTGGCTCGGACACATGCGGAGATCCTCCTGGGCATACTGAGGATCATGTTATCCAGCATTTCCTGGGGTAACCTATCCCATTCTTCAATAGCGGCTTCCCTGAGCTCTGGAACTGTCTGGGGATGTGGCTCACGGTTCCATACAGCTCGTTTAAGAGCATCCCACGCGTGCTCTATTGGGTTTAAGTCGGGTGAGCCGGCAGGCCAGTCTAATCGTGTGATATCGTATTCTTGAAGAGCAGCATTGACTCCTTGAGCTCGATGTGCGAGCGCATTATCATCGACCAGTACAAATTGGTGCCCATGGTTTACTCGGAATGGTTTGACGATATCATCAATAGCAACTGCTTTGTACATGTCTGCTGTCATGAAGCCCCGATACGGGATCAAAGGCGTTCTAGCTCCAATCATAATGCCACCCCAAAAAGACACCGATTTTCCGCCTTGCTGAACTGTCCCAGTGGCAGTTCTTTGTCTTTCACGGTCGCCTGGTCTTCTCCAGACACGTCGGTTATCTGGATGAGTGGAGATTCGGGATTCGTCAACGAAGAGACAGTTTTGCCAAATGTTTTCTTCCTCACCTTCTTCATTTTGCCGAAGTCTAGCCCACTGCAATCTTCGTTGTTGACGTTGTCGGGAATTGAGCGGAGCTCGCCATGACCTCCGTGCTCGTAATCCAGCCTGGTGCAAGCAATTGCGAACGGTCTGCGTGCTAACTTCAAGCCCAGAGGCGGCCTCTGCTTTTATTTTAGTGGCGTTGATTGTGGGATCACGGGCTGCCAGCAATCTAATATAGCGCTTTTGGGCAGCTGTCAAAACAGTTGGGCGACCGCTGCGGGGTCGGTCAGCTAAATTCTCCATTCCGTGGTACCTCTGCAACGTAGCCACGACACAGGATTGGGATATAGCAAGTCTGCGTGCTATTACTCTCGTGGTGTATCCTTCTTCCCTCAAACTTACTATTTTAGCTCGTAAAACCTCTGATAATCCTCTTGGCATTTTTTCAATCACTACTTTCCGCGAAAAAAAACTTGAATCGGTTATAATTCACTAAATCAGATTTCTGAATGAGCGTAAGCTAGGACTGAAAGCCTTTTTTACCCGACTGCGCGATGCAAAGGAGGGTAATGTGTTTATCAGTCTATGTATGTATGTATGTATGTATGTATGTATGTTTGTTTCTATGTGGCGTTCTAGAGACCAAATGCATGGGCCGATTTTGATAATTCATACGTTAATCGATTCGTCTTAACCTTGCGAGTGTCACTAAGGACATGACAGTAATCAAAATCCACCACAGCGACAACCAGACGCCATATTGTCAACATGAAAAAAAAAAAAGTCGATGAACTATGTCAAGTGGGGTGTCGTTGAATAGGTATTTTAAAATCATCTTTAGGTTCCTTTTATCATTTTTCATTTTAAATAATAGTTTAGGATATATAACGATTTAAAGTTGTTTAACAAAACCATCATTCTCGCAAATTTTCTTACTTATTGATAGAGCTTTCTCTTTCATATTTCCTAAGTAGGCAAATATTACTGTCTTGCTCTTATTGTGAACATAGATATTCCACGTTTTAAGTAATAACTATTACTTATTTAATGCACATTTTTCTCACTTTTAAGTAAATATAATCTGAATGAATTTTTTATAGCATTTATTATGCTAACTTTTAAGAAGTTCGAAAAACATTGGAAAACATGAAATGCTCAAGTGAGACTCGAACTCACGACCTTTCCCTTTCAGGGGGACTGCTCTGCCTGAGCTATTGAGCCACACTTGAATCATTCCAAATTTTTCCTTCTCTTTATATCTGTCTATAAGGGAAGTCTGAAAGGAAAAGGTCGTGAGTTCGAGTCTCACTTGAGCATTTCATTTTTTCCAATGTTTTTCGTAAATATAATCTGTTAACTTCGATTATTTAGTTGATTTAGTTTTATTTCAAATATTCCAATAATAATAATAATAATATTCCACAACATTCTACACAACGCTATCTAGACCCATGGTAAGCTTTTATAGCTTGTGTTATGGAATCTAGAATGCGGATAAACATACTTATATACTTTTTTTTTTGTAAATACATAAATATTATACATAAAACACCCAAACCAATGCAAGTAGCCATATTCGTGCATACAAATATTTGCACTGAGCGGGAATCGAACCCGCGCCTCCTGCGTGGCAGTCGCGTGCACTACCACCACGCCACAGAGGCTGTTTCAGTGACTGTACTTTATGTTTTTTATTCCTTAAAATAAAATGTGTGCCAATCGCCTACTACATAATTTTGGAGGTGTCGATTCGCACGCCCATAAATTAACTTCATGCGAATCGCCTACAGAAAATAATATCTTTTTAAAGGAGTCGATTCGCACGTTTCGTGCGAGTTCAATTCGTGCGAATCGTCCAATAAGCCTTTATTTCAAGTATATGTAAATTACAAAAAGATATAGGTACATGTATTATCATAACCAACATAACATAACATAACATAAACTCACGCCTGTATTCCCCGAAGGGGTAGGCAGAGGTGCTAGCACCCAAATTTCGCCAGTTTATGTTTAGGTCCCAATGTAATAGGTGGCGAGCCTATTGCCATAAACCGGGCACTTATAAACCTGCGATAAATACACGCATAACTTCGAAAAGCATCGAAAAGTCATTGGTGTGCAATGGTAAACCTAGGATCGAACTCGAGACCTCGTCTCAGCAGTCCATTACCCATACCACTAGGCTACCTAACTAAAAAGTATAAAATAAAACAATCATTTGTTTTATGTAAGAAAAAATAATTGAACGGTGTCATTGTTTTGTGTTCTAATTCTTTATTTTTAAATAAAGAATCTAAAAAGAAGAAAAAATCATAATAAAATCTACAGTAACAAAAAAGATTTCAGTTTTTCAAAGTGATCACAAACTTTTTTTGATGTATGTAAGTATCTCATATTGGCCAAGTCTTCGCTTCTGTAGGCACCCCTTTTTTTTCTCGTGCGGAAATCCCCTCGGATACCCCCCCTTCCGGAGCCGGAAGGGGAGGTTATGTCGGACTCGAACCGACTAAAACCGCACGCCGACTGTGGGTCGTGGTGCTAGGCTGGAGGTGAGGTTGTCATCGACATATCCCTCGCACCCCGGCTGACTCAGTGCCATCCCTTACGGTCTGGCCCTCCTCAGGAGGGGGGACAACGGTGTCCCCAACTCGCCCCCGGAATGGGGAGGCGCGCTATCCAGCGCGCCGCCGCCGCGGCCTGCTTCTGCTGGGGTGACAGGCGGCTCCACCCGTCACCCCCAGGCCCGCGCTCATGGGGGACGGAGGTCAGTCAGTGTCTGTAGGCACCCCGGAGTGCATCTGTTTTTTCCCCACCTTGAGGTACCTTTTTATTTTACCTACCCATCTGTTTTTTTTTTTTTTTTTTTTTATCGTGCTAAAAATCCCCACGGATACCACCTCCACGGAGCCGGTGGACCCGGGGTTACGGGGAGGCGCACTTTGCGCCGCCGCCGCGGCCTGCTTCTGCTAGGGTGACAGGCGGCTCCACCGGTCACCCCCAGGCCAGCGCTCATGGAGGACGGAGGTCGTTCTGCGACCTTCGACGTCCGGTTCGCCTTCGCTCTGCACGGGCTTCCCGGGACCGGAGTCTGGTCCGGACCCGACCGGCCGCCTCCTTCTCGAGCATTACTTGCTCGCAGAAGGAGGCGGCCGCACCCCAAGCGTTTGCGCATCGTACCATCGCTGTGAGCAATGTGACGAGTGTGAGGACTCCCACCCCTAGAGCCGCCACTAGGACCCGCCTCGGCGTGTCCCACGCCGGGCACTCGGTCAGCGTGTGCAGCTCTGTGTCCTCGCTCGCATCACAGTGATGGCACTCGGACGTTGGCTCCTTCCGGATCCGACACAGGTAACTCCCGAAACACCCGTGTCCGGTAATCACCTGCGTCAGCCGGTACGAGAGGCTGCCGTGTGGCCTCTCTAGCCACTCCTCCATGATGGGTCTTACCGCCGCTATTACGGCGTGCCCTGCGCTTGGTCGCCCAAGTCGTAGCTCCCATTCCGCTACCATGTCCCTGTGGAGCTGAGACCTCACGGCCCGAATTTCTTCGGGCTCGGGTTCCCGTCCCTGCTCCCGCGCCTCCTTACGATACCGATATAGCATCGAAAGGGCTCTCGCATCCAGGTTCCACGGTAGGGATCCGGCAAGGAGACTCGCCGCCTCGAAGGATATCGTGCGGTACCCCCTAATGGCCCTGCTGGCCATTGCACGCTGCGGTCCACGCAGCAGACGCGCATTGTGGACCGTCAGGGTGTCCGCCCATATTGGGCACCCATATAGGGCCATGGACCGCACGACTCCCGCGTAGAGTCTCCTGCAGGAGTCATCCGGCCCCCTCATGTTGGGCAGCAGCCGCCCCAAAGCGGCAGCTGTGTCCTTCAATTTGGGGGCCAGTCTTCGGAGATGCTCCCCGAAGTTCCACCGGCCATCGAGTACGAGCCCCAACCTACCCATCTGTTACGTTTTCAGGCCTATAAACCGCTGAACGGATTCTGGCCAAAATTTGTCTAATGATATGGCAATTATCCGCGAGGTCATCATTATTTATTTAAAAGTTTCCACAAATATTGCCTGGATGAAACTAGCTATTGTTTGCTAGTTTAAAAAATACGTATAAAAAAGAAGAAAAAGCTAATTTTCCATGTCTTATTAATCAAAACATTGACCAAACTGCAGAACGAGTGCTTCCAGTTAGACTTAGAAACTTCCACCCCGGCACGCAGCGCACTGCGCAGTGCTGAACTACTGAACATTACAAGTTCTGTGTTAGCTCGGCGGAGAAAGTTTGTATTTCAATTAATCAGATTTGTTAACTTAAGTCAAGGTTGTCTTACTAATATCCATATAAAGCAAAGCTTAAGTTATTTATATTATGGGTTCTAAAATACAGAGAAACATAATAGTACTCTATTCAGATACATATATGAAATTAGCGTTTTGTCATACTGACACCATTTTGATGATAAATGTTCTGACGAGCTCTTCCAATTAGTCCCACCCTCCCCTTTCCTTCACAGGACGACATGTGCAGGGCTAAGATGCCATCCATTTACGGTGCAGAGTATACCTGCTAGAACCAAGCGTTTCAGTGATTCATTCCTATGCCGCACCACTAAGACCTGGAATTCCCTGCCAGCTCACGTGTTTCCTTCTTCCTACAGTCCCGGGTCCTTTAAGCGGGGCGTGAAAAGGCATCTAATGAGGCCGTCAAGCTGAGTGCCGCCACTGTTAACATGGTAAATGTTTACGATGGCGACCCTCTTTCCGAGACTTTGCCTTTAGCTTAACATCAGGCGAGGTGAAGTCAAATTGACGTGTACTGTATAAAAAAAAAAAAATCTCTTTGGTTTAGAATTCCAAATTTAAATAAATTCATTTAGCGGGTACATTTGGGTTTTGAGAACAGTCTTTCATTTGCTTTTTCCTCATTATTTTTTCTTTGGCGTCGCTTATTATTATCGCTTATTATTATCGCACATGTACACCGCAGGACCTTATGTGCGCCTCCGAGAACGCCATACAGGTGGCAGCACACTGGGAGAAGATAATTTGAGGGCCGAGGCGTCATCGCCACGATAGAAGAAGAAGATCACACAATGGAAAACATGAAAATAGTCTGTAAAAAAACTTGAACGATCGATCGCGTTGACTGGTGTGTTACTTTGCTCAATCGACACAATATAACCGTACAATTTTTTTTTTCAATTTCATATATAAGGACCTAATACTAACATTCTCAATGGGAAAGAAATCTGTCGGTTTGTCTGTTAAGCTTTCACACGTAAAGATTTTGATGAAATTTGGTATAAAGATAGACTACAGCTTGCTTAAGTATATAGTCCCTTAAAGGTCGCTGATATCCACGCAGTGCGAGCCACAGGCAAAAGCTAAGAATACAGTCGCCCCTGTAAAAGTCAATCTAACCAAATCCTGCAAAGAAAACGTAGGCGATCGAATTCAGGTTTCCAAAGAGCAAGTTTTGAATGCAACTGGTATTCTCCGGCCTTGCACCAAGACCCACAGTCGGCGTGCGGTTTTAGTCGGTTCGAGTCCGACATAACCTCCCCTTCCGGCTCCGGCAGGGGGGGTATCCGAGGGGATTTCCGCACGAAAAAAAAAAAAAAAAAAAAAAATGTATTGACTCTCGGATCACGATAAATAATGTAGACTGCACAGATTGTATCGTAGAATTAGCCTCATGTGCATAAGAACAATTATTTTTAGTTTGGAATAGTATACAATCTGCCTCAAAATTAGTTTTAAATTTATATTCATACTAATATTATAAATGCGAAAGTAACTCTGCCTGTCTGTCCGTATGTTACGCTTTCACGCCTAAACCACTGAACGGATTTTGATGAAATTTGGCATAGGGGTAGATTAGACCATGAGAAAGGACATAGGCTATGTTTGGTCGCGATGATTGACATCCACGCGGGTGGAGCCGCGGGCAAAACTAGTTAAGATTCATAATTGTTGTAGAATAAGATGCTTTAAATGCTATCAGTACAAAGTCCTATCAGAGTTTGAAGCCACGACGTAGTTCTCAGATAATTTCTAAAACATCTATTAACCACAAATATAAATTAGTTGGAGAGGCGTTAATGGCGCACTGTAAATCTGCCACCAGTTTATTGCTAGTTTAGAAATAACGATTTATATGGCTACCTAAGGGCAGTGATGGTTCACTGATTAAACATGTGCTTACTTAAGTGGCAGTTCGATGCTAGATTCTTATTGACCTCGCTTTTGTATGTTTATAATGAAAACGGTAAAGTGAATTGAGATTTGGAAGTGGCGGGTTATATTTACAGAACTATAGAAAGTTCTGTTTTATTGTAAAAATATATGGGATGATCAATTTAATCCTTAAAATTATAATGTGTTGTGATATAATCACTACATAGTATAAAACAAACTCGATGTCGAAATGTGAAATTCAAAATTCAAAAATTCAAAAATTCAAAAATTCAAAAATTCAAAAATTCAAAAATTCAAAAATTCAAAAATTCAAAAATTCAAAAATTCAAAAATTCAAAAATTCAAAAATTCAAAAATTCAAAAATTCAAACATTCAAAAATTCAAAAATTCAAAAATTCAAAAATTCAAAAATTCAAAATTCATATTCATTCATTCATATTCAATTCAACTTCAAAATTCTGCATAGATCATTTCAAATCGGAACTTACAAAACGTCAATAAAAATAAATATTAAATACTAGTTTAGCAAATGGACCAAAACGCGGCCTAGACCTGAGAAGACCCCGGCAAGAAACTTAGCGGGTTTTTTTTGCTTCGCTGTCTGTCCGTCCCTATGTATGCTTAAATCTTTAAAACTACACAACGGATTTTGAAACAGTTTTTTTAATTCAATAGGAAGTTGATTCAATAGGAAGGTTTATATTATGCATAATATACGCTTAATATAGTAGAGGGTGCAGACGGGATTAGACGCCACGCGGGCGGAAAAAGATTATTTTAACTATAGGAAAATACCCAATTATATGTTGCTTTTTAAGTTGAATATACGTAGAAACAATTAAACAAAAACAGATAAAAAATCCATCCGTTATACTGATATAAATCTGTATAATATTTTTATATGTAATGTATGTATAGCTAGCCTAGCTGTATTATATGTATGTAGGTAATAGCTTGCCCTAGTTAAGCAACAGACAGACAGACAGACAGCTGCCAAGACTTGGGCAAATTCAAGCTCTGTCAAGTACTTATAGTTGGTAATTCCTATTGATGTAAATGGTGTGTTTACAAGAATGATTTACGCGTAATGAACTGTTAAGAATGGCAAAGTTCAAGATAGGTTACCGAGATTGATTGAGTCTCCATATTGACAATAGACTGTTCCAACTACATATACCTATGAGAAACTGCAGAAGTGTGGGAATATAAGTAGTAATGTACCTGCTGTATGTAACTCCTGGAAACGAAACTATATATGTCAAATTAAATTAAATTTGCCTCTTAATTGCAAATGGCGACGGTGAAAATTAACTTAAAACTGAGATACTTATACATTATATATATCATGTGTGCTCATACATAAGAATTGTATTAGGTATATCATATGTGTGCTGTACTTAAGAAGTATATTATATCGAAAAACATCATAAGTGCCCGGTTAATGGCAATAGGCTCGCCACCTATTACATTGTGACCTAAACATAAACTGGCGAAATGTGGGTGCTAGCACCTCTTCCTACCCCTTCGGGGAATACAGGCGTGAGTTTATGTTATGAAAAACATCGGGAAAATGAAATGCTGAAGTGTGATTTTTCCCGATCATATTCCCGATGTTTTTCGAGTTTTAAAGTTAGCATAGTAAATGCTATAAATACTCTTTCGTTTATTATATCGTCTGTGGTTATACGAAGGTTGAAAGAACGTCATTTTTCACGATGGAGTAGATACCTGGACACCCATCTCTTCCGAGAGACATCAAGGGGCAAGAATAGATAGATGGGAAGAATAATAATTGCAGACTACGGTTACATATCAAAATCCCGAAGCTCATAATTCCGAATTACATAATACTGATTACACGATACCGATTACACGATACCCCAAGACTGAAATTCAAAATCTCGAATATCTGACTGAATGTTCAAAATATCGAAAGTACAAAATCTTGAAGTACCTACACGAAGTACAACAAAAAATGCCGAAAATCAAAATCGGGTTTTGTATGGATGGCTTTAAAAAAATATCCACGAAGGTTAATCTTTATCTTCAATTAAACCTCTCTCGAGGACCTAGGGTAGCAAATTTTCATAGGCCTCGATAGACCTTAGCTAACCCACATGTCTTTATACGATCACTTTTATAAAGAGTCTACATTTCATTTTTTCTTTTCTAGATCCTTCCAAACTCATCAAACGCAAGAAATCCACGGAAGACGTCCGATCCCCCTTAGGGGGAGAGGGATCTTTGACCAGCGAAGAGGGTGAAGAGCCAGGGCTTGGGAGACGGAAGAAAGCCAGGACCACGTTCACTGGGAGACAGATCTTCGAGCTGGAGAAGCTGTTTGAAGTGAAGAAGTACCTGTCTTCGGGGGAAAGAGCGGATATGGCGAAACTCCTCAATGTTACGGAGACACAGGTTAGTGATATTTGAAGGATTTTTATATAACTATTTTATTGTACAGTCAGCATCTGAAAAATGTTTACGAACAAAATACTCAAAATGATATAAATTTTGTTTTTTGGTCCTCTTCCAGTTAACAGATTTTTCTGATATTTGGTATTTACATATTTACACCTTTATTTTGGACAATAATACCATATAAAATAATAAAACAGTTTGATTTGCTCTTTGAGGAGAGTTTTATGATCATTTTGAGACTTCGTCGTCAAGATATTTATGACGCTGACTGTACAATACCTATAGTATACTTCATATTTCGTGGAAGAACATCGTAAATGGATAGGATGATTTTTTAGGAGCATAAATACAATTTGAGGAAAAATATTCACGTTACATTAATGTTTCCATTACTTTACGTTTTAAGCAATGAATTTCATAGTGAAACACGTCGAATAACATAAACACAGTAGTCCCTTCGGGGCCAAGCTTTCACCTGCTGATGAACCGATGAGGATTTGGTGCAGGTTTTCCTGTTGGGGTTGGAAGGTCAGACGGCAATCGCTCCCGCAAAGCCCAGAATAATCCAAATCAAAGAGAGTACGAGAAAAGAGCGTACTCTCTTTTAAAAGGAAGGCAACGCACTTGTGACTTCTCTGGTGTGGCGGGTGTCCATGGGCGCCGGTGATCGCTTACCATCAGGCAATCCGTCTGCTCGTTTGCCTCCCTATTCCATGAAAAAAGCGGATCCCTAGTTCACATTTTTTCTGTACTACATAAGATACAAGTCCTCTATGCTACCAAGACTAACGTGTGATGATGATAATTTGTATTGACGAATATCTAAAAGCATAATAGATTTGCTCTACATATTGACAACACACTTGAACTTTTTCCAAAGAATATTATTGAACCTACCTACCTAAGTACTCACAGTTGACGGTATGGAAATCGCATTAATCTTGAACATAATTATATTACTTGTATCACAGATTATATCCCATTCTATACTTGTACTAATTAAGCTATGAAAATATTAGATTGTCTATCTCTTCTGATAATTTCAGCTGATATCATTAACGACACCCCAATTCCATTAAATAAAACGTTTCTAAAAAGTACAGTCATCTACTAAAATGTTTTGTTTGTCAATTAAGTAATTATTATTGTACAAATCACTTAAAGCGGCCGCTGTCAGGCATTCCACGAAATCTCTGAAATTAAACGATTTCGAATGTAACCCACACGTTGACGGAGTTTTGACGAGGTGTAAGTCATAAGCTTTAGCGTTAATGGCAGCGAGGACATTAGAATTTCGAACTTAATTTCTTGTATTAAGTTTTAACAGGCAAGTTATCTTTCATGAAACAACTATTTCAAAGCCTACCTACACAAAAGCTCTAAGCATATAATAGAATAGTACTCTCTAAGTATTATATTGTATTGATATACGAGTCATTGACATTTCAAGATTTGGATTGAAATTTGCAACTTTAACTGCCCCATATTATCGTAGAATATTAACCACGTACGTGGCCCTTGGGAACGAACCTTTCTCGAGTATAATCTAATTCTCAGACATTTTCTGCCTGTGCGTAAAATTTCAACTGAATTTTGTACTGGCAAATTACTTTTGTAACTTATTTTGACAGTATTACGTCATATTATACCCCCACATACCCCTCAAGGATTCCCAAAACTTCAATCCATATGAAATCTAAACGTGAACGCTTATTTTCCTAACTTAACCCAGCACATTAAACGTTCTGAGATAATTATACTATCACCAAGGTGGCAGATGGATGGGGGGCGGGGGCGGCCCCCGCGACGTGAGCCGACACATATGGCGGCACTAATTAAAACTATGGGCTGCTTTGTGTACGCGACTGTACGACTAGTCGGTTCAGGACTGAATTGGTGCACGCTATTAGTCGAATTGTGACGAATTGGAGTGTGATGAATTTTAGTATCGAGATTCTGAAAGTTATATTGAGATTCTGAGTATTTGGGTATAGCTTTATGATTATTTTAGAACAGCAGTAGTAACATGCAGATTTAGAAGTGTAACAGAGCATGGGTTTTAGCTTTTGTCTCTTTTAGAGATTTTTCTGAATACTAGGTGGTTTTCTAACCTCTTTCATGCGTTTACATTTTAAATCGGTTCACGTATTTCATTCTTCTTACAGTCCCGGGTCCTTTAAGCGGGGCGTGAAAAGGCATCTGATGAGGCCGTTAAGCTGAGTGCCATCATTGTTAACATGGTATATGTATACGATGGTGACCCTCTTCCCGAGACTTTGCCTTTACCTTACCATCAGGCGAGGTGAAGTCAAATTGACATATCCTTTATATTTATATATATAATAAAAGTAGACCCGTAGATATAACCGAAAATATTGAGACGTGAGCATCATCTACTCATTTAAACCCCGAAATGTCCCCAGCATCTATTATATCGAGCAATTTATTTCAAAACACGCTGAACATTATTAATTCATGTAGGACGGTCGTCATTACGACGAAGGGGCCACGTGTCACCGATAGGAAGTCTATTATCCCCTAATGTCCTCGCTAACGAGATGGCAACGTAAAAACGAACCAAAAAAGCGAAGGGAGTCTTGGGTCCGTAGTGTCTTGATGACGCGAGCGTGGCTCGTCAATTTATTGTTTAGTTTTAGGAATTTTGAAAGTGGTTTTTTTATAATTTTCTTTCTTTCCTGAGAATTTGATTTCAAATTCTTATCAGACGAGGTTGGTTCGTCAATTGACTACACCATATTAGATGGTGGTTCCTTGTTAGGGTTACTGGTTAAGGCCTTGTACGGGACGTTACTCTAGAAAGAGGTGAAGTGATATTGACATATGCTGTACAAAAAAAGATGTTTTATTGTAGATGTGGAATAAAAACGTGCCATGAAAGGAACTACATCCCACGCACGCTCAGGCTGGGGAATGAACTCGCTGCCGTGGTTTTCCCAAGCGACTACAATATGGGGTTCTTCAAGAAGGGCATTAGAAGGTTTCCTCAGGGAAGGCAGCCTGAGTGTGACGCCCCTGGTGTTGCATACGTCCATAGGCCGCGATAACCACTTTCCATCAGGTAGGCCGTGTGCTTGTCTGCCACCTAAGTGGTATTAAAAAAAATGTTATTGATTATTATTAAAGTTCCTGTCAAAGTTACGAAGGCAGTCCATCTTGAAAAGCTCAAGCAGAATTCCGGCTGTAAAGTCTCTTCTTGACTTAATATTCGTCTATAGCCCTCTGATAAGACATTGTTACTGTTCTGTTGTCTGTCTTATGATTAAGATGCCGCGTGGTTCCCGGCAGAGATGAGTTTGGGCCACCCCATCTCTGTCCATGCGGTTTCTTACAAGGCGTATAAGGAATAGGGTTGTTTAACATCAGACAGATATATACAATAGGTACAGCCCAGACTCAGCCTCAGATATAGGCTCGAGTCAACAATAGTGCCCGGAACATTAGGGCAATAGGTACATGGGACCGACTACAATTATTGGTGAAATGTGGGTATTAATTCACCTTTGCCTAACCCTCCGGGATAAAGGCGTGATTATATATGTATATATTTGCGTGATTATTATTATATGTATGTTTGAATGAAATTTTTATAGCATTTATTATGCTAACTTCTTAAGTTCGAAATACGTCGAGAAAAAGAAGGGGTCAAGTAGGACTTGAAACCATGACTTTTCCCTTACATTATGTATGTATGTATGATTAAGATTTTATGATTAATCAAAGAGTTAAATTAGTTTTCTATTCTGGTTAATGTCAGTTCTATTAGTGAACCCACGCAAGTAATTGTCGCCTATGAGCGGTGACAGGCTGAAAGGTGACAGCTAATCTTTTCAGCCGGTTATAAATCACGTAAGAATAAACACTGCGACATTTTTCTGTCATAATGTCTACAGTACAATAGGCCGTAATAGTGCAGGAGCTCGTGCACAGCAGAGCTACATATAGGCTGAATTTTTGTGTGTAAGTTCATCTTGATCTTGATTATAGCAAATTTTTACTACTGTTTATTTTTAACCTCTCTAGCTAAGCGAAATTGCTTGTGTAAGAGTGGGTTCACGTTGGTAATGTAATGCCAGGGTTCGAATTCGGGACCTCTGATTTGTAAAGCCGTCTCTTTATGCTCTAAGCTAACGATACCACAATTTTGTGTCCGTATTAGGTAGCAATGTTTGACTGAATCGATCTTGGATTTAGCCAAATCCGCAGTTAGACTGGCAGTTGGACCCCAGACTTCAAGCTGAAAGTTTCGGATGCGACTGGGATTAACGCTAAGATGAAGATAGATCGATCTTGGATACTAAAATTGTCTGGCTGTGTGTGTCTAAATTCTAGCACCAATCGCAGTTGCAGATAAAGCTCGCATATACTCGCATAGTAACCTCAGTCCAAGGTCCATACTAGCACTAGTGCATGTTCCTTCAATATTGTAAGTAATTCCACAAAAAATCAATCTTTATATTATGACGTGGGTTTCACGTCAACTAGCTCTTGGACTATGACAGTAACTAGAAAAATATTTGAATTTCTAGCAGCAATAGTTTAACTAAATTCCCCCTTCGGGCCACCCGCGTGGAATATTAATCACGTTCCCATACCTAACCCACAGGAACATATTGTGGGAATAAAAGTAGCCTATGAACTATTCCAGACTATTAATCTATGTCAAATGTCATCCAAATCTGTTCAGCTTTTCTGACTTGATTGAGTCACAAACGTCTATAAAAACTTACGAATTTATTACAGTTTAGTCTAGCCATTGCTCCCGGCTTTATTCGCATGAGATATCATGTTCCCGCGACCTATAGGATCCCATTTTCCGAGATACAAATAATAATCTTTCTAGGTAATATTTCAGATTCTATTACTGTTTAAACTGATTTTATCCAAACCTTCGCATTTATAATAATTAGAAGACAATATTGTTTCACGAAATTGCATGGAGACACGTGTTCCGTGCTATAACAAGAGTGGCTGACTCTTAAACAGCTACAGCATTAATTGACGAGCCAGTTTTCCCAGTAAATTGCAATAAAACAAGCTGAAATAGACCTTATTTTAGTCGCAATAAAATTGCTTTTGATCTGTGAGCGTGACAGCACTATTGATCTATGCAGTCCGCAGGGATTCCATTATACAGGATGGTTTAAAAGCTTAATTGTTAGTTTTCGTTGGAGGTTTTGTTTTGTTATCGGTTGGTAACAAGTCATTGTGTTTTTTTTGTTGTCGTAGCATTTAAGGGTTACGGGATAAAAGAGACCTGGATGAATTAAATGTTTTGAGAGTCTCTTCACCGCGACTTTTGATGGTTTGACGTTTGTTTGTTTAGAACTAATTAGTTAGTAGTTCATGTCGGTATCTATTATTTATAATGAATGAATGTGATTTATAAATAAACTAGCTTTTGCCCGCGGCTCCGCCCGCGTGGATGTCGGTTATCGCGACCAAACATAGCCTATGTCCTTTCTCATGGTCTAAGCTACTCCTATACCAAAATTCATCAAAATCGGTTCTGTGGTTGAGGCGTGAAAGCGTAACATACAGACAGACAGAAAGACAGACAGACAGACAGAGTTACTTTCGCATTTATAATATTAGTATGGATAAATATTCTACAACATTCTACACAACGCTATGTAGGCCCATGGTAAGCTTAACTAGCTTGTGTTATGGAATCTAGAATGCGGATAAACATACATAGATCCTTTTTTTTTCTTTTTTTTGTAAATACATAGGTACATACTATACCTACATAGAAACATCCAGACCAATGCAAATATCCATATTCATGCATACAAATATTTGCACTGAGCGGGAATCGAACCTGCGCCTCCTGCGTAGCAGTCGCGTTTACTACCACCACGCCATGGAAACTTATGCGGAAAATTTCTTGAACAAAGGCTATTACACATACTTTTTAATATTATTTTTACCACTATCGTCTCCAAAGTTCATTTTCGAACCTCTAGACATGTGGCAATTCATTGCATGGCGTATTGTAGTAATAGAACGATTAATGTATGGGATTGACACATATTTTAACGTTTATGACAGTCACCAACGAATTGCCACTTGTCTAAGGGGCAGATTATGTGCGCAGCAGACAATATCTTAACAAAAGACCTCATCAGCGTAAGAAATAGGCACAAATTAAACTACGGCATCAAAGAAATAGTAAAAGACACGTATTATCAAAAGTTTGTTTCTCCTGATAGATTCTTACCCTCATCCTGTAAAACTCATTGACGCCATATGTCATGTGTTAAGTGCGGTACTTTTTGTAGTCCCCCGGTTCGTTCAGCGAGTGAGATCAGTGGGCCACTCCTGCGCATCACGTGCTAAATGCGCACGATTGGACCAAAGTGTCTGTTAATAATGTAAAATGTGTGATGATTATGTTGGCATGTGTTTATTTAGGTTAAAAGTACCAAGAAATTTGGGTTATTTTTTGTACGGTGACAAAAAATCTTTCGTGTAAGTTATTCCATTATTATAAATCAATAATTCACAATGAAGTTTTTGACTGTTGGTTAGTTCCCTAACTTAAGTAAGCTGTTAAGAGTTTGCTGTTAAGAGATCTTGAGTTCGATTTTTAGATCACGCGAAATGTTTTTGAGGTTTTCTGTTAGAGAATGTTCAGGAACAGCATTGAGTTTAGATAGGTATTCTACTTACCTGGTAGATATTAGGAAAGACAGATATAGAATAGAGTCTTAAAGAAAGAAAAATGCCGTGAAACTACCTGCCTAATTTGCACTTTTATGCCCTGGCCTCTGCTTCTCTTACGACACGCAGAAAAACTAAGAAACCATAATGTCCACCTTTCTACTTCATCATACGTCATTCACAAAGAATAGAAAATAATTATAAAGAAGTACCTACTGTACAGGGATTCCAAATACTTTAATTCTGTCATCATAAAAACCATTCATCCAACGGGTATTTCAAAACAAAATGCATATAAAACATCGCTACATATCACACTAAACTAAAACAATAAACTCTAAATCACGACTTAAACCAGCTGACAGGACAAAAAACTCATACCACAAACATAAAGCCCATTTATTTCACAAAATAATCTTGTGAAAGCCCCCACACTTCCTCTGAACGCGGTGCGCCTCCGTTGGGGAGCAGTTAAATAAACAGAACTAATTGGTGACATTCCTATTAACCCGGCGAAAAGACAACACCCTGTATTTTATTATTCACGAAGATGCATTTGCAATGACGACGTTCTAAAGATTCATGATGAATGTGTAATTTCAAAGGAATCAACTATCACTGAAATGTATTATATTTTAGAATACAAAAAGGTTAAGGTCAAAGTGTCAAGGCAGTCAAAGAACCACCATTTAGGGGTTCTCAACCTCTGGACCAGCGATCCTTATCATCTGGACTTCACTGTAGTTTCTCAACATCCAGTGGGGTGTAGAAGATTTTGTATTTTCAATGAAAAATATTTTCAGCGAAAGACATAACTGATTTAACCCTTACTTTGCAGTTCGGGTAAGAATACCTAGAGTCTCACTATCCTTTTTTACATGGTTCCTTCTTCCTACAGTCCCGGGCCCTTTAAGCGGGGCGTGAAAAGGCCGTCAAGCTGAGTGCCACTATTCTTGACATGGTACATGTTTACGACGGTGACCCTCTTTCCGAGACTTTGACTTTAGCTTATTATCAGGCGAGGTGAAGTCAAATTGGCGTGTCCTCTTATAAAAAAAGTGGTAGATATCTTGTGTCTTAGTATCCCTTTTTACTCGGATCTATATTTGATATTTATGTATAATACCTATCTATCGTGATCAGAAAAGTTTTAAAAAACCTGAATGCTGATGAAAAGGTCAAACTAAGTTTGATAACAGGTATGACCTATTTGCAAACCGAATGAAAATGAATGGGTCCCGCCTGCTATCAAAATTATTTCGATCTTATCAGCAGCAGTCAATGATTTGTAATCATTTATTTCATTGCAAAACTGCTTCAAATTGCCTGATAATCATCGTTGAACTGACTACAGTCAGTTTGTTCATCAATAACAAATTCTGGATCAAATCAATTAAAACATCTACATGTAAAGTGGCAGTGTGATGCTCTGCTGCGTGGGTGGGGTCCATTCTGTGATCTCGCTAATGATATTAGTTCATTAGAATTGCTGCAAATGTGACTCGACCGGTTTGATGCTTTTTAGTCACCAATTTCAATTGACCAGTTAGTGTTTTATGTAAATACTAAGTAGCTGGACTAAAATCGTGAATAATTAAGAATTCCATTAGTATTTTTAGAATAGAGGAGGTCGTAGTACAAGCATCTCTATGGTTAAAGGTTGGAATAAATTACGTAAGATTGATCTTTGTATGTGAAAGGAAATCTCGATAATGGCACACAGTCAGGCAAAGTATTCGTTTAATGGTAATAGGATTATGCTCATAACCTCTGTTAGTTATTACACCGCTGCCTACCTCCTCGAGAGCAAATAGGCGAGAGTGTTACTGTAAATATAAAAAAAATATTACATAACAAGTAATGTCTGAAATTCACGTAATTATTAGAATCATGGCTATAATAAATAATAAATTTCAATATGAAGGCCAGGGTTGCGTAGCAACAGGAAATTGGGAATCTGTCTTTAATCATTAAAATTGAAACATTTTTTTCAACAAATTATACGAGAATAAACTTTCTTATTATTTTATTAAGAATTTATTTTGCCTGACACTTTTGATTTTCGAAAATAGAGTGCTGAGTGTTGCGCCTTTCATTAAACCCAAAACTAAATGCTTTTATTTAAATTTTCAAACCTCATGGTATATTTCGCATTAGATTATATTAAACCTTAGAGAGATATGCATTAAATATGAATTTTGTTCCTATTTAGATGTACTTTATGATAGAACAAAAAAATCCTTTTTGCTATTTTAGTCTAATTTAGATAGTTTCAGTATAGCAGAATCGGCACCATTTAACAATAAAAAAGTTTGTAAAATTTGTTTAAACGTTTTCGTTTATGAAAATATTATATTAACGCTTTCGCCAATAACAGGGTTTCATCAATAATTAACAACTTGTATTAATTTATTCATTATATAACTTATCTTGGTCGTGGTCCAGTTTTCGATACGTTATCAAATATAGAATGAGAGTAATTAAAATATCTGAATGAGATATCGACGAGCGTGTAGAATAATTAGTTTGAAAGTTCTTTAGGCTGTGAACACACAGAATAATATTGATTGTACTAGGTATATATAGTCTAGAGGACATACTACATAGCTGTCTGGTGGACTCAAGGTAAGCATTGATTAACTACGAAGGGGCCTCTCGGACCATCTCGGATCGGCAGCCTTGGAATTAGCGACAATATCCCAAAAGTGTCGATTCTTCTGTTGACCATTTCTTGCCGCCATAAAAACAACACAAATATATATAACCACAGAAATAAAAACATTAAGCACATAATTTCCGATATTAAGTGCCTAATTAAGTAAGCCTAATAAAATAAATACCATTTCTAAAATCAATATCAATAAAAGTGTCGTTTCGAAGAATGGCGCGTGTCCACGGGGCGCCTTCGGACGACATTACGTTTTGATGGATCGGGCCGGGCACTAAGCGGACGCGACAGCCCTAAGGTTCAAACGACTGCCGCCGCCTCATTAGGCCTACAAAATATGTCTAGGGTTGGCAAAAAAACAATAACTTTTTTCTTTGTTTTTTTTTATGTACGTAGAAAGTATGAATAGTATAAGTAGGTAGGTACTTACCCAATAATTATGTTTATACCTACAAATAGAAATTTTACGAATCTATGTATGTGCACGTAATTATGTTTATTGAATTGTGTAACCGTATTGTGTAGATTTATAAATAACTAAAGATATATGAATCTTCGCCAACCAATTATCAAAATTGTATTTCTCTCTCCAATAATGCATTAGATAGGTATTCTAATAATAGTAATAATAATTGAAAGTTCTTGGGCAATCTACACAAGCACATAGTAAGTAGGTATAGCTTAACTAACTTGTATTATGAGTTCTAGAATGCGGATACCGGTATCTTTTTCATTTTTAGCTTTAACTAAGATTTGAAAATTCACTGAAACGCGGCCTCATCTATAGTTACGAACACAGCCGTATAATAAATATAAGAAAAGGTTTTAATATCCACCTAGTAAAACTTTTTATGCTACGTATATACTAAACCCGACCATATCGGATGTGGCACTTGTTTTTATGTTAACGACCAATAACGGCTTCATTTGAACTCCAAAAACAATATTAAGAAGCCACAATCAACATATTTACAAAACATTTATTATACCTTTACGAGCGCCGTCTAAAGGCATACCTCACTATAAATCACGAATAAAATATGACGAAACGAGAACTTCCCGAAGTGGAAACAGACCGGCTGCGCGCGCGCCGCTTTAGGTCGCCTATTAACCAAACATAATTAATTTATATTATCATCGCTTTTGAGACCGGTAAAAAAATAAACTAATGTTTTAATTTCGGGAAGTCTGTCTTTAGTTTGAGGGCATAAATCCTGGGGCTATTATTGCTGTGGTCGGGATTACTCTGTGATTTAGTTGTTCTTATGGCCATGATTTGTTATTGCTTATATAAAACATTTCGCTTTGTAGTTTAGAAATGTTGTTTGCTGGGTGTTGCATATTTTGTGATCGGTTGAAGTGCACTTTGTCAAGCGGCATAAAGATATTAAAATGCTTTGATACGCTGTTTATGGTGCTTTTAGATGCTTTTTATTTTTCCTTTCGTTTATTTAGTGCATGCGTGTGGAGGGATTTATTGGCACTAAAAGTAGGTACCTTTGCCGTCATATCACATCTACTTGTATTTAAACTATGTAACTGTTGTTGTAATTTGTTAATGTTAATTAATGACTTAGGTAAATAAAATAATCTTATGAATGAAACGGATTTATTTTTCATTTTATTTGTTGTATGTTTATTCGTACTCTAGAATCAATAGCAAATACTGTAGTTAAGGGAAACTTTCTTTGGATCTAGATGGGACAGCGTAGTATATCATTAAAATATTACATTATTATTGAAATACACGGCCTCTTCTTTTTCGATTCCTGGATGCCAGCTATTTTAATATTATTCTATACCTATTTACATAAATAGGCATGTTATTTCTTTACAATCTTTGACGTCTGTATTCACCCACTTTGGTTATCAAAAAATAAAATATTGAACAACCATATTGACCCGAATCGAACCTTTCATCGTCCTTTACAACACCTACGCATAGTTATTTTCTGTAACAACATTTCAAAACCTAATTTTACTTCCTCTGCTACACCAGTCCTACAAGCTTCATTACGCAAAGCTTCAAAATTTATTTATAAAGCCTTTATACTGCGTTGAAGTAATAATTATAACATTTATTGTCCACGCGGTGGCCCGTGGCTTATCGTGTTATCCATGTCCCTTTGTTGACATTTAGAAATGCTATTAAAGTATTCAGCCTGTGTATAAGGCTACTACCTACAACGTATAAATTGACTTCGATTCGACGCGTCGTGTGCTAGACTACCTTGATGGTATTACGGGGAATTCTATTAATATAAATGTGAAACTTTGTTAGACACTGTTTCACATAAGCGGCTGATTAGATTTGGATAAAATTTGGCACAGATGCTTATAAATTATATAGTTTGAGATAGCACAAAAGTAGGCTGAGTTTTAAAAACGACCATAGGCTTTTGTATACGCCATCAGAAATACTGTATGATTAATTACCGTCCTAGTTGTTAAAAAAGCAATTTCCGTTTTTAATGACATAACCGACCTATTTGCAAAGACCTTTATACGTCAACACACAGTTTAGAATAGGCTAGATTCCGTATGTACATAATTACAATAGTATCATAGCTTATAAATTAGTATCGATCTGCAAAGTTAAACTTAGACTAAAACGGTAGTATGGAAAGGTGGTGAAGTTTATCGATACTCTGGGACTTTTAGGAGTTTTCTTCCGTGCTGTGGTGTTCCTTCATTCTCTGAGACTGCCTATACTACTGGAGTACTAGGGCGCATATGCTTGGGATCCCGTTTAAATCCTTACCGTTACACGTCAACAGCACTTTAGCTTTTAAAATATATTAATTATTATAATATACCAAATAACACTTGTGCTAACTGGGAACAGACCGTTTCTAATATGACAGGTCATCCATCATAATGATCTACGTAATATGTAATTGTTAGGAAGAATTAGGGCGTTGTTTGTTTTAAGACTATTTATGGTTTATTTTGTTTTTAACTGAGTAAAGAAAGCAGGAGGTCTTTGGATGTTTTATCTAGCTTTAATTGTGGGCGTCAATACAATGTGTGTTGATGCTTGTTGCCCAATCTATACGGCTGAACTGATCCGACTGGAATTTGGAACATGTATTATATAGTCCAGAATTATAATCTTGGATAACACTTTAATAAGTGTTACTTTATATCCCATTTTAATAAGGCGGAAATCCCCTACGATACTCCTCTGGAGTCGGCTGAGGTGGTCATGCCAGACCAGTACCGACTAAAACCGCCTTTTTGTTATTAATTACCGTGGGTGAGGTTGCCTCTGGCTTCTGGCATATCCTTCATGCCTCTTCTGACCCATGGCGGGTAGCCCCTTGGGCGCCTAACTTTGCATCCTTGGAATATGTTCCCCTGGGTTACGGGAATAGGATCAAAATTCCACATGGGAGGAGAAGGTGGCAGAAAAGTAAAGCCCACCTGTTGGAAAGTGGTTAACGTGGCCTATGGACGTATGTAACACCAGGGGAGTCACATTCGTGCTGCCGATCCTGTAAGAACAAAGAGTTTCTTTGCCATCAGTGCAGAAGATAGAGCAGGATAAGCCCTTGGTCTTCCCACTGATAGCACAAAAACTCTCCAGTGAGCTCTGGCTACCCTGCTCACCGCCGGGAACACAACACGAGGTTATTACGGCCGCGATATTTTATAGGGCAGAGTAGTGTAGTGTCCTACCTCCTTTAAATAGTAGTGTACAATAAAAATGAACTTGGGTGCAAAAAGCTCTTCGAATCAGTTTGTTTATGAAACAAAGCGGATTTCTCGCAGCGACAGAATATTGTGCGCTCGTTCTCGGAACGTGAAACGGATACCCGTGGATTATATTAACGTGATAGGTTTCGTTTAAGGCTGTCTCACGGAGTAGCTAGGTATATAGTCAGCCATATTTAAAGCTATTTGTGTTAATACTAATGTAGGTTATATTATTGAGATGTTGAGGTTCCAATAGGTATCCATATTAATATTATAAATGTGAAAGTAACTCTCTCTGTCTGTGTGTCTGTATGTTACGCTTTCACGTCTAAACCACTGAACCGATTTTGATGAAATTTGATATGAGGGTAGATCAGACCTTAAGAAAGGACATAGGTTATGTTTGGTCGCGATAACCGACATCCACGCGGGTGGAGCTGCGGGCAAAAACTAGTAGATATATGAAATATTTAGAAATAATCTTAATATAATTAAGTACACACATGCGAAAGTTTGTAAAGATAAATGAATCGATTTAAATCCATTCATCAGGATGGATCATTCCTTCAGATGAATGAATGAATGGATGGATACATGTTATGTTTGTTAGTCACAGAAGAATGAATGAACGGATCTAGATTAATAGCACAGAAATGATATTAACTCCGTTAAGGTTTCGCAGATTGTATACCTAAACGGGATCAGCAGATATTTCACGGAGGCACAGCCGCGGGCAACAGCTATGTCATTTATAGACAGATTTATCTAACAAATATGATTACTCTACGAAATCATTTCACTAAATCAGTTGTAATTCTTAATCATTTAATTACTTTGCGACGATAACAAGCTAGGGTGACTTCGAGGGGGTTCGCCAAATTTGCATAAAACCCAGACGAGACCGCGTGGCAATACTATGCTAAATTTATTTGCTGACAGCTTATAAAATCTAATGAACCTGTGAATGTTGTGATTGAATACCTGATGAAGGAAATCTGAATTGGGGTACCCAGTTCCCATGTAGGTGTTTACCTTATATAGTTTTCGGGGAAAAAGAGCAATAGTTTTAAAATGCCTGCTGAGTTTCTTACCGGAACCGGTGGTCAATTTGCTAATCTTTGGTATCTATTTTTATATTGACGTCTTGTAAGTGCCGATTTATGTGGTCTATGCAGAATAAATGATGACCTGGGCACGACCTCTCCTGGATCAGGTGGAAGTCCCTAAACAGACTTCGGACACAGGTCGGTCGAAGCAAGGAGAATCGGTCAAGATGTGGTTTCTCGGACGGCGCGGACCTGCGGTGTGTGTGTGTGTGTAGTTACTCCACAGACCATGTCCCACCTGCTGACATGTGCTGCATGCCCGTCCACTTGCACCGCGGAGGAACATAAGAGCGTCTCCGAAAATGCAATCCAGGTGGCGGCACAGTGGGAACATAGCATCTGAGAGTTGAGGCGCCTTCGATTCGACAGAAAAAGAAGACTTTTTTTTTGAATAGAAAGGACGAACTCATTTCTTCCTATTGGTCTCATATGAAAGTTCCGTTTTAAATTCACCAGAAATTGGGGGAGACTGGAAGGGCATAAGACTCGCATGTGTTTACATTGCTACAACTATTGCTATAAGTTAACAAAGTTATATCATCATCGTATTAGCGGTAGGTACAAAAACAACACATGAAATACAAACAGACATTGATTTTATATAGGTATTAGATACATTTATTTTCCAAATGGATGTTAAATAACAATGACACATGAATACGTAATACGGCAATTGTGGCAACACCGGCATTAATCCTTTACAATGTGACGGCTAATGTTAGCCACACTTAAATGTAAGCCTGGTATGTCCCTCAAATAGGTCAACAATTAAGCATTTGTGCTAATAAGGCTTAGTCAAAAATACCTAGCTATTTACCGAAGTTTCAATTTTGTTACAATAGTTTTTTAGAGCTTCAAATTCTTAAGGTGTGTACTCACTAGCGTTACGGGGTATAATGTTACAAAAAGGAAACATGCTGTCGATGTGGGAAAACAGGGGTTTAGTATTTTAATAATGCCGGTAAGTATCCAGTTTTACAATATAATGTAACTAGCTTTTGCCCGCGGCTCCGCCCGCGTGGATGTCGGTTATCGCGACCAAACATATAACAACTATGTCCTTTCTCATGGTCTAATCTACTCCTATACCAAATTTTATCAAAATCGGTTCAGGGGTTTAGGCGTGAAAGCGTAACATACAGACAGACAGACAGAGTTACTTTCGCATTTATAATATTAGTTTGGATGCTAGTCCCTACTAGCATCTCCTGTAGTCCCTACTGCACCAAATGCTACACACCAGTGAAATGTAATAAGGCAATCTTATAAAACAATTCTATTCTTAGAATCCTTTAATAGTACCTAAATGATCTAACTAAAGAGATAAAAACTTGTCTTCATAAGTGAACAATTTACCACACGAAACGAAGAGACAAGAATAATCAAAATTCGGCCTTAATAACTTAAATCATCAAATAAACGATCACGTAAAAACGGTGGCATTTAATTAAAAATAACTACAGCCAGTTCATCATACTCCCAAAGAATGTTCACCCTTCTTCGCCCTGGGGGAGGGGGGAGGGGAGACAAATCACACGAATAAACAATCAAATAAAATCATGACGAACGACTATTCATCGAGCACTTGTGCGAACAATCAGCTTTGCAAGTTTGCAACACATCTGATAAGGCCACTTAAACTCTTGTTACATCGTAATAAGGTTTCAATTTGAATAAAAATACTTGTTGAATGGTTTAGATATAGTTGTGAATACGGTAGGGATGCGCTAAGTACTATTTATCGATGTTTGTTTTGTTCGAGGTGAGTGAATATTGTTTGTTTTAGGAATATGGGTTATGGTTATGCGGTATTTAGGTTTTATGGTGTAGAATAATTGTCGTTTTTAATTATATAGTGGCGAAAGAGAAGTTTAACCAATAGATGGTTGTTGATCAATTCTAAATTAAAATATCTTCTTCAGCCAAATGGTCGACCACCGAGTTTTTATGAATATAATTATGAATGTAAAAGAAGAAAAAGGTGTATGCAATGATTGTAGGATAGGATTTGTAGAATTTGTATACGTTGTTATTTTTACTATTTTCCCTTTTAGCCTTGATTACAGGTTACAGGAACCCTGGTACCCTAAACACAAGTTTAATCTTAAGCTGGGTACCAGATTACATAAAACTTTATTTTAATACCATTGGATCATATTGTACTGTGTTCATTAGATTGTAACCATGGAATAAATGAATTTTTGAATTTTGAATTTTTGAATTTTGAATTAGGTTTCTACTATCCTACTACTATTTACCTACTTGAAAACAAAAAACCCGTTTTTAAATGGCTCTTTCTACGAAGAGAACTTCGAAGGACATAAATATACTGAAATACAAACATAATAAAAAACTGTCGTTAAAGCAAACGTCTTTACTCAGTAATTTTCACTGTGTTATCTTAACTAAACGCAGTGGTAATAAAAATTTGTAACAAATCCCCTCAATAATAATTAACAACATAAATCACTTCATCGACAACTGATACCCAGCCCTATCAATTTCAAAAATACACCTTCTCAATTCGGAATCCCGTAAACCATACTCGGCATCTTCGACTGAGACAAAATTATACAAATTTTCTACAAGAGCGAGCAGGACTGCAACAAAACAGGATGATGTACGCTTTTATGAACACTATAATGGTTTAAATTGGTCCTTTAATAAGCAACGGGCGATGTCATAAAGTGCTTCGAATAAAACTGTCAGTTCTCAGCCAATTGTTTACGGCCGAATGTTAAAACGACCATTATCGTGTGATCTCTGGTTGTAGAACATTAACCCCTTTGTCGCCTCACTGGCAAAGTGTGGGCGAAGGGGTAAGGGTCACGGTAGAATGGTTATGGAGTTATAATAATGTAATGGTCTCGAGACGATTTGGGATTCAATGAAGCGTTCAGACGTTAAAGTATTTGTTTTTGGTTTGTTCGAGAGCAAATATGTGAATTGTTTTATTAATTTCTTGCTACAAGCAACATAAAATATAGCTTTTAGAACACTTCTGTGAATAATTTAGATTGGTTTGTCGTATTTTTAGTATTTAATGACTATGTTTGGTACTAAAATATGGTTTTGCAACATAAATAAGTTGACTGCTTCAAAAGCAAATAATTTATATTTTTAATATTTTTACTCAGCATTTGTAATCATTATCATCTGTAGTGACAATCCCAGTTCTATCCAAACCTTGGATTTTCCAGCTCAGAATTTCACAGAAGTGACTGCCATCTGACCTCTCAAATCCGAGAAGACAGGCTATACCAGAGCTTCATTCGCCAATCAATAAGTGTACCGACTTGCATGTTAGGTTGATTTGGGGTTCGAAAGATATTAGTAGGGTCTCATTCTCTTTCACTCGACTACCTAAATAAGGAGTGTAGGTAATATTTTTAGACTTTGCAGACGCGTAGAGATGTTGCGTCTTTGATAGTATTCTACCGTATCTACCATGGTGAATGTTCTGATGAGCTCTTCCAATTAGTCCCACCCTCTCCTTTCCTACACAGGACAACACGTGCAGGGCTAAGATGCCATCCGTATACGGTGCAGAATAAACGTTCTAGAATCACTAATCAGGCGTTTCTGTGACTCATTCCTATGCCGCACCCGCACCACTAAGACCTGGAACTCCCTGCCAGCTCACGGTTTACTTCTTCCTACAGTCCCGGGTCCTTTAAGTGGTGCGTGAAAAGGCATCTGACTGATGAGGTCGTCAAGCTGAGTGCCACCACTGTTAACTTGGTACATGTTTACGATGATGACACTCTTTCCAGGACTTTGCCTTCAGCTTACCATCAGGCGAGGTGAAGTCAAATTAACGTGACATTCATAAAAAACCTTAATTATTTTTATACCTATCAGTAATTAATCGCAGATAGTCTATAAAGCATTTTATTGTTGCCCTATTCGAAGCTCCTTTCACCGAAGGCGATATTTCATATCCTTAAGCGGGTATTGTACAATAATAATATAAAGGTTTGTGTTCAGAGGAGTTGTTTGAGATAATGCTCGCGGCTACTTTCTATTTCCTAAAATGTCGACCTGTGTGGTGTGGCCTTAGAGCGTTGGGCTAATAAGCCGGTGGTCCCGCGTTTGATTCTCGCCTAGTGGAAATAATTGAACGCTTGTATAAATTTGCATTGGTTTTCGGATTTACAGTTACATAATCTGTATGGTCCAAAAGATAATTCCTTCCACAGACCCTTACAATAGGATATTACCACCCTACCATGAGTTCCATAGTAATACCTAAGTCCCTTTTCCAGGTTTAGTTTTCTTTTTGTCTTCTTATGTCTAAAATAGAGGCAATTTTTTAAATATTATTAACATTAGAATGGTCCTAAGCCACGTGATTCCCGGAATAATTTGGGCCTCCCCATCTCTTCCCATGTGGTCTCGTACAAGGCGACTAAGGGATAGGGCTGTTTAACATCAGACAGATATATACAGCCCAGACATGAGTTCGAGTCAACAATAGTGCCGGGAATTTTAGGGCGCAACCCCTTTTACGTGGGCTACAATTATTGGTGAAATGTGGGTATTAATTCACCTTTGTCTAACCCTCCGAGGATAAAGGCCTGATTATATGTATGGTCACATGTTAAGCGACGAGGCTTTGATGCAGGCTTTTCTCTCTTGGCTAAGACGACAAACGGCAGTCACTTTTGTAATAACTAAAATATGACAAACTTATGAATAGCAGACCCCGGATTTGCAGAACCTCGGATATACCAAAGACGATGATGATGAAATTTATCAATACATTCAACGGATGACTCTTTTTCGGTGTTGCTCCCCCCGTATTTTCTTAACTAATTGCGTGCGATACATTTCCAACCGATTCAACATCAATTATAAGCGAACATCACTAATCCTTCACCGTTCACCCGAACACGATCCCGAATCTGTGTTCTATCTCGTTTATACTATTACTCGGTCGTAATGCGAGAGGGGGATGCATGATCAATTAATATTAAAACGTGCTAACGAGTGGCCGAGGGTGAGTTCATAATCGGAACGATCAGGTTGCTTCTGAATCGGCTATTTGATCAAAATAGCTAAATTGGTGAGGTAAGGGTCTCTTATGACTGGGATTAGTATATTCTGTTAACTAAGATGGCTTGAAAGTGTGAGATCGAGTGAATAGGTGGCTTATTAATCTGCAATTATTAATAAGCAGCTGGGAATAGGGATGTTCGATCTGGGTACTTTGTATCGATACTCTGGATCGCAATGGATCGTAATACACTGTATCGATGCAAATATCGATACAATAGATGTGATACGATTTTTTTGGATCGATCCAATATCGAATATCGAATTTCAAGAAATTAAACAAGTTGTATTTTTAACAATTTAAGTTTATTTAAGAACAAAAGAAGCAAAAGAGTTCACATAGGCCCATCCTTATAAGGAAGTGTACATAAAAATATTTATTTTGATAGCCTCTCTGGATCAATACAATTTACGGCTCTCATTCAAAGTATGGTTGGCCAGTGAGAAAAGTCGTTCTGAAGGCACAGACGGACAAGTAACGTAAGGCTACATCGCTTAGTGTTCCCCATTCCTGGGAATCGGCATAATGATTACATTTTTTTACTATTACATAAAATCACGCCTTCATCCTCACAGGGTTAGGCAGAAGTGAATTAACACCCAAATTTCACCAATAATTACAATTATTATTGTCATTGTGATGATTGATGTCAATTATTACATGTATACAATATTACATTATTATTTGGATAAAAACCTTTTGAATTGCTTGTCCACCCCTTGTCAATAATCATGAAATCATCATTCCCTGAGCCTTTTTCAAACTCAATTGGGGTCGTCTGTCCACATAAATAATAAATACGAACATTAATTTGATCGCAAGTCACTATTGCCTATAAAAGCGAATCCTAACCAAGCAGAAGTGTTTGTGGTTAGATCTTTCTGTTGTCAAAGTGACCTCTGACCACCTCAAGACAACCGCTTACCACCATGAGAGGCGCGATTTATTTCGCTACCTTAATAAGTAGTTTGAAAATAAACCTATAAAAATAGGTGCTTTAAGCAAAATATTTCAAAATACTCCAATAAGTCACCATAGTTTTTTGGAAGAGTTTTATAATAGTAAAACTGAGATCTCTGCTTCTATTTTCACGAAAGATTTCTCATTCCTTCATCAAACGCTTTCCAAGATCTATCACATGCAAGTGTAGCACTAACAATTTACTCCGTAACTAAATGCAGAATGAACACAATAGCTTTCTACCGTTACGCCTTAATGTGCGCGCACCTTTAAGCAACAGTTTGCAAGGGGAGAGAGAGGCCCATTTCTCGCCAATTATACGTATGTCAAACACACTCGGTATTGCTTGTCTGCCGAACTTGCCATTGGAAATTGAACCTTAAGGATTGTTCTCGGTTTGAACCCAATTTGTAGGGACAATTTGATAAGTTGGATTTGAATTATGTTTATAGTTATTGGTGTTGATTACTGTGACAAGATAATATCTTGTCACAGTAATCAACACCAATAACTATAAACATTCTGCTCATTATAATGAGCAGAATGTCTGAACATAATAACCCATAAGAAAAATTGTGAATTATCCTCATCAGAAATATGTATTTGTTCATAATTTTACGGCTTTTATATTTCAATAACTTTTTTGAACTTTTTTTTTTAACTTTAATAAGTTTTTTGTTATTGCAAAACAAGTATTGAATAGGATTAATTTGCTCTGTAACACGGGGGATTTGTGACTTTATGTGACGCAACATAATCGTAATGAAGGGTGTGTTTGTTGTCTAAAAAGGTACTATTTTCCGTGACGTATTTTAAGAACAGCCCCTGGTAAAAATCTACAGGTTTTGTCCAGATATTATGGTAGATTATTTCATTGCCCGTTCCAATTGCGTTATTCCCCATCGTGGATCATTGGATATGAATTCTTCCTAAAGTTCAACTTGGTGGCCCATACGAAATTTATTATGGGCATAAATGGGTCGTCTTACCAATCGCAATCCAATCTATCAGAACCCAACATATCAGGCCTAAAATCGAAAATCTTTGAATCCGGTACACAAAGTCTATAATCCCAAAGCGTAACATTGTTCAAATGGTAATGATAGAACAGTCTATAAATGTTTCCGCAATTGAATTTGAGCTATATTACATGGGTATAAAGAGTGATTGTTGCATGTGTTAGAGATCAAAGAGTAGAAAACCGTCGTTGTATGATGTACGCGACAATATTACTGCGATGTTCGAAAATTGCGGTTAAGGGGAAGACTGTTCCGGAGATGGATTATTTAAATGTTGCTTTGTGTGTGTGTGAATTTACAAATTGAGGTATGAACTCAGTATATCAGACCTGCTTATAAATCGCAATACGTGATATTTTAGTTGCTTTTATGCATCAACGCTAATTAATTTAGTCACTTTTAGTTCACCCATGTTATTGTGATTTTTTTCAATGATGGTTTTACCACCGTGGAAAGTGGAGCAGTAGAAGCCAAAAAGCGGACCCCAGACTCCGAAGTGCGAGCCTTGGATTGGTAGCGACCGGGACTTATTATATGATGATGTTTGTTTCTTTGGACTAGAGGGACTACTCAGGACAACTCACTCATAGCATTTAGCAGGCAGAATACTGTACTGTACAGTAACTGTGCTGTTCCATTTTTATGGTAGAACTAGCTTGTACCCGCGGCTCCGCCCGCGTGGATGTCGGTTATCGCGTCTAAACATGGCCTATGTCCTTTCTCAAGGTCTAATCTACTCCTATATCAAATTTCATCAAAATGTGTTCAGTGTTTTCGGCGTCAAAGCGTAACATACAGACAGACAGACAGAGTTACTTTCGCATCTATATATATAAAAATCAATTGCTGTTCGTTAGTCTCGCTAAAATACAAGAACGGCTGAATGGATTTATCTTATCTTGGTCTTGAAATGTTCGTGAAGGTCTAGGGAAGGTTTAAAAGGTGAGAAAAATTCGAATAGTTACCGGGAACCGACATCCACGCGGGCGAAGCCGTGGGCAAAAGCTAGTTTATAATATTAGTACGGATTATAACATTTTGAAGGCGCAAACGCACATTTCCATGCAGTAAATCTATGCACAATGGGCTCATTTGGGGTAGTAGCACAGATTACCTAATAGTTGGAATTGGTAGTAGTAGGTAGTAACCTTAGTATTTTACACACAACCGGGCCTCGATTCTGCTAAAGCCAAGCCACAGTAGTGCCACCGCCAATGTAAAAAACGGCATTAAATAATAGACTTTAAAGCGATGACATCAAAGTTCAAAATTAAATGACTTTTTGCAAAGTAATTGGAAAAGCGTAATGAAACTGTTTTCATTTCATTTTGGACTTTAGGCGTATAGAAATAAAGTCTAAAATTTAATGTCATTTTTGCAGTGACTGCGGCACCACATGGTTTAGCTTTAACATAATCGAGGGCCAGGTCACCAAATTCAGTACACACAATGAAATCAGAGGTGAAGAATGAGTTTATCTCAATATCGTACTAAGCTATTAGCGGCTGATCTCTTCATGAATATTCAATAACGTTTTAGAATTAATTTGATAATCACAAGGCGTTCAACTGGCGGACATGTGCCTTCTAATTAGTGGGACGTAGTTTGTAGATGATTGTCAATGCTATGGTCTCGTAGTACAAGATGAATGAATGATTATTGTACTAGCTTTTGCCCGCGGCTCCGCCCGCGTGGATGTCGGTTATCGTGACCAAACATAGCCTATGTCCTTTCTCAAGGTCTAATCCACCCCTTTACCAAATTTCATCAAAATCGGTTTAGTGGTTTAGGCGTGAAAGCGAAACATACAGACAGATAGAGTTACTTGCGCATTTAAAATATTAGTATGGATTTAACTTCACTGGTCTTTTATTTTGGTTTCATTCAAATACTAGGTTGTTGGAATCAGATTAAACCAAAGATCATGGAAGTAGATCATCATTCTCAGTTATGGTCCTAACCTAAAACAAATGAGGCGGACAAATTATCAGCAAAAAATATTTAGATCAATACAAAACTCAATAGACAAATTATGTAATGAAAACAAAATAAATTAGTATTTTTTAATTAGTAAATTTAATAATTCTTTTGTTTTATTAATAATAATTTTATTAAATTACTCACCAATGTATACCCTGATTCATTTAACCATTCCATTGATGAATGAATGGAACATCGAATGACAAGTATAATTCATTCAGTTATTCATTCACCCTACCTATTAACAAACAAACTATGCCTTAACATCTCAAACTGTCCACAGGAGCTACATCATACACAGCGTTCAGGAGTGCGCAATTTTGCGCGTACACGCATAAAACATCAGAGCGCTTGGCTCCACGGCCAGCTATGCGTTTGATGGACGCACTTGATTCACTGCCGCTATTTCCGTATGTCTTTGCGATTATTACTCGCGTTCTGAATGGTTGAATTTTGGTAGCCAACTGTTACAATACAGTTTACAGATTCTAGTGCGTGTTATTTTGATTTGATTTATGGAGTTGGGTATAGGGTTCCTACTAAGGTTTACGGAGTTCGAACCTAACAGCTTAACGAACGACCTAACCCTACAGATTAACGAACGAGGCTTTGACTCTGACGGTACCCGGTTCTTTGGTTCATCTGATTTTAATATTTCTTTTCACCATTAAAAACTATCTGCGGTAGCTTAGTGGTATGGATAATGGACTGCTGAGACGAGGTCTCGGGTTCGATTCCAGGTTTACCATGGCAGACACCAATGACTTTTCGATGCTTTTCGAAGTTATGTGTGTATTTATCGCAGGTTTATAAGTGCCCGGTTAATGGCAATAGGCTCACCACCTATTACATTGGGATCTAAACATAAACTGGCGAAATGTGGGTGCTAGCACCTCTGTCTACCCCTTCGGGGAATACAGGCGTGAGTTTATTTTATGTTATGTTATTAAAAACTATTCTCGGTGCAAGGAGAGCAGTGTTATAAGTTTGACTTGTCTGTCTGTAGCATCATGGCTCTCGAATGGATGAAGCGATTTCAATTTAGTTTTTTTTGTATTACAGGTGACTTATGTGCAAGTTTTCTTAGATATGTTTGATGAAAATCGGTTGAGCCGTTTAAAAGTTATGGGAGTTAAAGTGGGGCTGGGAAGTGTCGGGGGATTTTTAATTTTTATTTGCCCAATATTTTTGCGGAGTCAAGAATCCGTAGAAACCATGGAACAATACCACTATAATATAATAACAAATATTATATACAACCACATTCATTTCCCTATAACCAAGTTAATTGTAGCGATTAAGAACATCACTATATTAAGTATAACCCCTCCGCCTTCACGCTCGGCACAGTCGCTCGGCACAGGGTTAATTAGCACCCCTGCCACCCCCTCCCCCCGTCAAGGAGCTGAGAGACTATTGTGACTGAGGAATCCCGGAAAACAGTATTTTGATAAACTGTTTTCATAATTTAAAAATTCAAATTTTGTATGTTTTGAGGTGGAAAATTGAGAATCATGATATCCTTATTACTATATCACATTGTAACACTTTTTAAGCCTCTGTGGCGTGGCGGTAGTGCACGCGACGCGACTGCCACGCAGGAGGCGCGGGTTCGATGCAAATTTTTGTGTGCATGAATATGGCTATTTGCAGTGGTCTGGGTGTTCTATGTATAATATGTATGTATTTACAAAAAAAAAGTATCTTAGTATGTTTATCCGCATTCTAGATTCCATAACACAAGCTAATTAAGCTTACCATGGGTCTAGATAGCGTTGTGTTTAATGATATTATTATTTATTTATTTTCACAATAAATTAATTTGAATTTGAATATTTATGAAGTTACGACATCAATGTCCGTTAATTTAAACGTAACAAAGTGGTTTTTTGAATAATATTGTTGGTATACTCGGCATTATGGAAAAGCAAAAAGAGTATTGGTCAAAGATCCGGCCTAACAACGACGTTTCAAATATTTAAGCACACATAGGGACGAACAGACACCAACAGCGACTTTGTTTTAGGTAAGTATACTATGTGGTTATAGTAGGAAGATACATAATCATCATTTGCATGCCGTGTGGTTGAATATGGTGATACTTCCACAATAACAATGAACATCAATGTACAATACCCATACTTCGCAAATTATGAATAAATAAAAAAATAAAAAAATAATGAAGGCTTTCCCCTATGGGTCGGGTTGTAAACTTAAAACACAGTCGCTCTCGTAAAAGTCAACAAACCACTCAAAAATAATAAGCGGACGCACAATTACTAAGAGGATGATGATGAGTCATCATGTGTCAACATAATAAAATTTATTATATTATGTATGATACATCGATGCAAATTTCGGTTACATCATTATAATAAGCGAAGCAGTCTGAGCGTCCATCAGTACCACTTAAAGAGCTGTTAACCCTATAGAGTGGACAGTATTGGTGAGTGATCCCCTTGTGCCGGCCGCGTGCGCCCGCGCACCCGTCACGATAATTGTGCGCTTCCCGTCATCGGATTACACGCATAGGGCTGCCATGACTCATGTTAAATTGTCAATTAATTAAATTAAATTGTCAGGGTAATGTGATGTGTGATGAAACTTTGTTTTTAACATAGATTCTCGCCCGTAGATTCCCAAAGGCAAAGGTAAATATAATACCCTAATTTTGTCAACTATGATTTTCAGTCCCACGTGATAAGGGGCGAGCCTATTGCCGCCAAGCGAGCTGTTCCTTATCAAGTGAAAAGCAAAACAAGTCCCAATTTCAAACATCATCGTTGTTGGATGATCCATATTCAAAGCCCGAAGTCTATTATTCGATTTTAAGGCCTAAATCGCGGATCTTAAATTCAGTGAAATACTTCACCTCTGTTAGAGAGAGAAAACTCGGAATAAAACCATGTTCCAACTCGTCTGACCAGCGTGGAAACAGTAAGCCAAGGCCTCCCAACATTGGGAGAGGCCTATGTCCAGTATTGAACTGCTATAGACTAAGTAATTGATACACTTCTCATACGAAGACGATATTAAAACCCATTAGATTAGTGTTATAAAAAAGTCTAAACCGGACAACCCTAGCTCTAGATCTGAGCACCGCTGCGCTTGCGTCGCGCGACGGATGCGCAACGTTTTGATCGCCAACATTTGCCATCGCTGTCTGCCCGTTATAGCCTTCTAAGAAATCAATTCTGCTAAAATTAAAAACATATTATGTTCACTCTAGTAAGAAATGTTTAGGAATGTGTCTGTCCGTATTATCAGCTTCCGGGTTAGAAGACGAACGGCCTGGAAAGACTGTTGATGTAATGGTGCCTCTATTTCCTTTGACGAAACTAGTTTTAAAATGTATATGAAACTTTATATTTTAAATATGCAGTGACAATTTATATTTTTATAGTTTTAAAGTGATAAAATAATATACCGTTTGGTTATAGACGCTACAGATGGCTACCTGATGCTTGGTATACACCAACTGAAGAATGACGAATAAACGTCAATTTCGTCATATTCGTCAGTAATTGCTGCTGTGCTTATATGACCCAACGGTAATCTCAGTGTAGCATTCAAAACTTGCACTTTGGAGTCCAGGATCCGCTTTTCTACTCCTTCTTAGCACGATTATTTGTTTTTCTTAGCTTTTACAAGAGTTACTCCCGGGGGTTAAATCCCCCTAACTCTGATAGGAAAGTCAGAGTCGTCCGTCAATCCTACCGGTAAAATTTTAATTTTTAAATAATATTACATAATAAAAATACTAAACATTTATCCATACTATAATATTGTAAATGCGAAAGTAACTCTGTCTGTCTGTCTGTATGTTACGCTTTCACGCCTAAGCCACTGAACCGATTTTGATGAAATTTGATATAAGGGTAGATTAGACCTTGAGAAAGGACATAGGCTATGTTTGGTCGCGATAACGGACATCCGCGCGAGCTGAGCCGCGGGCAAAAGCTGGTTTAAAAATATAAGAAATAGAATGCAGGTGGCATCAACTAATGGGCCCATGTTGCTGGTGGTCTTCTATTAATTACAATGTATTATTACTCACTTAATTTCGAGCATTAAACGTTGCTACGCTAAATGCGTGGGCGCATCCATTACATATTGTA
This sequence comes from Eilema sororculum, assembly GCA_914829495.1. Lineage (NCBI taxonomy): Eukaryota > Metazoa > Arthropoda > Insecta > Lepidoptera > Erebidae > Eilema > Eilema sororculum. Next base: position 19,192,781 of record OU618556.1, read on the forward strand.
GGCATATCTACTTAAAGATTAAATGTAAATTAACACATTCAACTCCACGGCATTTACTTACGAGTCAATAATAAGATAATAAGCTCGTTTTTTTAATTTTATTTTTTTGCATAAGTAAGTACTGAAGGTGCGCGCAACAAACTGGAAAACTATTAAAGCCAAAATTAATTAATTAGGATAAACATCATAAGTATTCCACATTACATAACCACTTAATATTTTTATTACTTTTGAATGAAAGTTATTAATTTATTATTCAGTCCTCTCTATAAAAAGTAAATAAAATGCACGCTTTTTATACCTATAGCGACACCACGTATATTCACCGCCATCTAGCGCAGTTATGTTGAACTTTTACATAATTTCCGATTCTGCATTGCACAATTAAAGTTTACACGCTGTTTATCCAGCTGTTTTAAGGAATTTATCGTATGAACGGATGTCCTAGGTAATCTGTAGACTAAAAACTTCAGATTACGTAGGAAATCTACAGATTAGCTAATTGGAGGAAGAACACACTTTTTTTTCCATTTTGACTGTTGAATTTATGGTAGACTAGCTTTTGCCCGCGGCTCCGCCCGCGTGGATGTCGGTTATCGCGACCAAACATAGCCTATGTCCTTTCTCAAGGTATAATCTACCTTTATACCAAATTTCATCAAAATCAGTTCAGTGGTTTAGGCGTAAAAGCGTAACATACAGACAGAGTTACTTTCGCATTTATAATATTAGTATGGGTTAATATGGATGTATTAGTATGGGTGTAAATAGATACACCTATAGCGACACCACGTATATTCGCTCATCGCCATCTAGCGCAGTTATGTTGAACTTTTACAGAATTTCCGATTCTGCATTGCACAATTAAAGTTTACACGCTGGCTAGCAAGCTGTTTTATAGAATTTATCGTATGAACGGATGTCCTAGGTGATCTGTAGACTAAAATCTTCAGATTACGTAGGAAATCTGCCGATTATCTAGTTGTTGTAAGAACTCAATAATTTTTTTTTCACTTTGACTGTCCAATTTATGGTACATTTATAGTAGCTTTATGTATTTGGTTTTTACATGATTTATACGCCCTATGCAACGCCATACGCGCGCAGTCATATAAAAGTTAAGATGTTATAAAAAACCATCAGGTATGTATTACTGGAACAAGCCTCTTTCCGCCATCGTTCCACGCGACAGCAGTTCCACACTCACCATCTGGACAGCTGGCGGTCCACAACTGTGCGTTTCTCGAGAAACTTTCTGCCTCGCACAACTGAACTGTGGAATGAACTGCCACCAGCGGTATTTCCGAACCAACACGACCTTCAAACATTCAAGAAAAGAGCTTACTTTCTTTTAAAAGGATGGCAACGCACTTGTGACTCCTCTGGTGTGTCCATGGGCGGCGATGATCGCTTACCATCGGGCGATACGTCTGCTCGTTTGCCTCTCTATTCCATAAAAAACAAACAAGTAAACGTTGGTAGTCTAGTGGTTAAGAAGGCGGCTAAACGGTAGAACGGTCCCGGGTTCGAATCTTGGTCATTACCCACTCCTAAAACAATCAATTTAGCTTTATAGGTTAACGGGAATATTGGCGGTTACGTATACCTACCTAACATTTTAAAAAACACATGAATTCAATCGTCCAGCGGAAAGTTAACCCTATAGGCACATAATAAATGATAGTAGGCACTAATAGGCCAGTGCTGAAGTGCCTGCTTCTCGGTATTTAATCGATAGAATTGTTTAATTCAGTTGCTTTTGATGAATCCAATTCTAGGAATACTCAGACAATTATGTTGTTATCGGAAAATCCATTGAGCTCTTCTACTAATTACCTGCATTTTTAATACATTTTGTTTTTCAATCTTACATAAGCAATATCCATACTAATATTATAAATGCGAAAGTAACTATGTCTGTCTGTCTGTCTGTCTGTATGTTATGCTTTCACGCCTAAACCATTGAACCGATTTTGATGAAATTTGGTATAGGGGGTTGATTAGACCATGAGAAAGGACATAGGCTATGTTTGGTCGCGATAACCGACATCCACGCGGGTGGAGCCGCGGGCAAAAGCTAGTAACATAATATAGGTATGCATGCCTACTAAAATCTTTAAACTGAGCGGGAATCAAGCCCGCAACCTCTTACGTCACAGTTGAAGGCTCTACGCCTCTACCGTCACGCCATACTTTCTATTTCATAGTAAATTTTATTGATTTCTAATAATTATACGTCTATGTTCAGTAGTGTATTGTAATTATACATACAGTTATGCCTTTTTCACACTGAAGTAGGCAGACACCACATATTTCTATCTGCTACGATTCTGGCATACATCTTTCATTTCTTCCTCTTTCATAATTGTTTTTATACATGCTCGACAGTTTAGGGTACTCTTGATATATCATTTCTTTAAAATGTTTTCGATCTGATTGATATACGTATGTCTAGATCAACCTCTACCGGGTTGCCAATTCACCCTCGCTTGACAAATGTTTCGTCAATCTCCTTTCGTCCATCCTCTCATACCATACCCGGGTCCTATAAGCGGGCGTGAAAAGGCATCTAATGAGGCCGTCAAGCTGAGTGCCACCACTGTTAACATGGTACATGTTTGCGATGGTGACCCTCTCTCCGAGACTTTGCCTTTTAACATCAGGCGAGGTGAAGTCAAATTGACGTGTCCTAGATAAAAAAAAACATAATTAATATATGATTAGGTTTGTTTACGACTAAATGTTAACAAACTAGAACTTGTTTTTGCACTCATTTCTTATTTCTATTTAGTAAAACAAGCTGTCACTCGTGAATGATATTGGCAACACTGGTGCTATATCACAGAGCCATTTGACAAATTGCGGTCGTTGACCTGTAGGTATACATATAATAAATAATGCTAATTTCTTAAATTTTTGTGACTAGCAAAACACGTAAAATGATTAGGGGTCTGTCATAGGACTGTATCTCATAAACTGTAATAGTTATACAGCTGATTTTAACATAAAATATATACTACTCACTACATATTTCCAATACATCCATACTAATATTATAAATGCGAAAGTAACTCTGTCTGTCTGTCTGTCTATCTGTATGTTACGCTTTCACGCCTAAACCGATTTTGATGAAATTTGGTATAGGGGTAGATTAGACCATGAGAAAGGACATAGGCTATGTTTGGTCGCGATAACCGACATCCACGCGGGCGGAGCCGCGGGCAAAAGCTAGTATATAATATAATTTCAAAAAAGTAAAAGGTACTTGAATTTAATAACGTTCAAGTGATTCGTACAAATGTCTCAAATATTTTAAAAGTAAGCGGAATGGTATTATACATTTTGAACTGATGATACGGAACCCTTCATGCGCGACTCCGACTGACACTTGACCGCTTATTTCCTCAAATATAAACGCCTAATTAATCCCGTGTTACAACTACTAATTCTTCTAAACATCTAACAGATTAATACGCTAAAATTCCATGTTGATCTAAATATTAAAGAAGTTAATCTACAGATTTGTTTATTATAGATTTCTGTGAAGTTTTATTTTTTAATCGGCAACGACACGACGACGACACGGCGCGACGACAGCTAAAGCTGTGTTTTTCGCTGAAAAATGAGTTTACAGGAATTTTGGAAGCGCCGTTGAAGTTTATTTGATGCGACGGATTTAGGGCAGACGTCCACTGCTATTCAGATGCGATGCGATATTATATATTTTTTAATTTCGTAATGGAAATAATTTTATAGTGAATATGTATATCTATTATTATGTATAGTCGACAAAAGAGATACGGTTGCACTTTCTCATATAAAATTATATGTAAAGGTCCGCATCTTCTTTGTTGACTGTACCTGTACTGGACTAAGACTAATTGAACAAGTATTTGACGCTAAATGGGCACTTCTTTTTAGCTTAGTTTCACCATTGAATTCGTGATACTCGATGTTCGTGTTTTGTTTTTGGTCGAGTTTTGGGGGTACAGATTGGAAGAGCCCGATGAAAGTTCATCATTGTTTCATATCTCTTTATAATACAGTGAAGATCACGTAGACTTCATACTCATACCCATAACCAACCGAAGTGGTCAAATTGAAAGCTCTCTGTGATTATTTGTCGCAGTTGACATACCTCCCTGTTTAAAATTACCTCCAAGTTTTAAATACTTGGAGTTCATAATGACAGCAGCTTTCTTAATTGCCAAAATAAAATGCAATAAAAGCAACGGTGCTACATAATATCTACAAAAAAATAAAAAAGGAATGTCCGAGTAACAACAAACGTTCGATATTCAAACATTATATCTCTCTATCTATCCATCTCTCAGTACAGCACATCCCTAACCGACCACAGTACAAAACTTTTGCAGTAGGACAACTATCAGCTGTCTTTCCATGTAGTCCCGGTTCCGTGTAGCACAACTCGAATGAGTTCTACTAACCGCCATGTTTCATAATACTCGCCTGTTAATGCGCTACCGGGAAACATTCGCTATTTTGTGCTGGATAGATTTGTTTTCATGTTTATTATTGGCGATCGTAGTATTTATGTCTTGGTGGTAATTACTTGCCTGTCGTCTGGGTAACTGTCACCTTGTGGTAAAGGGTTCGATGTACTTACGTCTGTTGTATACCTGAAGGGGTTGGCAGAAGTGTATGTTTACACGTACGCCTCCCACATAATTAGGGGCGAGTTCATTGTCGTCTATATGGCATGTTTCCAGACCGTTGTTAATGAGTGTTCCTGAACAAGGCAATCCGAGTAATGCCTGACTCCGAAATAGAACCTATAATCTCACGAACCTACGAGTGAATGAGTGCAGCGCCAAAAATTAAACAACTAAATTAAAATTTGCGAAATCATGTTAAAATCTATAAAAGTACCTCAATTTTCTACAACCCCGGTAGGTAACTCCTACCAAATAACTGTATCTATTATTCAAAACCAATAAATAAATAAGCCGTCGCTAAGTACTAACTGTCGTTGAACGTTCGATTTCATCCATACTAATATTATAAATGCGAAAGTAACTCTGTCTGTCTGTCTGTCTATATGTTACGCTTTCACGCCTAAGCCACTGAACTGATTTTGATGAAATTTGGTATAGGGGTAGATTAGACCATGAGAAAGGACATAGGTTATGTTTGGTCGCGATAACCGACATCCACGCGGGCGGAGCCGCGGGCAAAAGCTAGTAATAAATAAATCTCATAATAAAATCTGCCAATAAATCAGAGCTCATAAAGAATTAAGCTTACAATACGCCACTCATTGTAACAAAGTGCGTGCTATTCGCGGCCGAGTGTACGTGCGTTATCACCCCCAATCGCGCCCCATCCATCCCGACATTTAGGGGTCGTAGGGGGTCGTTAATGGAAGCGTAGCTTTTTGTTTAGAAAATGATGAGTCGGTACTTTTCATAATTGGTTTATTACTGCTGTAATAATGTTTTATAATGACTCAGTTTCTTAAGACGCGCTTTCGAATAAAATGCAGCGTGAGACATTTTTAGAAAGCTATTTAGGTAGATCAGATCTTTATGAATAAAGCGCTCAAAATGATCTTAATTCCTTTCGTTCTGTTGACGGATTGTTTTGATATTTGGTACACACCTTTTATTAGGTCGAACTTTTCGAATTTAATCAAAAATAGTTTGATTTGCTCTTAATAGATCCTTTTGAGACTTTGCAATCAATATATTTCTGATGCTGACTGACTACCTATAGTTCTAACTGCTCTAAAACTATAGTGTCTTAATAATTTATAAGATACAAGAAATATATTTATGGAATTAATTATTAAGTATATCTTACATTCGTTAGTCACCAAAAATAAATATTTCGATCATCAGTCACCAGGTACACTGGCTTGCAAGTAATGTTGACTTGGGTCTCGTAGACCTTGATAAGCCCCATTTACCCTATTCAAAAAAGTTCAGACCAAGTGTTGTTCTGAAAATAATTTCTTTCTTAAGTAATCATATGAAGTCTGAAATACCTAAACGGGTTTTCGACTGTGAAAAGCTCCCAACCAACCTCGATGGTCTTATGGACCCCATTCGGTTTGGGACTTTTTTTATACATACAATCGAGGTGATAGGTTAAACTAATGATCTTTACTCAGCGATTAAAATATGAAAACCCTTTTGTCTCGACAAATATTACGTTAAACAATTAAACAGCGTCACATTTTATAGCGAGTTATGGTCACTATAATTATATTATGAACATAATCATGATTTTATTATAATTGTTGTTATTATATCTTTTATCCATTATACGCTATTCCAACATTAAATTTATTAGCACGCTATTATCACTGACAATAACGACCTCGTTAAAAACGATATCCATCTCATATTGAATCATATAAATGATTCTCACTATAAAACTCACGTAGAAACATCAAAATTTTACAATTCCGCTATTTATTGTAGCCTAATGTCCATTTTGTGAAGTGATTCTCAAATAACTTTCGCGTTTATCTATCGTCGGAGCGATTATATTTAATAAATATTATGATTCCGGTTATAAATCAATATAATAGTATTCTTGGTTATAAACTATGAGCGATGGTTGTTGCGTGTTTTCTAAATCATCAGTTTATTCATTTAAAACGATGTTAAATGTCGTTTATAGTTAACTGTACAGTTAACTGGAAATAAAATTTTTAATTTAAAGGGATATAGATTTCAAAATCTGGCTTAGATTTCAACTTTTAAATAGCAGAGCGGCACAGGGTTATCCAGACTTATCACAGAAAAGATTTTTATGAATTTATAAAAAATAGTACTTAAAAATACACGCTTAAATACGTAACTGAAGATGCAGAATACCATATTCGTACGTAATACGTAATTAAAGCTGTTTAATATGTTATTTTACCTATATTTTCAAATATAATGATTAAAATAATTATGTTACACAGTAACTATAAATTATATTTCGTCAAGAAGGACAGCACACAGTTATTCTCCTCACAATACTTGTGTCAGCCTGCAGATTAACCCCTCATAACACAGACGTTGATAACCCATACACAAATATGCGACGTCAGTCACGCATGGGATTCGAGCCATGTCATGGTGTGATCCCCCTGTATAAGTGTATGCTAAGCATGTTTGTTGCAAACCGTACGTTAGTTAGACAAGCAGTTTTGGAAGCACTTACAGTTTTTAGTTTTTGTTTTTTTTTTGCTTGGATTTATTACTAACCGATTTCAAAAAGGAGTAAGGTTTTCAAGTATTCGGGAACTTTTATTGTTTTTATGCATGTTCTCTGATATTTCCGATGGTCGCTTATGATTTGCAAAATTCTATTTTGTTACTATTTCGTTACTATACTCGTAGGTATAGAATACTGATATAGCCTTTAAGTTTTTTTACGTACAAACCTTCTACAAAGTATCTATTTTAATACTTAAAAAAATAATACACTTAAGAACTACTACATTAATTTAAACTTTATCTAAACGGTACGTTAACTTATGACGTCACTAGTCGCTATGCACAACAGTACACGTGTCCATCGGTATGCACAAACTGACCACAAGTCAATCAGAATATTGCGGTGGGCCGGCTGCGGCAACATAGGTACACATATCTCAACATGCTGTATATATTTCAGTATGCGGATTAACCATAGATTTAGTTTAAGCTAGCTAGAGAGTGAATTGTGCATTAGATAATGATGGTTGATGATCTTTTATAGTAAAGCCAACGAAGCGAGAGAAAAAAGGTAAACAAAGTTTCAGCGGTTCCAAACATTTTTATTTGAAAATTATTACGTATCATTTCAAGACAGAAATGAAATTGCTCATAAGATGGTGAATCTGACAGCTTAGAACCACTGTGCTGACAGCTTTCCTGTACTACGGAACACGCAACGACAGCTGTAGCTCGGCCATAGTCGCGTACGTGTGACATGTGCGACAAGGACAGAGAAAATAATCGCTAGTTATCGGAACGTAACTCAGTAATGGTCGCTTTGTTTACCTTTTTTCTCTCGTCTTTATTTTAGTGACTTGAATGACTTTTTAAATTTCCAATGGTGATGGAATACGTATTCGGTGTTTTTAAGGTCCTACAAAGATCTTTTGAAAGGAAGGCAACGCACTTGTAACCCCTTTGGTGTTGCGGGTGTCTGTGATCGCTTACCATCAGGCGATCCGTCTGCTCATTTGCCTACCTATTCCAAAAAATTTTTTGGAGGTCAAATCAACTTCAGCTGTTAGCCGGTAAATCTTTAGGTCTATAGAATAACGAGTGGAAGTTGCTCAAGTTAAAGCCAAGATATGTCAAAACGAGAGAGATCAGAACAATGTACCCCGGGCTCTATGGCGTAAGCTTTGGATGCAAGCGTGGCTTTTAGAAGGTCCAAATAACTAAAAATGAGATTCAATAAGGCCATTTTTAGTTAATAGATTTAAATTTTTATGCTAACGCACACCACATAAAATTCTGAGGAAGTCCCAAAGGAGCCTTAAAAATTAGATCGAACGTATTTAAACAGTATGCAAATACCTTTTATTTGTGCGGAAATCCCCACGGATACCTCCCCGCCGGAGCCGGAAGGGAAGGTTATGTCGGGCTCGAACCGACTAATGCCCCACCCCGACTAAGGGTCGTGGTGCTAGGCCAGAGGTGAGGTTGTCATCGACATACCCTCGCACCCCGGCTGACCCAGGGCCATCCCTTACGGTCTGGCCCTCCTCGGGAGTATGTAATTACCAGTGACAATCGTAGTACCGATTGTAGGCATTTCACAGAATCGTTGGTTTTAATACACTCGCAAATTGGTTCCGATATCAATTGCGTTTAATTATTTAATTGAGTTTGCATGTCCGGTGTATCACATTTAATGCCTATAATAGTTTTAAATTAAAAAGGAAAGTGCACTAAATTAGCAACAAGCCGATATAAAAACATTAAAGGAAGTTGTTAGCGCTCGCCAGTCACGAGCCGGTGATAATATTTTTATGATTTGTCAAATGACTGAAGCAAGTATAGGAAATAATTATGGGTATGTATCTAATATGAATAAATTATGGGCGAAATTATAATTTAAAAAAGTAATCTGCCGTGATCAGAATCTGTCTTCAGCCTTCTTTCATGACATCGAACGACTTCCGTCTGACCCTCTAACCCTGAAAGGAGAGACTGCGTAAGAGTCTTGTCTTTAATACTAATTACAGACAAGACTGTGATGCAGTGTCTTCTAAGCCCTCTTCTAAGTTGCTAGCCGATACACCTAATAAGCAACTTGAAGGACTTATGTATGTACTATACTGTACTTTATCTACTATATCTGGACCATACAGGGTGGAAGATGTCCATGCTTTTCACGCACCCGGTAATCTAACTGACTAAAGCCCGAAAAAAATCACATTCTGTATTTTTAAGACTTCAATCGATAGTGGCAATCATAAGGATCAAATCTGTCTAACAAACATGGTAAATTAAATGAAAGGAAATCCCTGAAATCTAATAGGATTCTATTGCTCTAGATTTAATCGCATTTAATTGCATTTTAATAGGTACATATGTACCCCCTAATGGTCAGGCCACAGATAAAAATGAATAATCAATGACTAGCTTTTGATGTCGGTTATCGCGACCAAACATAGCCTATGTCCTTTCATAAAGTCTAATCTACCCCTATACCAAATTTCATGAAAATTGGTTTAATGGTTTAGGCGTGAAAGCGTAACATACAGACAGACAGACAGACAGACAGAGTTACTTCCGCATTTATAATATTAGTATGGATTTGAACCTAGCTACTACGTGTAGACGGCAAAGGATACACTTAAACTACACACCTTTAAATTACAAGTTTTATAAGAAAAGGTGTATACATATCTACTTTGCCGTGTGTACAGTATATGCAAGATTAATTAAACTCTTTCAAACATCGGCTGCTAAGTCCGGCTAGCACTTAGAATAGCATCGATTAACTACAAAGCAGCGGTACAGGCGAGAGCAAAACATTTAAACAGCGCCTCGAGGCAGCACCTAATTGTACCATTGCGACAGTTGCCGCCGGGCTTGCGTACAGGCGAGGACAGTTTACTTTCTGATTATTTGTTCTTTGTTTGGTGAATGTTCATATCAATGCAAATAGTAGATAACTTCTTAGAAGTGTTAAATTTCCCAAAGGTATCCAATTTAACTCAAAGCGTCTTGATTCTTATACTCTTCTTTTAAATATTCCGTGATAAACTAGGTACTTTTTATATAATAGACACGTCAATTTGACATCACATTGCCTGATGTTAAGTTAAATGCAAAGTCTCGGAAAGAGGGTCACCATCGTAAACATTTACCATGTTAACAGTGGTGGCACTCAGCTTGACGGCCTCATCAGATGCTTTTTCACGCCCCGCTTACATCGCTATCTAGAAAGAAATAAACAAATAAGTATTTTAAACGATTTTTAGAAGCGTATAACCATCCTTCAATTCTTAGTTTTCATAAATACTTACAATATTATTGAACATTTATAAAACATAAAATAAATAAAATATTTGTGCATTTTTCACCTAACTTTCAAGCGTTGCAGTATATTTATTAAAAATATATTAAACTTTAAACATCCTACACTCGAACATACCTTAATTACAAAATCTATGTCATTTAAGCAATAAAGGAAATACTTATGCCTAATAAAAATAAACTATTTATTTCTACCACTTGAGTCCGCGACATTACTTAAGAGCCTACACACAATCAATTAAGGCTCGTGTCCGGGCATTTTTATGCTAATGCTGCAGCGCCGGTGGTCTCGTCCGGAGCGGCTCTCCGGACGGTCCGGACCGGACGCGGCCGGACCGGGGAGTGCCATGAGAGATGCGAATATCGGGATATCCTGAGATGATTATCTTGAATTGTACTGCCAGTATACATGGTGTTTTTATTGCGTATTTTATAATCAGGTTTTGAACTAGGCCAAATATTTTGAGAAATGGAAATGGTTTTTAATTAGAATGTGATTTGTTCGTCTCCTATTTTGAATTATTTGTATTTGTTATTATTATTTAAATCTACTGTTGACCAGGTTCCCACTTCCCACAGTTTACTGCCGGGATAGAAAGTAGGTTTTTATTAATGAGCAGGATTTCAATGATTTGGATCTTTTCTTTAGTTCTGTTCTGTGATACGAATTCGAATTTGATTCGATCTGGATTCGATTCGGTTATAATGTCAATTTTTTTTGTTCTTAAATATATTTTTTTTAGTTGAAACAGCGAAGTTTAATAAATATCCACAACTGGCGATCTTCTATCAATATTATCAATGCTTTATTTCAAAATACGCATTCAATTATTTTTTTGCCTGACCTGGGCACTGAACACGGGACCTGCACGACCTTCACATTCATTACCTCTGTATGGTAGGCGTTCAGATTAAAAAGCTTCTCCCTACGTAATTTTAAAGAAGATAACCCAACCTAGTCACAAACCCTTAGTCCTGGCTTGTACGGACGGTAATTACCCTCTGATAACAGATCGCATCTCGGTACGAGATCTGTATCGTTTATTGATATCGGGATTAAGATACTGTATCATTATTTTTTTAATAGATTATGAAACTACTAGACTTGATTCTTCGTAGGTGGGATCAGCTTTTTGTTTAATAGGTTAACTTCAGATCTTAAATTGAGAGTCAAATCAGTTACTATTATGAGGTTGGGTGGATGATTATTGATTAAAAAAACTATACTCTTTTACCATTCTTAATTTAATAAGCTCAGGTTGATAATTTATTTTAACTATACTATATGATAATACCCAATTATTAATGATAGGAACCACGCGATAAAATTAAACTATCCTACCGGGCTTACACATTTTACTCAATGAAATAAAATGAATTGAGTAACTAACAGTACTTCACGAAATTCCTTTACTGTGATCAAACCTTAATGCAAGGCCGCTTGTTTTGTGAGATCAGTCAACATCAATTTGGGCAGTAGGTATATTAAAAATAATGTCCTGTGACACAGAATATATAATAGAACTCTTGTGATTACCTGCCAAGGAAGTATCTGGCCGAACCGTACCCAAATTATGACAAAGTCAAGCGGCGCAAAGTAAACTAAAAAGTAGCAAAAACCTAGCTATAAATACAATTTAACAGTTCCCTATCTTTAAAGTTGTATCTCGATAAAGACGGGGTGTACACGCGTTCCCGATTAGGCTAATTAGCGCCTGCCGCCGCTATTGTAAGAGGAAAGGCGGGTAAGGCGCAGGTAAGGCTCGCGCTTGTTTTATTTGATTGCGTAATGAGGAGTTATGGGTTGCGTTTAATGTATCGTTTTGTGTAGGGAAAAGGATTTAGTTTGGTTCTTGTTCATTTTATTTGTAAGGGCCATAATTATAGGTACACTTGTGAAATTAATGATTTACTTATTTATTGGGAAATCAGAAGCATTCGAATCTAGGTAGTTTGCAAGATAGTAAAGAAAGTTAGTGGAATGTTGGTATAAAGACAGATGCAGATGGTTAGCTACATTTGCTATGGAGCCCCCGGAGAATCATGTTATAACATCGAAATTTCCAGTAGTGTACCTATGCGATAAATTAGGATACCTACTTATACTTAACTAACGTAGAGCCTTAATTTTGTTATTGAATAACACACTTGTACTTTTCCACTGAGTTTATTTTACTTCTAAGCCTGACCGGTTTCGCCTTACGGCATTCTCATGGCGATTCCCACTGGCAAATATTGTAGTGTTTCGGAATTACAATACTTGAAACATCAATGTAAACCTTTGAGAATGCCGTAAGGCGAAACCGGTCAGGTTTAGAAGTAAAATAAACTCAGTGGAAAAGTACAAGTGTGTTATTCGATATGTGTAGCAGATTCCACCAAGCGCCATCAATCTCCACTATAAACAGTCTTAATTTCGTTCTTTTTAAACCAAAACTTATAATCATTTTTATGTTATTTTTCAGGATCTTTATGTAGATAAAGTACCTAGGTATTGTACGCGGGTGGAACCGAGAGCTAAGGCAAATTGTCTACAATAAAGTTATGGAATTAGGTTCCTACCCCTTGGGATATACATGATACGAGCGGGATGGGGTACCCACGAAAATTAACTATACAGTTCGCAGTAAGCCTTCAATGTAATACTAGAAACTTACTGTTCCGTTACAAAAGCTGTCATCTATATTTGACAGCCGTCCATCATAAAAACGAGATTGTCATTCCGTCATAAAACGACTCTAACTGTTACAAGAAATTTGGAATACGACTGCGCGCGCGCCGTGCCAGAGAACACATTCGAATTCCGAATATTTTTCTTGTAAGCCCCGCCCGCTTGAACTGTTGCCAAATTGTTATCGCCGGCCAATCAACAGCGTGCATGCCACGGCCCAGATTTCGTCAGCCAATCAGCGTCAAGTGTGGTTGCGCGGGCGCATACGTTTTGCAATTCAATGAGTTGTCTAATTGATGTTTTGTTTGGCATTGATCCGAGTCATTGATGAGTTTAGTTAATGATGATTTTGCTTTTTTAATGCGTAATGAGGGGAATCGTCGTTCTCAATTATGTTTAATGTTTGTCCTTGGCTTGGACTGTTTTGTAATCATCATAAAGGCGGGTTATTTGGTGTACCTAGTGGTTGAAGGTGAATTAAATCTACGACACCGAACTTTTGATTGGGATATCATTAGTAGCATATCAGATTCCCAATCAAAGCAAATGAATGAAAGTTTACCATATAAAGGGATTTTTTATTATTTTGGCTTTTTGCATTGGTCTGGATGTTTCTATGTATAATATGTATGGATTTACAAAAAAAAAGTATCTAGGTAAGTATGTACTTACCTACATCCATTCTAGATTCCATAACACAAACTAGTTAAGCTATGCTTACCATGAGTCTAGATAGCGTTGTGTAGAATGTTGTGAAATATTCATTATTATTTATTTATTTGACTTTTCTTGTAAAATAAGTAAAAAGTATTTTAAAAAATATGTAGATGTAGGTGGTACCATGTTTACACATAGATATTCTAAGCCGTGTTGGTTTCCTGGTGGAGTAGAATAGGACCACCCCAGCTCTTCCAGTGGGTGTCGTAAAAGGCGACTAAGGGATAGGGATGTTCTCCATCCGACAGTAAACATACAGCCCAAGACAAACGGCCCGCTAGACAGCAATGGGCTCGCCCCCTATTACGTCATGGGACCAAAAATCATAATTGGCGAAACGTGGGCCAGTACACCTCGACTTACCCCTTCGGGGATTTACAGAAGGGAGTAGGTATATGAATAGATTGATGGATATTCTATTTGGAAAGATGGCAAAAATGAAAATGTTGACTTCATTAGTAGCTGAATTTGAATTAGGCAAAAAGGTGCTCTATATCTACGTATTTTTTTGACTGAATTTTTATAGCATATTTAATGCTTACTTTAAAGTTCGAAAAACATCGAAAAAAAGGAAACGCTCAAGTGAGACTTGAACTCACGACCTTTCCCTTACGGGGGAATGCTCTTCCAACTGAGCTATTGAGCCACACCTGATTCATTTCAAATTTTCCTTCTCTTTGTATTCGTCTTTAAGGGCGACGGACTTAAAGACGAATACAAAGAGAATTCATTTTTTCCGATGTTTTTCGAATTATGTATTTTACTAACTGCATCGACCTCTACATTTATCAATCAAATGAGCACCCAACAAATCATCAGCATCTATTAACATACCTCCTAAAATACTAAAGGCACAACGCTAAAACGTTCAACAAATCTCTACTTTGATAGAGCACTTTATTCATACCATCTCTACACGCTCATAAACTATATGAGAAGCATGTTAGTACAAAGTGGCATTTTATTTAATAGAGTTTAAATATAAATTGGTAGAGTGCCAAGTGCCAAGAGTCCGGCGCAAGGAGGCAGGGCGGTGCCAAAATCTGTGCGCACACTTGCAGATATTGCGATAGACGAGGTCACAGATGTACAGCAAGTGCTGGAAGTGCTACACTATATATAAATATAAATACACTTTTATGTGGGGCGTGAAAATGTAACTTTTGTGATCATAAAACTGAAGATTACATCTAGTATTGTTGACATTTATAAGGTTTTTTATGAAGATTTGAAATACGTACTGAGTGGGATTTGAAAAGTTCAACGCCTCAGCCAATCCAACAAAAGATTATTAATAATAAGGAATACATCCCTAGCTAGTCACCAAGAAAATCATCATTTCCATTTTTGTAGGTAGTTGATTAGCTTCTTCTTCGAGTCAATAGCTAATTAATCCGGTTTTATGTTAAATTTTATCGACCCAATATTTGGTCACTGTCACAGTGTTCTCCGTTTCCCAACATAGACACTCAGTAGTGCTAGTGGAGGGACAAAGAATGCATGTGTGCTAATATGACATGATTCTTTTTGTATTGTGCGAAAATCCCTTTGGGTCCCACATCCTTCGCATAGGGCCCCTTACTCGCAGAGCACTTGCAACTGATCCATAGCGAACAGTAATTGAATAAAAAAAATTTTGTCCACGACTCATCTATTCTCTGCTAGCCTCCGTGGCGTAGCGGTAGTGAACGAGGCAGAAAATATCGAAGTTCAGCCAAATCCGTAGTTAGACTGGTAATGCAAACCCCAGACTTCAAGCTAAAAAAAGCTTCAAAATTCAAATGCGCCTGGGATTAACGCTAAGATCTATTCTCTGCCACATCCAGTAGCTTTATATCTCCACCTAGAGTGGAATTGAGTCTGCATCCGCAGTGCATCTGTATCAACGGTTTGAGTGAGCTTTGATCTTCCGATCGCTTTGTGCGCATCGTGCCGCGTCATCTTACCATCGTCCAGCATCCCATCTCGGCTGTTAGTAGTAGCAATTACTTTGTACCGGACTAAATTTGGAGTACCAAACAATGTTTGTAAGAGAGTCATTCGGCAATGTATTTTAAATGCGTAAGATATGAAAAACCTAAATGCTTGCATAGTCCAAATATAAATATATTTTATAAAAATAATAGTCGAGCCCAGATGTTTCACATTGGAATCGCCTTAAAGCACTGTATTTTGAAGAAATAAGAACCAAAAACATTGTAAGTACTGAAGTTGGTATGATGACCGGCGGTCCAGTCCATGGAAATGACATCGAATAGAAATGTATGGAGGAGAATGATAATAATACCACGTTGCTGATGGCACGTTGATGGTGAATTTGTTGAGCTCAAGTAACTATCTCATAAGATAAAATAATAACCTGGACTAAATCATTTGATTTATTTTAACTTTTACGGGTGTGACTACATGTGTGGCGTGGGGGTAGTGAACGGGACTAATAAGTACCACGCAGGAGGCGAGGGTTCGATCCCCGCTCAGTGTAAATATTTGTATGCATGAATATGGCTATTTGCATTATTCTGGGTGTTTCTATGTATAATATGTCTGTATTTACAAAAAAACGTATTTAAGCATGTTTATCCGCATTCTAGATTCCATAACACGAGCTAGTTAAGCTTACCATGGGCACAGAATACATAAAAGCCATGGGTCTAGATAGCGATATGTGGAATGTTGTAGAATATTTAAAAAAAAACTCCAAGCGAGAAGCTTTTGCATACTTTCGTCTACGAGATCGACCTTTCGTTACGTTTCGTCTTACGCGTCAAAGACCTTCATGGAGCTTTATAAACTCTGCTTACCCTCTTAGTAACAAATCTAAAGTTGAATAGTCCAATCTTATATTGAAACGATGTATCAGAGTGAACTAATTACCGCTTACATACGTTAATATAGCGTTAATGTGAGCGGCATTCGAGTGTAGGCGCGGCAAATGAGATGAAATAACATGAACTGAGCGGGTTACACGCCCAGGATGTAGGGTCCTCCTGGATAGTACAAGGATAAAGAGGAGATATCGAACTGTCTAGATGGTTTTCATACATACATATGTCCTATTGCCCTTGCCTGTAAATTCCCACGTGGCTGCGTGGTTCCCAGCAAAGTAGAATTTGATGAAATTTTGTGTAGAGGCAGATTAGATCATGAGAAAGGACATAGGCTATGCTTTGTCGTGATAACTGACATCCACGTGGGCGGAGCCGCAGGCAAAAGCTAGTAATAAATAAAATAAATCATTTGAAAATGATTCTTTCGCTGGTTCGGTAGGTTGGTTCTACTGAGAAGATACCAGTAAGAAACTCTGTGAACTCGATCATCCTACTTACTTAAATATGTTTTTATTTAATAATGTTTGTTTGTAAATATGTTAGCATAATATAGGTAATAGTGTCTCTTCCACTTATACCTACATCACGATAGGCCTTAATCGCTCATTCAGTTGATATTGTATACGCAATACGCTCGATACACCCGCAATTATAAACAGATTGGTTCCACATGAAATGGTACATGGCAGATCATTACGAGAGATAAGTTAATTATAAATGGTATTCATATTCACGCCTCTATGTCTAAGAAGTACTAGGCAGTATTGAAGTGAGGTTGAGTACCATCGAGAGAAGGAGGAGGCTTCTAATTCAGACGTTTTTTATTTTTGTTTTTACTTTGCTGTTTCTTGTACCTAACTGCTGATAAGCGGACGGAAAAGCCGTTCAAGGATTTTTTTAAAACGGACCCGTCAATAAGACTTCACACCCCGCCTGATGGTAGGTAAAGTCTCGGAAAGAAGGTCAGCATCGTAAGCATGTACCATGTTAACAGAGGTGGCACTCAGCTTGACGGCCTCATCAAAAGCCTTTTGACGCCCCGCTTAAAGGACCCGGGACTGTAGGAAGGAGCAAAAACGTGAGCTGGCAGGGAGTTCCAGGTCTTAGTGGTGCGGCATAGGAATGAGTCACTGAAACACTTGGTTCTAGCAGGTATATTCTGCACCGTATACGGATGGCATCTTAGCCCTGCACATGTTGCATTGGAAGAGAATTTAGGCTTCCTCCTCTTACTTATCGATGAATCGTTCATTAAAACTTGATAAAACTGATAACACAGTTTATTTATGGTGGCTAGAAATGTTAGAGCCCCACAAAAAAATCGGGTCCCAAAATGTCAGTCAATCTTTTAAAAGTCATGATGAAGTAAATAAAAAGTTAGAGTAATTAACGCAGTTTAGTTAAGTTGATCTCGGTTTATATTGTTAGAATCAGTTTTTACCTAATATTATTTTAAGATCGCTACTCATACTGCGACTACTCACCCTAAAAACTGATGTCGGTGAAATGATATCGTGGAAATCGGTTATTAGCAAATTAAAATGATAATCAATTTACCGCAGGCCGCCCCCGCAGTGGCCGTAATAGAGAAATGTCCATTGAATGTATCACAGTTTTGAGGGTTACCACGAAACATCCGAAAATTCATGCCTGCACGAAACACGAACAAAAAACGTAGCATTCACGTAAGTTACACTATTCTGTTAGAGGTTGTATAAATCTTTATTCAAATTCAAATTCAAATTCAAATTCTATTTATTTCAGACCATAATAGTCCATATTGATTGTTAGTAATACATGTCTTAGCGCTATGTTAGTTAAAATTAGGTACAATAATAAAGTTATAGAACTTAATAATCTAAATTGATCAGTATCTTCTCGCCGGCACTGGTACGGAAACATGTCTTCCGCAGCAGTGCCGGAGAAAAGAGCAATCCAGCCTAGATGCAACCATCATCAGGACCCTGTTGGTGCTGGCCCTCACCCTGCGCACCAGTGAAGCCGCACGCACACGCATAGTCGCATGGAAACAAGCAGTGCGCGCTTCCGCAAACATCCCCGAAGCGCTGCAGTGTCGGGGCAGCCCCAACAACATCCTGAGACTATTGTTATACAGGACGCGGAGGTCGCTGAACCGTTTTTTGGTGTAATCGGCCCATAGGCTGCAGGTGTATAAAGTTGTACAATACGCTCTGAAGAGAGTTATCTTAGCTTGCGCCGAGCTGCTGAATTCAATTTATGATTTTATATTCGCCATATGATACTCACTGTGGAGTCAGCAACAATGCAATAGGAACTAATCATGCTAATTAATAACTTTTCTCATAGTCTAATCTACCCCTATACTAAATTTCATCATGATCGGTTCAGTGGTTTAGGTGTGAAAGCGTAACATACAGATAAACAAACTGTCCATGGATTGTCCATGGTTTTTCTTGAAAATTGTATTAGGAAAATAGCGTTTTTGACATTCTGGAATATGAAGTGGAATCGAAACAAAACTTTAACAACCTTCAAATTTGCAGAATCAGACCCCAATTTTCTTTTGATAGAGATCCGAGACCGAGTGCCAAAGTGTTACGTACCGATTTCGGTAAAAATGTGTTCCATGGAACCGTTTCGCGATAGCTCGAAACTTCGGTCCGCAACTTAGCATGTTTCATGGTAGCCCTCGTGTTGAAGTCACTTGCATAATTAGCAGTGAAGCCAGAATCAAACACAGCTTTATTATAATTAAAAGTTAATTGGGCATCGAACGTGTGACCGCGCAGAAATAGCGCAGTGCATCGAGTTGAATGTGTTACGGCAGGTATTATTGTACATACTGTGTCTATTAATTACTATTATAGATTGTTTAAGTAAACGGTAGTGGCCATATTGATTGCTTTAGGGTTACGTACCTACAATCAAAAGAACAACGGAACCCTTATAGGATAACTTCATTGTCCATCTGTCTTTTTTTTTTATCCCACAACATCTACACATCGCTATCTGGACCCATGGTAAGCTTAACTAGCTTGTGTTATGGACTCTAGAATGCGGATAAACATACTTGATACTTTTTTTGTAAATACACACATATTAGACATATAAACACCCAGACCAATGCAAATAGCCATATTCATGCATACAAATATTTGCACTGAGCGAGAATTGAACCCGCGCCTCCTGCGTGGCAGTCGCGTTCACTCCCGCCACGCCACAGAAGCTGTCGAAATAGCTGTCTATCAATACTTTTTGTCAGGAATGCATGGAAGCATCAAAGCTAAGAGCTTATTTATAACTTTGTGACCAAATTCTCTGCAGCCATCTTATGGAAGTACAGACGCTCTTAAAATTTGCTGAGTCCATACTAACATTATAAATGCGAAAATAGCTCTGTCTGTCTTTCTGTCTGTCTGTCTGTATGTTACGCTTTACGCCTAAACCACTGAACCGATTTTGATGAAATTTGGTACAAGAGTAGATTAGACTTTGAGAAAGGACATAGGCTATGTTAGGTCGCGATAACCGCCATCCACGCGGGCGGAGCCCCGGGCAAAGGCTAGCTAGAACTACATAAAAATGTCATTGATAAATAAAAATTCTAGGACTTACTACACAAATCTATCTATCGAATACATAGGGAAAAAGAATCTTCTCGGGCGGGACTCGAACCCGCAGTCTTTCCCTTACAGGGGGAATGCCTGACCAATTCGGCTACCGAGACACGCCCGATATGATTCAAATTTCCCACCTTATACGTCTTTGAGGCGACGTAGCGTCATCTACCGATTTTCTTACGAACTATCGGAATCAATGAATGATGTTACAATCATTTTTAAACATTGATTTTTTGATAACTGCGCCCAAACAATTGAAGGAATTTTTATAGCATTAAGTATGCTAACTATACAAATCGAATACATAGGGAAAAAGAATCTTCTCGGGCGGGACTCGAACCCGCAGTCTTTCCCTTACAGGGGGAATGCCTGACCAATTCGGCTACCGAGACACGCCCGATATGATTCAAATTTCCCACCTTATACGTCACCTAATCATCATACATCGAAATACCCAGACTAATGCAAATAGCCATATTCATGCATACAAATATTTACACTGAGCGGGGCTCGAACCTGCGCCTCCTGCGTGGCCGTCGCGTTCACTACCACCCCGCCACAGAGGCTGTCTTTGTATCTCGATTTAATTTGTTACGTGTGGATGTCGTAGGAGGTGTCCCAGAAATAGGACTGTTCTCCGTCTGACAGTAAACACACCGCCCGTGGCAAACTGTCGGCTAGACGGCAATTAGTCTCGCCTCCAATTACATGAGATCGAAAATCAAAGATAGCGAAATGTGAGTGTTAAAACACCTCTACCTACACCTTTGAGGAGTTAGAGGCGTGAATATATGTATGTAAAATGACAATTAAATGAACATACAATACTTAGAGAAGAGCTAAAACTACATCGTTTACGAGCATAAAAAAGTATAGAAACCCAACAGAATCTTTGACCACATAAATCTTCGCAATCGGATATTCGGTAACAAAGAAGGGATGAAACAATTGATTGTAGGCACGTCCCGGGGGTTCAGAGCGGGCTCCAGGGGAGTAAGTAGGGGAGTGAGGGGGGATGACTATCTTCAATGAATAATTGTTCGATTAACGGGGCTTAGTCATTGGCCCCGATCGCCGCCAGCTTAGATAAGCCTAGTGAGGGAGCAGATATTGATCGATGATTAAATGCTTCCTTTTAAAATAACTTTTATATGAATGAATTTTTTATAGCATTTATTATGCTAACTAAAGTTAAGTTCGAAAAACATTGGAAAAAATGAAACGCTCAAGCGAGACTCGAACTCACGACCTTTCGCTTACAGGGCGACTGCTCTGCCAACCGAGCCATTGAGCACCACTTGAATCATTCCAAATTTTCCTTCTCTTTATATCCGTCTACAAGGGCGACGGTGCAGCCATCTACCAACATTCTTACGAACTGTTGGAAACAATGAATGATTTTTCAACCATTTTTTAAACATTGAATTTTGATGACTGCGCCCAAATATTTGAATGAATTTTTTATAGCATTTATTATGCTAACTGTTAAGTTCGAAAAACATTGGAAAAAATGAAACGCTCAAGCGAGACTCGAACTCACGACCTTTCGCTTACAGGGCGACTGCTCTGCCAACCGAGCCATTATAACTTTTATATTTAAGTTAGCTGTGCCCGCGACTTCAATTTATTTTTATTAAATTGCACGTAATCCTAGTACATATTTCTGAAATAAACGTAAGCTATGTTACGACTTATAACATCAGCTATTACAGTCAAAATTGCGTGAAAATTAACCCAACTATGCACAGTTTCGGAGATTGTCTTATACAAACTGATCTGAAACACGACAAACTGACCAACAAAAAAAGGAGAAGAAAAACAAGAACTAAATTTGTCATCCTAAGATCATATAACAATGTACACCAAAAAGTCATTAAAGTTAATAATTGTCATTTTATATCGATATACTGTATCGATACCTGCGCCTCCCTATTGGAAATCCGTCACTAATAGGGTCGTGTACAGTGATCTCGCGAACAAGCCGGCTGCGACACACTGAGCTCTCACTCACTCCATTAGAATAAATTACCAAATAGCTGCTTTTTTTATAATGCGTGTATGAATACTACACCCCATCATAATAATCATAATCCGCAAACGTCAATAAAGTTAAAATTAAATATACTTAATCTCTTTTTCATACATTATTGATCCTGAATCATTTTTAAAGCTAGACCATACACAGAGCGTACTGGGATTTATCACGAGGCAAGTCGACCGCAGCGTTCGCAACGTTGTCATAGTTTATGAAACATTCAACGATTTTTTATAAATAAAGTGAATGTGGTCGCGTCATTTCAGTTTTAATAAAAGTATGTTAAGTTTTTTAAGGGTATCAGTAACTTTGAACAAACGTCTGATAAAATAAATTTCATGTAGCACAGGCGAACAAAACAAAGGTAGGTACTACCAAAACATTTGTTGTGAATAATTAATGCGCAATTATGTTATTATATCATACATTCCGTTTGTAGCTATACCAATTTAATATTTAATTCAACTAACTTTTGAATATTTGAGCATTTTTGAATTATTATGCTATATATTTATTGCAGCATGAGTACTAATCAGAAGTAATTATTGGGGTTTAGAAAGAGAGTGGCTGTGAGCTTTTATTGATAGCTTTTTTCTATCCAATTTACATTTTGCCTTGCAAATCTGGCTGTAATTTAATGTAGGATTCTTGATCGTAATTTTACCCTTTCGGGGAAATTGCCACTAAATAGTTATAAATATATACGTACAAATATGTTAGTCAGATACAATTATTGTTGTGAATGAGTAAGACTAAAGAAATATTCTGTGGCTAAATTACTGCTCATATTCAGCTAGCTTTTGCCGATGTCGGTTATCGCGATCAAACAGGTATGTGTGTTAATTCAGGGTGTCTGCTAACTCCATAACAAATTTGATTCGAAATAGCTGCAGCCATTTAAACGTGCAGAAGTAACAAATATACACACTCACAAACTTTCACCTTTATAATATTAGTGTGATTAGTATGATCAATACTTGATGTAATATGGCACATTACATATTGGTTTCAAACAACACCCTTACTGTGTATCAACTCCATATAAAAAAATATAGGTAAATATCGGGATTGACCTTGAGAATATAATATTCAAACTATAAACATCAGATTATCGGCTGTTTCACCTCACTATTTCACTAATAGGGTCGTGTTCACACTGATCCCGCGAACAAAGCGAGACGCTCTATTATTGATTGCCTATGTGTGCACCGCACCTTACCCTTAAGCCTCATACCTCAAATTGATGCCGTTCCTTTTGAGTGTATCAAAGAGAGTAAAAGAGATTGTCGTGTGGTAAACGTCTGACGATAGAAATTATAAAAATACCTTTGAGTATTTAACATACACCTCGTGTCACCTCACCACCGTATATCATATGGAACAGGTGTTATTATTATTGATATAAACTAGTTCATGCATGTGGTTCTGCCCACAGGGTTGTCGCATATCGCAACTTTTGGTCATATCTTCAATTCTATTCAACTGAGATCTCAATTGATTAAACAAACGTATTTTTTAAGTCTGATCAAGAATTTTCAAACAAAAATCCGTTTTGTAGATTTTACGTACAACACGGGCAAATATTTGTGCGTTCATTTCTCAATCCATACTAATATTATAAATGCGAAAGTAACTCTGTCTGTCTGTCTGTCTGTATGTTACGCTTTCACGCCTAAACCACTGAACCGATTTTGATGAAATTTGGTATAGGGGTAGATTAGACCTTGAGAAAGGACATAGGCTATGTTTTGTCGCGATAACCGACATCCACGCGGGCGAAGCCGCGGGCAAAAGCTAGTATACCATAAACCAAATTATTTTTTTAATCCCCAATATTAGTATAGAGACACGACTTTACAATAACAATTACTATAGACGTTTCTCAACAAAATCTACAATTGTTTAACCACCCTACCATAGACTCGCACTCACCCTTAACCCAAACCGCAGACAGGACCAAATCGTTTCCCGTCGTATATCCGGCCGGTCCAGTCTGCCTACCCCCTCACAGTACTCCACAAACGTGCGTTAATTAGCGTCCTTTGACATGTAACACATCGCACTATCAATCCATCTCTAGCATTGTGCGTCTCATTCGCACGCGTACGATGCGTATAGTCTGTGCTCCTCGCACGCACTAATGCGCAATCAATAATAATTATCTTCATGTTTGCAAGCAAGTGGATTGCATTGTGATGTTAGGGTGGGGATACAATGGGTGATCGGATTGTTTGTTTAAATGATTTTTTAATTTGTTTGGATGTTAGTTTTTTTGGATTAGTATATGTTTCGGTAGTTTTAACTATTAAGAAAGTTTGTTCAGAATATTTTACAATAATAGCAAAACATGTTTCTATTTACTTCTACTAAATGTTGACTTAAATGATGCCAATTTTTTTCGAATATTAATAAGTATTTCAAAATAAAGGTAAAGTTTTCGTTATTAGATGACGTTCCATTATTATATCTACTTGAAGATATTGGTAATGTGTAAGCAAATTTTGAGTGTCGTGAAGTGAAGTTTGAACTTAAGACATAATACACACACATATACACTTACTTTTATTATATTTTTGGGATGGTTTCAGCTTTATGAGTCTATTTTTTCAAACAAAGAATAAACATGTTTGCCGATGTAACATTTGTTGCAGTTCTTGCTAAATAAATTAGTGAAATTCTGAAATGATGCATTCTGAAGTTTTTTCTTTATACACGCCACTTTCAACAGTCAAATGGAAATCGTGACCAGCTTAAATACATGTGCAAATAATTTGCTGTCGTTGGCGCATTGAACTGCGACACATTTCACACTCCATTTGCCGCTCACCCGGCGCGGTTCCTCCAAAGTTGGGCTCTAAATACCATTAAATTGTTGCCAAAATTTCCACTTGTACATGTTCGTTTGAGCTTTAGCAGTGTGTTTGCAGTTTCATCGATTTTTATCTATTATTGGATTAAGAGACAACCAGTTGCACAAATAGATTAGTAAGTAGTTTTCATTTTAGTTAGGGATTCTTTTATTGAGACTGATTACTAATTAGGACAAATTAGAAATTAAATTAATTTTAATTAGTGCAACTTCTCAGCGATCTAAGCGTTAAACTAATGCAAATTAGTTCTCAATTGTACTTTTTTATTGTATCAAATTGGCGTTGGACATTGATGTATATTTTATGACGAGAAGACAAAAAAAGTGAGAATAGTATACAAATTAAGTAGTTATTTATATTTCATAGTTCTGTTTTCTGTGAAGTGCGTCTTCACAAGCTTCCTGAATAACCATTTAAACAAAATATAGATATACAATTAGATTAGTATATGTTCATCTAATTACGTCCTTACATAACCTTAATGTTATGCATTAATCGTTGACAATGCCGCTAATGGCTCCCCAAACGCGCCCAGTGGGTCACAGCCTAACGTTAAGCTCTGAGGTACTAGGTATACAGTCGAGTCAAATGTCACATGTTACCCAGATTAATTTGTGAGCCAATTACACAGGCATGCATTGTGTGTGTTATGAATAACTGCGTGTGTATGAGTGTGTGTGTGTGCATTATATGTGTTGTGTTTAATGGATTGTGTATAAATCATGTCGTTTAGCGTTGTCTAATGACTTGATGCGGTAGTTTATATTTAATTTGCATAATTTATAATAGCTGTAATATTGTTTTGTTTATTAATAATTACTGGTAGGTATGCAATTTATTGTTTTTAATGGACTAACTTGTGGTATTGATTTACCAATGCTATAAAAGTACCTTCTGAATGGATTTTTTTACGAACAATAATCAATGACGCTATTGTCTGTGTGGCAGTTTTGCGGAGGTACTTACTGCCCATGGACTAATTGCTAAGAGCCTTGATAAATGCCTTAAGAGGCTCTCGATAGGCAGGGGGGCTAAGGGGCTGATGCAGGAGTCTCCTCGACATGGCACGCATTGACGAGGGTTTCTGTATCTGGAGCCCTAACCACCTACCGGAAGCTTGGTCCCTGTACTCGGAAAATATGAAAGTATGACGGGGTTATCTGACAATCAAAAAATAGAGATAGCTTTTTTCATGCGGAAATCCCCTCAGATACCCCCCCTGCCGGAGCCGGAAGGGGAGGTTATGTCGGACTCGAACCGACTAATACCGCACGCCGACTGTGAGTCGTGGTGCTAGGCCGGAGATGAGGTTGTCATCGACATATCCCTCGCTCCCCGACTGACCCAGGGCCATCCCTTACGGTCTAGCCCTCCTGAGGAAAGATAGAGATGTGAAGTTTGAAGCTTTACAGATAACTATGTCGTTTTCTAATGTTTTATAGTATTCTATAATAATATTATAGTGTCAAATTAATGTATAAACAGAAAACGTCATAGTTATCTGTAAATGAAGTATTAAAGCTTTGAAGTTCTGTATCTCAATATTTTGGAATTGTCAGATAGCGCCTTCATCCACTCACGTCTTGGTTGACTCATTCGTTAAATTGTTGACATACAGAAGCTGTTAAAATATCGACAAGTAAGTTATCAACAACAAATTATTTGTGTCCGTATTGTTAAGTCGTGTGAATGGCAATGTCGTGTCGTTTATAGGTTGGGGTTCGATTACAGGAATGGTAGTCAACAAGTGTAGCGTTTTATGGTTATTTTACGAGCTCAGATCCTACGCCATCTTATCTAGATACTGGCTGATTGAATAAAAAAAGTGTGTTGACAATTATTTTTTTCTTATTATACGATAAAACTGTTAGTTGTATAGAATTACTAGCTTTTGCCCGCGGCTCCGCCCGCGTAGATGTCGAAATACATAGCCTATGTCCTTTGTCATGGTCTAATCTACCTCTATACCAAATTTCATCATAATCCATTCAGTGGTTTAGGCGTGAAAGCATAACATACAGACAGACAGAGTTATTTTCGCATTTATAATATTAGTATGGAAGTATGGATTATGGATATGGATAAAGCTGTTTTTTTTTATTTGATTGAAAACGCTAATCTCAGGAACTACCTCTGATTCGATTTTTGTGTTGAATAGTCCATTTATCGAGGAAGGTTATCGGCTATAAGGTATATCACGCCACTATATTCACAAGAGCGGAGCAGTGATCATAAATGTCAAGTAGTATATCACGAGTCATAAATGGCAGAATCTCATACGTTATTTGAAAATTAATAAACTGCGGGCATATTTACAGCTTTAAGAAGTGATACGGGGTTTCAAAGCTTGCCACGGATGAAGCCAGGAGCAGGACGAGTCGGCTAATAATTCATATCAATGGATGAATGATCAATGATCACACTAAATTGGGTGAACAAATCTACCAGAAATATGGCACTTTGAAGCTTCAAAACACTTTCATATCAAAACAAAATCGACATTGGTTCGATTCATCGCGAACACTCGATTCCCTCCCATCCCTACAATCCTCCAGAGTCGAGTTCGATCTGTGAGTAATTAACTGTTTGTTAACCGATACACCAGCAATGTCATACACACACACACACATACATTCGCTAACACATAGATATATAGCTCATAGGTAGATTAAATCATACACGTCCCACGGTAATGCTAGGATTGAGACAGCTTTTGACAATACTGTTATTTATTTATTAAACAATATGATATATATACGCTCACGCCCATTTCTCTCCAAGGTAAGCAGAGACCCGTCATTTGACTCTATCCTTACCAGTGGCAAAGGGTGATAATTTTTAAAAGGGAAGCTGGTGAAAAAAGAATTTTACCCGAACTAGATTTTCATGGATCGTACGAGTCATTCGAAAGCCGGCAAGAATAATTTGATCTGATCGCCAATTTTCCCGTAGATACCTAGGTACTATAAGACCGGAGATTATTTTAAATTAACCGGCGTCAAAGTCATAATTGATTACCTTTACCTCTAACGATATCCTTTAATAAGTCTTCTACATTTTATTAACATACATATTTCTCTAAATTTCAGGTAAAAATATGGTTTCAAAACAGAAGAACAAAATGGAAGAAAAAAGACAACGTTTCGAACGCAGAAGTAGCAGAAATAAAGCAACAGAACAAGCCCTCAGAAGAGAAGAAAGATGAACCTAAAGAAGACCCTTTAGCTCTAGATATGTCGAGAAAGAATTGTAACAAACTTCTTAGTGAGAAACTAAGAAATAGTCCTAAAGTTAACCAAGTACTACCTAAACCTAGGAAAGTGGAAAAAGGAGTACTATTAGAAACGATATGTGACTCTAATGATATAGAAAGTCGTATTTCTATAACTAAAATAACTAATAAGTTATTGAGTACTGATATAGCTGATGATGGAAAGGTTTCCGTTAAGAGTTTTAACCCTGAGGAAGTGAAGGAGATGAAATTTGATAGTCTGAGTAACGTTGAAATGTAAATTGTAGATTAAGAATTATTTCAGGTCAGTTTTACTATTTTTTCTTTAGCTATGTCTAATCCATATGTGGATCGGAGTGCATATAAAAGTATCCCAAGATCCACATGTGGATCGAGACTGTCGAACCTAGTGAAGAGAGGTTTAATTTGCACATTGAGCCATTTTAAGGATTATGACCAACTTCAATAAACAATATATCGTCGTTGTCAAACCAAAATCTGCTATGTGCATTTTTTATAATTTTAACATGTTGAAAATTGTGATTGGATTTTGGCAATTGCGACTGGTAAATGAACCAATCTATTGCATGAAAGGCTATGTGCTTATAAGTACTATACGACGCACTATGACAACTTATTCAAATATGCTATGTGTAGCAGCTAGAAATATTGTCAAATAAAATCTGCTAAGTGAAGAGAGTGCACATAGCAGATTTTGGTTTGACAACGACGATATATGTTGTATTCAAAGCAAATTAATTTCGCATTCTATTAAAGTTACTGCATTAAGTACTTTTATTTTGAAACTATCATAATAGCTGACCTGAAATGAGAGGACTCCGTTTTCCGTATTGAGCGTCTGTTTTCTCCTTAAAATTTGTTTCTCATAACTACTGTGTGTATCAGATAAACTTAGGTATCCTTATTTTTATTAATGTAGTGGAACAAAAATCATCGAAGACTTAGACAAAATTACTTTCTGTTACTTTATAAAACACGTCTATAGATATGTATGAGATAAAACACAGGTTTGGAAGGAACGCAAGCAAAGAGTTACCTGGACAAGACCTGAGCAGCTATTTCTTTGGCCGGGTGTCCCTATTAGCTTTTTTACTTAAATTACAGTTTAGAATTGCTTGTCTAGAACCAATAAAAAGTCTTTGGTCAGATATTATGAAAATTATAAATACGAAATTAAATATTATTATGATTTGAATTGTTATCTAAAAAGTAGATAAAGGTGAATATTTAAAAAATAAATAAATATTTTTGGTAGTTCAAAATTGTTTAAATTCATCTTATAATTAATTGTGGAATGGAGTCTTGTTTGTAAATAATTATGAGTTCGTGTGGGTAAAAGTTTTTATGTTTTGGTACAAGTTATTTTGTGTATTTAGTGTAGATATAATTAACATTTTATTTCGGTTTGATGTTCGCTAATAACTTAAGAAATACAATGTCATCTGTTGGACAAATCTCAAAACTGTATACGAGTGTTGCCAGATTATGAATACTATAACTAAAATGGTAGTTTAATACCTATTATAGTTTGTACAAGTACAATATTTTGATATCTATATTTTTAATGTTTGGCAATACTGATAGGTATTAATTTAAATAGCTTTTTAAACAGTTTTTTCTACAGTGATTGTAATAAACGACATTATTGTCATATGTGTTTATTAGTTTCGTGCAATAATCGTATAGTATTAGATTTAAGTAAGTACTTATTCTTTTTATTAAAAATAATAGAACAGGAGCTTGAGGTACGATTCTGCTGGTGTTATTCTTATTTATTTAAACAGTAATATTATATTATGCCATACAATGTAACATAACAATTAATTAACATAGTACCTACAGTAATGAATGAATATTTGAGGCATTTTGTCTTTATTAATATCTAAATAGTTTCCACAATCATACAAGCATTACTTCATTATAAGTATTCATTGATATTAATACAACATATATTATACTAGCTTTTGCCCGCGGCTCCGCCCGCGTGGATGTCGGTTATCGCGACCAAACATAGCCTATGTCCTTTCTCATGGTCTAATCTACCCCTATACCAAATTTCATCAAAATCGGTTCAGTGGTAGAGGCGTGAAAGCGTAACATACAGACAGACAGACAGACAGACAGACAGACAGACAGAGTTACTTTCACATTTATAATATTAGTATGGATTATAAACAACAAACGCAATTTAATATTTGATACTAAATGCCTTGGATTGCTCCTTTTCAACCAAATTTTGATTGTCGTCACTAATCCTGCAATTTGACTGGAATTCATAAAACTGTTTAACCTTGTTTGATCTTAAAATATATCTACATATACACCCCTGCGTATACGAATATTCAAATAGATAATTATATATTAACTTTCTTCAAATTTTTTCAGTGTGACCAACATCAAAAGATTTTTTTTACCACACAGGTTCAATGTTCTTTCGAGCTCCTAAATAGTCCTGATACTGTAATCGAATAAGCTCAAGCATTAACAAAAAAACTATCTACTTAAGATTGATGATAGATAATTTGAGCGTAAATTTCTTGTCAATTTCAGAAATTTAATTTTTTTTTTTTTTTTTATGTATAGGACACGTCAATTTGACTTCACCTCGCCTGATGTTAAGCTAAAGGCAAAGTCTCGGAAAGAGGGTCACCATCGTAAACATTTACCATGTTAACAGTGGTGGCACTCAGCTTGACGGCCTCATTAGATGCCTTTTCACGCCCCGCTTAAAGGACCCGGGACTGTAGGAAGAAGGAAACACGTGAGCTGGCAGGGAATTCCAGGTCTTAGTGGTGCGGCATAGGAATGAATCACTGAAACGCTTGGTTCTAGCAGGTATACTCTGCACCGTAAATGGATGACATCTTAGCCCTGCACGTGTCGTCCTGTGAAGGAAAGGGGAGGGTGGGACTAATTGGAAGAGCTCGTCAGAACATTCACCATGGTAGAGACGGTAGAAAACTGCCAAAGACGCAACATCTCTACGCATCTGCAAAGGCTCGAGGGTGTTCGTGACCTCAGGATCCCCAATAATGCGGACCGCACGTCGCTGCAACCTGTAAAATATGTAATAAGGTTTTTTTTTTAATTGCTGCGTTATATTTATCCATAATCAGTTATATTGTGTATTCAACTGCCATAATACTACCTACCCTACTATAAAATAGACTAATATTCTAAAAATATTGTAAGTCGACCCATAATTCGCACAGAATACCAAAACATTTTTATATATTTATCAGAAATTATTTTTAGAATGATTTGGTAACATATTTTAGAAGCTTTGTGTACATAGAATACAAAAATTATTAACAAAATTGTAAATTGATATCATTAATATACAAAGTATAGTTTTAGTGAGCCGACAAGCGTTGTACTCATAATAGTGAGTGAAGAGCGTTGCATTCATAATGATTCGTGTGCGACGAGTGTTGTACTCATAATGATTCGTGAGCGACGAGTGTTGTACTCATAATGACGTAGTCTAGTGTACGTATAGTCAGAATGAAAAATAAATAGTTTTCCATTATTTCGCCTTGTTTTATTACAAACCATACAGTAACCTTTATGCCAATAGCTTAGTGGTAACGGAATTGGCATTTCGACCGTGAGGTTCAGGGTAGTCCACACTACTGATGAGGTGTGCTTGTTAACCCGTCCAGATTAAAGCTAAGTTGCTTGTGTCTGGATATCATATCGCTAGTGTAATGGCCAGGAAGCGAACCCGGGATCCCTTGATCATAAGGTAATCGTCTATATTATACTGTAATCATTATGCTTTCAGCGTTTGTTTTGAAGTTTTCAATTTTTTTTACCACTGATTAGGAAAAAATGAGGCAGGTTCGACAGCCTCCGTGGCGTGGCGGTAGTGCACGCGACTGCCAGGCAGGAGGCGCGGGTTCGATTCCCGCTCTGTGCAAATATTTGTATGCATGAATATGGCTATTTGCATTGGTCTGGGTGTTTCTATGAATAATATGTATGTATATAAAAAAAAAAAGAATATAAGTATGTTTATCCGCATTCTAGATTCCATAACACAAGCTAGTTAAGCTTACCATGGGTCTAGATAGCGTTGTGTAGAATGTTGTGGAATATTTTTTTTTGTTGAATAATTACTGATAGTTAATATAAGGTTTATAATACTGGAGTAATAATGGCCATCAAAAGAGCTCATTATTAACTACCTATATCTTTTACGGGTATAATAAAATGTCTGAATATATAATGAAATATTGTATAATGATTGACAGCCTCCCTGATGGCGTAGAGGTAGTGAACGCAGCCGTTACGCAGGAGGCTGGGTCAGCCGGGGTGCGAGGGATATGTCGAAGACAGCCTCACCTCCGGCCTAGCACCACGACCCTCGGTCGGCGTGCGGTTGTAGTCGTTCCGAGTCCGTCATAACCTCCCCTTCCGGCTCCAGCGGAGGAGGTATCCGAGGGGATTTTCGCATGAAAATTAAAACTAAAACCCGACTTCGAAAAAATCACGCTTTAAAAAGTAACAAACAAGAAAATATCAAGGATAGCCGTGGTCGTATGCCACTTTTACGTAGAACGTATTGTTTTGTTAGAATAAGTGGCATACGACCACGGCTATCCTTGATTTTTCTTGTTTGTTAGGTACTTTTTAAAGCGTGATTTTTTCGTAGTCGGGTTTTAGTTTTAAACTTTATTTTTTATTTATATTATTTTGGGGCAAGATAAACCTAATAATATATACATATTTGCAATGTGCTTATTAAGCCCTTTCATTTGATACCAAACACGGCATATTTATCTCAAATTTATTTTTTAACACAGCACCTTATGAGCGCTAGAGGGCGCCACACAAGATTGAGTGACACGTCATATAGCCTATAACCATCGGCCGGTCAAGCCGCTTATAACGATACCTCATTTATCCAATACAGAACATACATACATACATACATACATAGCCTTTCAAAATCATAACCCTCCTTTTGGCTTCGCCGTAGTCAGGTAAAAATACGCAGGAGGCGCGAGTTCGATCCCCGCTCAATGCAAATGTTTTTATGGGTATTTGCATTGGTTTGGTGGTGTCTCGGAGAGCACGTTGAGCCGTCGGTACCGGTTAATATACGAACATCTATGGCAGTCGTTACGGGTAGTTGGGACGTTACTCAAAATTATAATAACTGAAAACTGAAAGCTGAAAGCTTCGGACGCCACTGGGATTAACGCTACGATGAAAAAGAAGATTGCGAGAAATATAGTTAATAAGTCATACCTGTAAACTACTTACTTTACATACCTACGTAATATTACATACTTACAGTAATAATTATTTTTCACTTTGAAGCTAGAAAATGCTGACATTTTGCATGGACCATGTTCTCGACAAAGATTTTTTCATCCCACCATCTCGGAAAGAATATTTTTAATCTTCAATATCTGAGTGGAAAAGCCGTTTTTATTCTCTAGAGGATAAAGTAAATTGAATTTAGAACATCGTGTGCACTAAGTCCTTAGTTTGTGTAATTAAAAAAAACATTAAACCTATTTACTGCTACCTCTATGGTGCCCAATATATCATACAACTTTTTTTTAATTTGTTAAAAACTCAGACTCGGAACCTTCTTGGTGTTCTTTTTTCAATTTGCTTTGTACGCGGTTCTTTACGCGGCATTTTTTCACGTCATTGTTAAACCTTACATTAAAAACAAGAAACTTGAAAACAAGTGAAAAAACTAAAATGAGTGACTCTAGCGACGAGGAAGTTTGTTTGACGCCAACAGAATTGACTGAAACTGTTAATAATGCGCAAATGAGCTTTTCATTTCCTCGCTGAGGTGGAATGAAAAGTTACGTGTTGCACTCGAGTGCAAAGATTTTTCACCTCGTGCTCTTTTGATTCCCTCGCTAACGCTCAGGATTCTAATTTTTTTTCTAATTAATTAGAATCCTTCGCTTGCTCGGTCATCAAAATTGAACACGCGGTTAAAAAGCAACTTTGCACTCTTGTATAACAAATAACTATTTTTATTTCTTATAATCGAACCTCATCATCATTCTTAGACGTTTTCGTTTTTCCAACTGTATTTGGGGTTGAATTCCTAGTTATACTAATAGCTACCTAACTAAGCCGATATATTCCGTGAAGCGACTGCTACTATCTGACCTCCCTAACCAATTAGCGATATCAAAATGCTGTAGGTAGTAAAATGTTCTCTTTCCAGAGCTATGTAAATTGCCATATTTATGCATACAAATATTTACACTGTGCGGGAATCGAACCCTCGCCCCTTGTGTGCAGTCGCGTTCACAACCTCCACATCGAAATTTATTCGCCAAAATTTAATATTTAATAATTTTGGCGAATGAATTTTGGCGAAGTCAGTACCTAGTAGGGCACACTGTCATGTCATATTTTGTGAAAAAGTAATTTAATAACAAAATAAATAGTACCTAATAACAGTACCTACCTACTGGTATTATTTATTTTGTTATTAAATTACTTTTCCACAAAATATGACATGACAGTTTTCCCTAGTACTTCGTATAATATTCTAAACTTGAAATAAATTTAAAATCTTTCGAGTTTCACAAAAAAAGATTCAAGTAAGTACCTATCATAATTATTCGGGCCGATTTTGTCAGCGTAGATCCGATTATTAAACTGAATTTTGGTTAGTTGAATAAAATGTCCTTCGGTTAAATTTAATTACATTATTATTAGCGTTTTATTAAATATTGTCTATTTTTTTAAGAAGCTTGTAGCGTCATCTATTAATACTAATTTTAGATACTTGATTACAAAAGGCACGCAACACCTCACACAGCATTATTTGTGTTAGTTCAGAATACTACGGATAGGTGGCGCTTTTCTCAGTATTTCAAAATACATGTCAAAATAGGGTTCTAAGAATTAAAAGATGTATCTCTTTTTCAAAATTGTATTGTTATCTCATGAAGACATATTGAAAAAAAAAATTGTTCTGTAATTTGAGTATCAGTGATAATATGTCATGTTCAATTAGTTCAATTGTTAAGATTGAGCAAATGCCAACGGCCATACCACGTTGAATACACCGGTCCTCGTCCGATCACCGAAATTAAGCAACATCGGGCGTGGTTAGTACTTGGATGGGTGACCGCCTGGGAATACCACGTGCTGTTGACTTTTTGCAGTTTTTTGGAGCAATTTTGTTATGATAATGATACTTCAGCGCTATTTTTTTGTTTACATTAAGAAATAAGGCTGAATTTCACCTATGAATGCTAACGTATTTTGAGGGTGGGTAATCTATGGCGCAATCACACAACTGACAGCCCTTGGCCATAAAACGAGAGCTGGGTTTACTTGATGTTTAGCGATTGCTAATTCGTTACTGAAAAACTTAACTTCGTCAGATAACGTTAATCTAATGGACTTCGGGATATTTGGCGGACGTTAGAGTTAAACTATTTTTGA
Source organism: Eilema sororculum (assembly GCA_914829495.1). Taxonomy (NCBI): domain Eukaryota; kingdom Metazoa; phylum Arthropoda; class Insecta; order Lepidoptera; family Erebidae; genus Eilema; species Eilema sororculum. Next base: position 19,228,693 of record OU618556.1, read on the forward strand.
GTTAACTTAAAAGTTAATCCGTTACTCGAAAGGTTAACTTCGTTAGTTAACGATTAACGAGTTATTGCCCAGCTAAGCATAGCCACATACATAATTACCTATAATCATGCCTTCATTCCTGGAGGGTTAGGCAGAGGTGAGTTTAGAGGCGAATTAACACCCACATTTCACCAATTATTGTATTCAGTCCAGTTTAATAGGGGGCGAGTCTAACCCAGCTCTCGTATTATGGCCAAGGGCTGTCAGTTGTGCGATTGCGCCATAGCTTACCCACCCTCAAAATACGTTAACATTCATGCATCGGTGAAATTCAGCTTTATTTCTTAATGTAAACAAAAAAAATTGCGTCGAAGTATCATTATCATAACAAAATTGCTCCAAAAAACTGCAAAAAGCCAACAGCACGTGGTATTCCCAGGCGGTCACCCATCCAAGTACTAACCACGCCCGATGTTGCTTAAATTCGGTGATCGGACGAGAACCGGTGTATTCAACGTGGTATGGCCGTTGGCATGCGATATCTTTTATTAGAGGTACAATTACTGTTTAAAAAAAATAATAATATGACAGTTTTCCCTCTAGTAGGTACTGACTTCAAATAATTTTAAACTTGAAATAAATTTTAAATCTTTTGAGTTTCACAAAAAAGTTTTAAGTAGGTACCTTTCATATTATTTGGGTCGATTTCGTCAGCGTAGATCCGATTAATTAAACTGAGTTTTGGTTAGTTAAATAAAATGTCCTAACGGTCGGTTAAATTGAATTATATTATAATATATTTTAGCGTTTTTATTAAACAAATTTTAATATTCTTTACGCGCGACTGCGCGCGACGCCGCGGCGTCGGCGGGCGTTGCAGTGTGCCAATCGCCTTTGTAAACTGTTTTATAGCGCCATCTAGGTCGTATACATTATTTTAACAAGAAAAGTAGGCAACAAGTGGCTAGTGTTAACAGCGCCATCTATATAGTATTAACAAAACTACTTGAAGAGCAACGTAACTTTTCGTGGAAATAGTACTTTACATATAACAGAGGTGTCGCTACTAGTCAAATATAACTTCTACAACGTCTGTAGCAAGAGCGCTCTGCTACGTCGTCGTAGATCGTGGGTTCGATGTTCGGTTCCTACTTAATGCAAATATGTATATTCATTCATGAATGTCTAATTTCATTAGTTTGGGTTTTTCTACTCTATGTAAGTATTAATAATAATGTATGTACATATTTACAAAATCCAATATCTATCCAATACAATCCAATAGGTACTCACCTAATCTAAGGAGAGTTTTGTGCTGTCAGTGGGAAGATCAAAGGCTTGTCCTGCTCTGTCTTCTGCACTGATGACACAGAAACTCTCTGTTTTCACAGGGTCGGCAGCACGAGTGTGACTCCCCTGGTGTTGGACACGTCCATAGACCACGGTACTTTCAATATCAGGTGGGCCCTATGCCAGTCTCACACCTAAATGATATAAAAAAATACAATCCAAAATACAAAAAAGAATACTTACCTACTTTAGAAAGTACATAACCGCATCCTAGAAGCAATTATCCGACCATGACCGAAATCCTGGAGCGATCACGGCCTCGGTTCTGTTAAACTCAAACCACAATAATGGTGCCACTGCCACTGCAAAAACGGCATTAAATAATAAACTTTCAAACGATGCAGTTAGTTCCAAATTAACTTTTGCAGAGTAATTGAAAGTGTAATGAAACTGTTATTTTTAAACTATCGCGGCGTATACTCATGTACTATAATATTTCGGGACTTCACGCGATAAACTTACTTTTGCCGACGTTTCGGGTGCGTTACAGCACCCGTGGTCACGACTTGACTGGCCTGCGAGCGTCGCGCGGTGTGCGGGAAACATTTTTTGTGCGCCTACCCTCCATTACTTTCACATTGAATGTAAGGCTGGCGACACACCTCACTCACTATGCCAGTTTTAGGCGGCATCGTCAGTGTGTTCTTGGGTTTCACTGTTTTGATTACTGGATTCCAAGTCCCGGATAGTTTGAATCCATCTTCCCTATTGAAATTTTTATATTTTTTAATTTCAATAGCTTCACGCACAATCCGTGAATAGTAGTGGCGATCAGTGGAGAGGACTTTGGGTTGATGAAGTTCAATCCAGTGATTGGTACCCGACTCGACGTGTTCTGCAACTACCGATTTGTTGAACTGACGGTTTTTCACAGCTGCGATATGTTCTTTGACTCTCTCCGCAATGGTACGCTTGGTCTGGCCTATGTAGGAACTACCGCAGCTGCAATTCACTTTGTAGACACCCGGTGTTTGCAGAGGTATGACGTCCTTCGGTGTTCGTACGTAAATAAATATTCCACAACATTTCACACAACGCTATCTAGACCCATGGTAAGCATAGCTTAACTAGCTTGTGTTATGGAATCTAGAATGCGGATAAACATACTTAGATACTTTTTTTTTGTAAATACATACATACTATATATAGAAACACCCAGACCAATGTAAATAGCCATATTCATGCATACAAATATTTGCACTGAGCGGGAATCGAACCGCGTGGAGTCCCGAACTATTATAAAACATGTGTAATGAAACTGTTTTCATTCTAGGTCCAGCTTTAGTAGAATCGAGGGCTAGGCATAACTTATTTTCAAATGGATGAGACCCTAGGTTCCCAGTAGCGACTCATGTGCTTTGAGTACCTGTGTGCTTGTGGAGCCCTCTTTTGTGACACCTGTGTGCCAGGTGAGAAAGGTAAACTAAAAATAAGAACCACCTACCTAAAATTGGTGAGACCGTCAAGCTGAGTGCCACCATTGTTACATGGTACATATCTGTAATGTTGACCCCAGTCCTGAGACTTTTCTTTCAGCCTAACATCTGGCGAAGTGACTTCACTCACCTGATGGTAAGCTGAAGGCGTACCAAAGACATTGACGTGCCCTATAAAAATGGTTGATTTTTATATCACTTGATAGACTTGTATCATTAATAATAATCAAATTTTGTAGACTATTTATTTATTTACTTCCCAACAGCTTCGATAAGCTTTCAAATTTTATTTGCCATTGACCTTGAGACGATCAAGTCGTCTAAGTCTCAACTCTTTGATTGATAGAGCCTGATGAGCTATTGATAAGGACAGCAGCTGTTCTGTGGTTAATGGTGACAAGACAAGGTCAGTGATGATCCAGCATCCCGTGGACCAGTTGACACTGAACAACGATCACAGACGTCATAATAATGTTTTCAAACTCACATTCATTTATTGTAATTTTTTACTTTTTCTTTGATATATTATTGCAATGTAAGTTAATAATGTGGAATTGTGATTTCATGCATACCCTTTATAACCTAGATTACGCTTCACGTCTAACCACCGAACCGATTTTGATGAAAATTGGTACAAAATTAGATTAGACTTTGAGAAAGGACATAGGTTATTTGACCGCGATAACTGACATCCACGCGGGCGGAGCCCAAAATGTGAAAAATTATACAGAAAAATAAACATTAATTATAATTATTAAATATTAGTAGTCTATACAATTTTAGTATATTTATTTGTCAATGCAAATTCATTTTCAAAATAAGTTAACTATTTTAGAAAGTAAGACATACGTTTATTTACAGGTTAATGAAATATATATTATATGGTTATTAAAGTTTGTGATGACAATTATGATGGATGTTTGGTAGATACTCTCTCACGCAAAGAAGGAGAGAGCGACAACCACCTGACCTCCCCGAATTAGAGAGAAAAAACTGCCCCAGAGTGCCTCGACGTTGGTTAATCAGCCGAGTTCCTACCTACCAGGCTTGCAAATACAATTGACTTGGACCAAAAACCCTTCTATTGATATTGAAGTTCGAAAAGTTCCAAGCCATGATCCACCTGTCTTAAACATTACAAAATTTTCACCTTTGCATCAACAACTGCGTAAGCTTTATTTCCCTGGAACCGCGTCACTCATCTCCTGTCCTTATCACACTAACATAATACCTCGTTGAGTGTTACTGGTGTCTCTTTCACACAATATAATGACAACCTAACATAATCCTTGTTTGATGGCGGGTGGGATTATTTCACCTTTGACGTGAGAGGCTACAGTGTTAATAGGCCGTTGAGTTGAGTTTTAGCCTCTCATGTGAGGACAGCTGGTACTGCATAACTGCTGAAAAAGAGGTAAAGGGGGTTTGCAATTTGTATGTAACTTACTTTATACATACTTAACTTTTAAATGCCTTAATAGATTTGGATGAATGTTAGGTAGGTATCTATGCAATATGGGAACGTTAGAAACCTTACATCATCCTAAGGCATTATCAATGGGAGAAGCTATTGGAAAAGCCCAGGCTACAATTGGGAATAACGCTAAGATCCGGTAGCCAGTGGCAAAGGGTCCCTCTAACCCGATTCCTGCCGACTTCCCTTTACATAGATGGTAGAGATGTTTGATATTGATAAACTAGATATAAGTAAGAAACTTTTTCTACCGACTTCCATTTTGAAAACATGTTTCCACTAGATTTTATTTGTCTTTGAGAATGCTCTGAAACCGGTCAGGTGAAAAATAAAATATAGTGGAAAAGTACAAAGTGTCTTACTCAATAATATATGTGCAACAGATTCCACCAAGTGCCATCAATCAACACGATTATTAGCAGGATAACCTTGCAATTTTTACATTATATAAATCAGGTAACATAATAAATGAATGGTAATATATGAAGCCATATCTTTTTCCCATTGACGTAGCGCGAGTCATCCTTTCACTTGCTACTTGCTACCATCCCAACGCATGCCTTTGGCGCTTACTTCTTCGCAATTATCTTAAAATAAAACTCTAAAACACAACAAATAAGAATACAAAACCATTGAAAGTCTAAAATAAACCTCGCTTAAACCAAGATCCCACCTGTCAAGCCCGCCACGTGGACAAATAATGCGCCGTTCGTGCGCCGGAGAGTGATCGCCGGCGATTACTTCTCGCTCCAGATTAGCCCCAATTTTAAATTGTTGATTACTTTCCGCCCCACACCCGCGCCCCCTGGCGCCCGCTCGCCCCACACCAGCCCGCCCCAATGACAGCCTGTAAATTTTTTGAAAAATCTTTCTGTTGTAGCGTCTGCATAATCAGGACTAGAAAAGAATACTAATTTAGATAAAAATACGGATTTAAAATATTTGAAGAAAAAATCTGTATTTTTTTATCGTGTTTTATTACAAACCTTCAGAAATGTACATACAAGAATAAAAAAATAAAGTTTAAAACTAAAACCCGACTACCGAAAAATCACGCTCTAAAAGTAACAAACAAGAAAATAGCCGTGGTCGTATGCCACTTCTCCCTAGAATATATTGTTTTGTCAGAGTAAGTGGCATACGACCACGGCTATTTTCTTGTTTGTTACTTTTAGAGCGTGATTTTTCGGTAGTCGGGTTTTAGTTTTAAACTTTATTTTTTATTTATATTATTTTGGGGCAAGGTAAAGCTAATAATTTATACATATTTGAAATGTGCTTATCAAGCCCTTTCATTTGATACCAAACACGGCATATTTATCTCAAATTTATTTTTTAACACAGTACCTTATGAGCGCTAGAGGGCGCCACACAAGATTGAGTGACACGTCATATAGCCTATAACCATCGGACGATCAAGCCGCTTGTAACGATACCTCATATGTCCAGTTCTAATCAGTAGTTGAGGTACTATGAGGGAACAAATGAACATACATACATACATACATAGCCTGTCAAAATCATAACCCTCCTTTTGGCTACGCCGTAGTCGGGTAAAAATATGCTTAATATTCGAAATACATCGGGAAAAAGAAGAACTCAAGTGGGACTTGAACCCATGCCCTTTCCCTTAAATTCTATTTTACCGATGTATTTCGGATTTAAAAGTTAGCATAATAAATGCTATAAAAATTTCATTCATACGCTTAATATGTTTAATGCTTTCGTACACATGCTGAAACGTTAACTGTTAAAATAACTAGTTAAAGTAACTAGTTAAATGTTAAACCTCAAGATAGGAATCTAAACAGCTTAAGAACTAATCTTAAATAAGACTTCATTCACACACCTTTTTAAGACTTCTTTGAAACGACTGCCATCTGTCTGACCTCAACAACCCAATGGCGATATCGAAGCATTGTAATTAGACCAGTTGTTGTATTTTTTAGGGCTCAAACTTTAGGGATTTAAAAAGATGACTGTTTTTACGCCAAATAAAATATTTCCTATGAGCATGTTGTTTTGCTGTCCGTACTCGTTTTCTTTCAGTTGATGCGATAATATTAAGGTTCCGTCTCGCTGAAACACTTTTATTAGTTTTTGAATTTAAATTGATTCGGCTATATGTTTCCCGGGAAGCTTGTAATTTGGGGAGAATTTTGTTGGGATTGTTTGATTGATTGTTCCTGGGAATGTTGTCTGTTCTTGTAGAATGAAATTGGGAATAAAGAATGTGATCAGGTTTTATGGTAAGAGATGACTTTATGTTAAATCAATTATCATAGATTTATGTGAGGTCTCTCATAGGAGGCCAATAAATTCTTCTAATAAAAAGTTGTTCAGAATCTAATATCAAACTTCCAAATATTGTTTCTGCAGGAGTTGTGAGGGCTGAATCCATACTAATATTATAAATGCGACAGTAACTCTGTCTGTCTGTCTGTATGTTACGTTTTCACGCCTAAACCACTGAACCGATTTTTATGAAATTTGATATAGGGGTAGATTAGATGAGAAAGGAGATAGACTGTGTTTGGTCGCGATAACCGACATCCAAGCGTGCAAAAGCTAGTGTTAAATATATTGTAAAATGTATTTGTCAATCAGCTTTCACTTATGATTTTAATAATTCGATGATAATAAGAATAATTTAAATGTTGTAATGTTAAATGCCATAATATTAATGTACTAACTGAGGATAAGTCTTTATTACCAACCAATATGAGTAATTGTTACTTGATTATATGAATATTAATAAAAAATAAACGAATAAGATTTCAATGAAAAGAAAGCCAATACTCGGAATAACAATTTTTCAGAAGCACAACATAACACAAAAAAAAAATTGAAATCGTTTCATCCGTTCGAGAGCTTTGATGGCACAGACTGACAGACCTACTACCAGACTGAGAGACTTTAAATTAAATGAAATTTTGTTCTATTATTTTGTTCCATGTGTTTAACTTTAGACAGTCTAGACTGAGGATTTTTTTGGAGAGCATGCTGTGCATTTAAATGTTTAAATCGATATTATTCGGTGTGTTTAAATCGATATTATTCATGTGTTATATAAGGGCCCAGTTGAAACCCAGCGCCAGTTCCTCGTGGACTGGCAGATGCTGAACTGGGTTCTTATATATTTCTTGTATTGTGAATTTTATGAATCATTTTTATTCTGTCTATCGTATCATGTTTATGTTGTAGGTATGTATAATATGTTGTATGTGTAATATGTTTTTTTGCAATGTACCTATTGTGCTATGTTCTTCCTGTCACTGTGTCTTGCGGATTTCTTTTTGTAGCAATACATTTTTCTTTCTTTCTTTCTTCTTTCAAAAGCCTTTTTCAAGTTTCGTTCCTATCTACCACCTATTTGCTTTGACTTATTTTGTCGGCCTGTGGCCTATGTATGTAGTATTATGTATTAAGTACTATATACTTTTTCAGGTACGGAGAAAAATCGTCAGCTTCCCAAAACTGACTTACGGTCTGTATTGGCTGTTAAAGCCATATATTGGCTGCTTATTATGGGAATAAACTTTACTTGCGTTTGGTCGAATGTGTAACCATAAGTAAAATATTTATTGTAGAATAAGAAGATTAATTTTTCAAATTTAAAATAAACTTTCAAGTTAAGTGAAATTAAGCACCTATCTAAATGCTTATAACATGTAATATACGCTTAATTTTAATTATTGATACACATAATAGATTTTTCGACGCCATATAAATCTCCACACACCTTTCCGACCAATGGTCCTTACAATAATCGCCACTAAATTATTTTCGGCGGCCAATCATTGACCTCTCGCTAGAGGGCGGTAAATCTCACCGGCCACTATAGCCCTAAGTGGCAAAACAAAGGGTAGATAGACAGCCTTTTTACAATGGATGGGGGTGGTGAGAACCTTTGGCTCGGCCCTGGGGGTGATAGATTGAATAGTTCGCCGATATTGATGTATTGGGAACTTGGAGTGAATCGTAAATTGAGATGAAGGTTCCTACCTTGTGGTTGGATATGAGGCAGCTTACCTACTTTTTAAATGTGTAACATCTTCTATTAATTTGTATACCACTTAGGTGGCAGACAAGCACAGGGCCCACCTGATGGAAAATGGTTACCGTGGCCTATGGACATTTGCAACACCTTTTTTTTTTTTTTTTTTTTTCCGTGCGGAAATCCCCTCGGATACCCCCCCTGCCGGAGCCGGAAGGGGAGGTTATGTCGGACTCGAACCGACTAAAACCGCACGCCGACTGTGGGTCTTGGTGCTAGGCCGGAGGTGAGGTTGTCAAAGACATATCCCTCGCACCCCGGCTAACCCAGGGCCATCCCTTACGGTCTGGCCCTCCTCAGGAGGGGGGACAACGGTGTCCCCAACTCGCCCCCGGAATGGGGAGGCGCGCTATTCAGCACGCCGCCGCCGTGGCCTGCTTCTGCTGGGGTGACAGGCGGCTCCACCCGTCACCCCCAGGCCCGCGCTCATGGGGGACGGAGGTCAGTCAGTGCCCTCCGACGCCCGGACATTTGCAACACCAGGGGAGTCACAATTGTGCTGCCGACCCTGTAAGAACAGAGAGTTTCTGTGCCATGAGTGCAGAAGACAGAGCAGGAAAAGCCTTTTGGTCTTCCCACTGATAGCACAAAAACTCTCCAGTGAGCTCTGGCTACCCTGCTCACCGCCGGGAACACAACACGAGGTTATTATGTCCGCGGTATTCTGTAGGGTGGATGTACTTCTCCAGTCGGACTGCTCAATTTGGACGGGAATACTGTCATGTCCTATAATGTACTCCTTCTAATAATAATATACCTAAATGCGAAAGTTTGTGGTGATGATTGAATATCTGTTACTTAATAACGCTTACGGCTGAACGGATCTGGCCGAAATTCGGTACAGGGTTTAGATACGGGATTAACACATAGATGGGATATTCTTTATCCCTGGTATAGGTTCTATGTGATGCGGGAAAGGAATCAAAATTCTACGAAGCCGCGGGCAATATTTCAATTTTTGAAGTTACTAGAACCTCAAAAATTTAAATGTTTAAGAGTAAAAAATCATATAACGGTTCAAAATATATTTTCCGTGTGGTAACGAAAAAATAATTGATGTATCACCACCCTATCTTTTCTGAAGGTGTAGTAAGAGGTGACTAACTGAGAAATACGCAGACGATATCACTGCGAGAGAAGGAAAACTCGAAATGAAACCCTGTACCAACCCGTCTGGCCAGCGTGGCAACAGTAGGCCAAAGCCTCCCCACATTGGAAGAGGCATGTTTCCAGTAGTTGACTGCGATAGAGTAATTGATTTGATTGAGTTGAACATAAGCATTTAAAATCATAAATATTTTGTTACTTTGCTATTATTTCTACTACCCTATTATAAACGTCTCCATATTATCACTAGTTCATTTAACTAACTCCGTTAAATTCTAACAAACTCTGTCAGAACCGTACGCACATTTTACGTATAAAGTACACCATTCAGCATTACTTCCAAACCAATAAACTATCGAGTCTATTGTGCGCTAACACATAGGACATTTTGCTCTAATGCCACCTGTAAAGCGTGCCATTCACGGCACAGATTGCGATTGTCACACGACTGTATTGTCGCATCTATTGTGTCGCACTCAATTGTTTCTTGAAAGCGTGCAATAACAGGATTTCCTGGCCGGACGTGACTTTTGTGATACATTTTGTTAATGTTGCCCAACAAAGAATATCTTGGGGTATTTTATTAGCTTCTTGAGTAATAATGTGCAATGCTACTGATGTGGCGGGGAGAGATAAATGATTATGCTCTCCAGTGGTGTAATAAAAATTCAATAACCTTCCTTTTTAGGCTTTGCCGCTGTCGGTTAAAAAGTAAGACGGTTTTGAAAATTGTGTCACATCAAATTTGGTTGGAATTAAGTAACTGCACACTTTGAGTTTCAAATTAGATATGTGCCTACATAAATGGTTTGTTAGTAATTTGTGTAACTAATAGATAAAACAATATAATAACGGCAACGAGCCCACTAATATTTGTACCTTGTAATAGTTATAGATTCGTCCCTTGTCTAAGAGCTAATTTGTCCTCTGGTGGGAGACCAGTTAACATTAATTTATTTTTAAAGTTTCGTCCCCCAGAATAAATGTTATACATTCGGCATCTACTCAGGTGTTTTTTGACAATAAAAAAATTTATTTGAGTTATATTTCTAAACCCCTTTTAATACTCTGTACATCATACTACCCAAAGATAGACTCGAACTCTTTTCTTCGTCCAAAGGTTGCCTGTAAGAGATTGCCACTACGTGATTAGTGGCAATCTCTTACAGGCAACCTTTGGACGAAGAGCCGCCTATTGTTAATGGCCACGATGTACGACCAAATGACGCATGTTTTTCTCCTTAGTGTGCACAATAAAGGTATACTATAGTATTCTTGTATGGAATAAACCCTACTAAATAAATTAATATAAACTATATCAGACTACGCTATTAAATAAAGGTGGGTACTTAAAGTTAATAGCCAGTCGCACAGTGAATGGGCTCCACAATTCAACAGTGAAATCATGCGTGCCATTCAGTGACCGGCAATTTGTCTGCGCGACAATCGCCGGGAATCGAACGTGCCACAGCAGATGTGTGTATTGACATATCGATAACAAAAAAGAGTTTATTATTTTGACTGTCGTTATAATATAATATTTCTCTTCTCTCTTCTATTCTTCCTCTCATTCAAATCTTTCTTTAGTTTCTAACTAGCTTTTGCCCGCGGCTCCGCCCGCGTGGAGGTCGGTTATCGCGACCAAACATAGCCTATATCCTTTCTCATGGTCTAATCTATCCCTATGTCAAATTTCATCAGAATCGGTTCAGTGGTTTAGGCGTGAAACCGTAACATACATACATACAGACAGACAGCGTTACTTTCGCATTTATAATATTAGTATGGATGCTGTCTTTTAAAACTATTATGTTGTGTGAAAAAAATAACCTAACAAAGACAATTAGCTTGAATTTCAAATTTCAATTTAATTAAATAATAACGGGAGCGACTGCCATCTGGCTCCTCAATCCAGAAAGGAGAGCCTTTGGAAGCAGGTACAGTCAGCATCAGAAAGATTTTGATAAACAAAGTACTCAAAATGATTTGTACTTTTCCACTATATTTTATTTTTCACCAGACCGGTTTCGCCTAGCGGCATTCTCAAAGGTATAAAAACAAAGTGAAAAAGTACAAAGTGTCTTATTCAATATGTGTAGCAGATTCTATTATGATTGTACATTGAGTGTTCGCAAGATAACTCTGCGCGTGGAAGAAATCGTAACTATTTTTTTAATTTTTTTATTTTATATTTCGGGAAAACTTATAGCTAGTATCTAGTTATGTGTGCAGTGTTACGGCCAATGAAAAGTTTTCACAAATATTATTAAAAAAATACATATGCATGCATTCGTTGCATACGATTGCATGTCTTGCAATCGTATGCAAGTTATGCAACGTTTGATTGTACGAGAAAAGTATTCGCTGCATAATATTCTCTTCAGTTGTATGTGTAGTATTTGTATTAAATATATCCATGTCGACTCTCCGGCACGCTGCGTTGTACGTGTGACACGCCCTGATCGTGAATGAGTTCAGTCTGTAGGTGGTTCGGGCAAGAGGAGTATGCAGGAGTTATACCTCCGGAGATACGCTGCGGGTACCCGCAGACCTATGTTGGTCACCAACTCGGTTTTTTTTATCGTGCGCAAAACCCCCACGGATACCACGGAGCCGGCGGAGGTGACTATGTCGGACTCGAACCAACTAAAACACACGCCGTCTTGGGTCCTTGGTTGCCGGAGGTGATATTGCCGAAAGCATATCTCTCGCACCCCGGCAGACCCAGGACCATCTCTTTCGAGATGGTCCCCATCGGGTTGTGGGGACCATCTTTTATTTCATTTAGATACGCACAATGGGCATCTGTATTAGAATTTATGGTTAGATTTTTAAGTCATTATATGTTCAATTGTGCGTATTATGAATAAAACATTTTCCTTTCTTTCTTTCTTTCTGTCGGTGTCCCCAACTAGCCCCGGGTACGGGGAGGCGCACTTTGCGCCGCCGCCGCCGCGGCCTGCTTCTGCTAGGGTGACAGGCGGCTCCACCGGTCACCCCCAGGCCAGCGCTTATGGAGGACGGAGGTCGTAACTGTGATTATGTGACTAACAATTAATTCTGAACTCCACATAATGGTAGGACATAGCGAACATAACATAGCCTGTAAGACCTTTATATACATATGATTAAACTTTGTTAATTATATTTTCGATGTGTGCATTAAATGAAAGCTTAGAGTCCAATGTAACTCCCAGGTAGAGGATTCGATCCCGGTCGATTTTTCTAGTCCCGGGATTCGGGATTATCAACAGTTAATACCGGGATCCCGGGACAGTCCCGGGATTGTATTGGAAATAGAAAGTGGTACTTAAATCTTCAAAAATAAAACAAAATTATAATTTCTTCCAATAAATTAACAAACTAGGTCCTTATAAAATAGTTTAATGAATTATTGCTTAGTTTATTTATTTTATTTTACAATAAACTTAACAAAATCAACTTCTCAAAATTTGTCAAAAGAGATCAATGTTAATAGGACTCATATTTTAAATCAAATAGACTAGAAACTATAATTTACTTAACTAAGCCACGAAAATAAAATCTAAGAAATAACAACGCATCCAACGTCTCACCTGAAAGCATACTTCTTAATTTGTTGCATAAATATGAAGCAGCGGAAAACGCGCGTTCAGGCTCCATGGAAGTTGGAGGAATCGTCAATAAATTTTTATAAGCCTTCTCCAAATTATAACTTCGTGTGGAACTAGCCTCATAGAGATTCATTTCTTGTTTAATGATCTTAGAAAGATCAGTTTCTTTATATGCTTTAGGATTTATAGTTTTCATACTGCTTTCTATTTCGTTCTGAAGCTTTTCTTTTAATGTTAAATCAGTTTTACTAGTTGTCTGCGTGGGTTCAATGTTCATGTAATTTTCTTCATTATCACTATTTCCAATTTTTCCCAGTTAACAAAATAATCTGTTTTTTTATAGTCATCTTGCTTGGACTTGAAAATAAATCCTTTACATCACAATCAGTCTCCAATTTTATTGACTTATATAAAAAATATATAAGTCCCAAAAATCCCGGGATTCATTGAATTTAATCCCGAAAATTTCGGGACTAAAATATGATCGGGATCCCGGTCTTCGGGATCCCGGGATCGAATCCTCTACTCCCAGGTCTATTATTTTATATTTTATTATCTTCGAATAATAAATAATACAAACACTTTAGACATACAAGTAACGTAAACGATTAGTTTTTTTTAAATCATACCTGTCATGCCACGCAAAAAAATAGAAAAATAGATATACAATAGACTCGCGGTGCCCGGGCACCGGTTGGTTAAAGACAGAAATTGCACGTAAATAACACAACAATTTACAGTTACAACAACATTAAGTACGCCATCGCCACGATCCGCGTGCAGACTCATCGTGCGAGCATTCTAACTTAAATTTGCAAGAAGAAATAACAAAATCTAATACCTACTATCAAGTCAAAAGTAAAAAATACTATATTCAAACTGGTTATGAAAAGCAAAACCCCGTAAATATCAGAACACATTTACGCACTGCCATAGAATATAATCCTATTGAATTCTCACGTTCAAGTAAGCCGATTATTCGTAATAGATCGGCACCACTTTTGCGCCGTTTGCCCCTAAATTATTCAATACCCCATACTTTACCACCATAAAAATACACCCCGTAACACCCTTATAACCACTGCAAAAAGGTGACTTTAGCCTGAACCAAGTGTAAAGTTACGTACCTATGCTATGTAATACACTGAACAATGATATTGATACCGAATGACGAATTTTTCCAAAATGTGACGTATGTGACGTTTGTTTGAGAAGTGACATCTGTCAGTTTTGGCGAAGAAAAAAAATGTGTTTGAATGTAATTTGCAGTAAGTAATTATTGGAATTTTGACAAGTTGTAATTGATATTACGATTTTTTTGGTATTATGACCCAGAATCTAACTTTCGAGGAATATGCTCAATGCCCGCATGGATGGTTCAGCGGTTTAAATGATAAGGTGATCATTTCGTCGGTTATTGAAGGTTCGATTCTCAAATGAGATTTATTTTTCAAGACTAGGTTCTTGTAGGTTTTTGGAAAGGAATCTTTAATGGTTTAAATGTTCAGCCTCTCAGTAGTTATGAGAGAATATAAATAGAATAACATACCTACACACATACATAGGTAAAGTAAAACATAACACATAACCCTAATGAGCTTCATCACAGTCGCTTAAAAATGACCTCTTTATCAAAGATTAAAGCAAACCAAAAAGGTTGCAGAATAATATACATCTTGCAGATTTCCATTCGCAGTATATCGGAATCTCGGAGCTTATAAAGATGCATTAAAATAAAAGAAAACGTCCACTGTGTCGCCCGAGTGAGGGAGTATCTGCTGAGCTGCTTATCAACGTAAATTATGTCCAGATTAACGCAATAAAAACATATTAAATGTATATATTTGTTTACTGTCCACTGTGTTGCGCCGTCGCGCCAAACGGGGCGGGTTTACATGACGCTAAGATGGAAGCTTATGGGTTTGTTGTGATTCTGATTTTGCACTTGACCTTAACAAACGTCAATATTAATTTACAAGAAGAAGGTAGCTAGGGATATACTGAATGCGTAATACGAAGGACCTATGATCAGCAGTGAACTACAATAGATGATTGATTAATTACAGGTTATAGAAGCTAAAAACAGATAAAAATTCCTAAACTTATTTATTGAATTTCTACGCAATGAAAGGCAATTATCTTTCTAAGAATGATAACATAGCAAATGTAACAGATAATATTACAATTTGACTGTCATAATATATCATCACACCGCGATATATTATTGTATGTAGGTCTATACATACGTGAAGGATCGGGGCAATGGCGCACATTGGGAAATACCTGGAAAATCCAGCAGGGAACTGCTGGATAGAAGATTGACTGATAAGGTAAAATCGCTATTTATTTTTTCTCTGGGACGGCACCGCAAAGTACTTATTAGATGCTCTCGACAGGTTGCAGCGACGTGCGGTCCGCATTATTGGGAATCCTGAGGTCACGAACAGTCTCGAGCCTTTGCAGATGCGTGAAATGTTGCGTATTTGGCAGTTTTCTACCGTCTCTACCATGGTGAATGACGAGCTCTTCCAATTAGTCCCACCCTCCCCTTTCCTTCACAGGACGACACGTGCAGGGCTAAGATGCTATCCATTTACGGTGCAGAGTATAGCTGCTAGAACCAAGCGTTTCAGTGATTCATTCCTATGCCGCACCACTAAGACCTGGAATTCCCTGCCAGCTCACGTGTTTCCTTCTTCCTACAGTCCCGGGTCCTTTAGACGGAGCGTGAAAATGCATCTAATGAGGCCGTCAAGCTGAGTGCCACCACTGTTAACATGGTAAATGTTTACGATGGTGACCCTCTTTCCGAGACTTTGCCTTTAGCTTAACATCAGGCGAGGTGAAGTCAAATTGACGTGTCCTGTATAAAAAAAAATGGGATTACAAAAGTTATTAACTGCCAAATAATAATTATGACTGTCTGAGTTTAGGATCTGCTTTGATGAATGAGTACGTATGTCATTAGGTATATAATATAGATAGGAAATAAAAATTATGTAATAATTATGTTGAAATATGAATATGACTTAAAATAAACAATTGGTTAATAACAACATTATTAAGACAGTCTGGTGCATGAAAAATATTTATCTTTATTAAATATTACGCTAATTATGCTATTTTGCGCGTCTGTTATTGAACTAATTATACACCTGTGTTCACAAACAAATATTCGACGTTCCAGCGACGTGTGCTCAGTTGTTCCACGACGTTATGTCATCAAATAATTACCTCGAATAGCATTTTTTTTCTAAACGTAGGTTCGAGAAGGTTGGGTAGGTATATTATGTCGATTCTTAAGTAGGTATTCCCGGAAAGGTGTCCATGGATTAATGAAAAAATACAGTTCAGTTCCTGTGGGTCTGTGTACTGCATACCACTGTACCTACTGCGTAGCATTTCCGTAAAGCGACTTCTACCTGACCCCCACAATCTATCAGCGATATCTAAGTCTGTAGTTAGACTCAGACTTCGTAGTCAGAGCTTTTAGGGCCTTGACTACTTGTAAAAAATGCCACAGAATATGTTCGAATAGCAACAGGTATCTTTGGATCAACGTGCTCTCTGGGGCACCTTTATTTGTCATGTAAACCCCTTCTAAATGAACCTCGAAGGTTATTATAATTCTCGCGCATGCGTCCACCGGTTACTTACTTATATCAGCTTAATTTCACATAAGCACAGTATAATATACAGTGCGTATGATCTACCAGTTAAATTATACTATAATAGCCATGCTTGTCTGATTATAACAAGGCATTGTCCAAGTTTATGGTGTAGGAATGAACCTAGGACTTTATTGTCCCAGTTGGTACATGGCTCGCCTCTCAATGTTTCAATATTTTATCGATTATTCTAGAACCCACACCATCATATTAGTGAAATCAAATGTACTGTTATTTAGATACCATTATGATTTCGGGCGTTTTTCTGTCCATAAGTCCCCTGGGATTTCCTACTGATGAGGTGGGTTATGTCAAACCTGAACCGGCTAAAACGACACATTCATTCATTTAGGCATGCTCTGTTTAGGGTAAGGCGACGGTTACGGCCTTATGATATTTCATAAAAGTACACAAATTTAGAGTAAATTGCCCTTTTTAACCTTCCAATGCAAAGTTGAGTCGAGACACGCTAGGCGTGTTCATCAAGATTTATTGGCAAACTAGTGTTACATAGTACACAAGTTTTTTTTTTATTAGTTATTGGAATAGTTATTGGAAGCAGCTGGTAGCATCATCAAGAAACTCCATCAGCAAAGCTTCGATTAGGCTTACGGATATATTCCTTGGCCTACTGTTTCTGCTTTTAACTATATCAATAAAATTGAATGAAATTTCAACTGAAAAACATTGTTGGAAAATGGTGTATTGCGTCTACGTACGTCATTCTTTCTGTATTTACGTCTGTTTTAAAAGAACGAACAGCATGACATTGTTTTATGGTTTACATTATAATTAAGGCATGCAAATTAGCAAACATAGACAGTATTTTTCATTTCTTTTATAATATTCAGTGCATCAGTGAAGTGAAGTTGTTGAAACATTTTGATAAATGAAAATATGATGTTAAAAATTCTATTAGTTTTTTTGGTAAGTTTGTAATTCAACTCTCAGCAATCTTATCTTACTAATAATATACATAAACTAGCTGTGCCTGCGACTTCGTCCGCGTGGAATGTACTTAATAAAAAAAATCAGTTTTTTTTTTTTGTTTTTGGCATTTTTTTTTTTAGCCTAAGTTACTCCTTATTACATAAGCTATCTGCCAGTGAAAGTCCCGTCCAAATCGGTCCAGCCGTTCCAGAGATTAGCCAAAACAAACAGACAGACAGACAGACAGACAGACAGACAGACAGACAAAAAATTTAAAAATATATATTTTGGTATGTGTACCGTATATACATTCATATGCATGTAGTAGAAAGCGGTTATTTTAATATTACAAACAGACACTCCAATTTTATTTATTTGTATAGATGTGAAAGTTCATAAAGATGTTTGAATGTTTGTTAGTTAATCGCGCTCAAACGGCTAAACAAAACTCGGTTGAAATTTAGAGAGAGACCTGGAATATCAAGCAAGTTACTTTTCATTCCTAGAATATTTACCCATGGGCTGCGGGAACTGAAATTCCACGTAAGCAACAGTAGGTTAATGAGACAATATGGATGTAAGAATACGTACTTAATTAACATCATTGGGAATCCTGAGATCACGAAGACCCTCGAGCCTTTGCAGATGCGTAGAGATGTTGCGTCTTTGGCAGTATTCTACCGTCTCTACCATGGTGAATGTTCTGATGAGCTCTTCCAATTAGTCCCACTCTCTCCTTTCCTTCAAAGGACGACACGTGCAGGGCTAAGATGC
Organism: Eilema sororculum; assembly: GCA_914829495.1. Taxonomy (NCBI): domain Eukaryota; kingdom Metazoa; phylum Arthropoda; class Insecta; order Lepidoptera; family Erebidae; genus Eilema; species Eilema sororculum. The sequence continues at coordinate 19,247,061 of OU618556.1, forward strand.
CATCCATATACGGCGCAGAGTATACCTGCTAGAACCAAGCGTTTCAGTGACTCATTCCTATGCCGCACCACTAAGACCTGGAACTCCATGCCAACTCACCTGTTTCCTTCTTCCTACAGTCCCGGGTCCTTTAAGCGGGGCGTGAAAAGACATCTGATGAGGCCGTCAAGCTGAGTGCCACCACTGTTAACATGGTTCATGTTTACGATGGTGACCCTCTTTCCGAGACATTGCCTTTAGCTTAACATCAGGCGAGGTGAAGTCAAATTGACGTGTCCTTTATAAAAAAAAAATACAGCAAGAGTGAGACTTAACTACTCAATCTCGGAGGTTTGTATCGAGATCGAGTTGGGTTATGGGCAACTGTACCAGCTACCAGGTGACGTTGGCTTGCCGCGGCGGCGGCGCAAAGTGCGCCTCCCTGTACCCGGGGCTAGTTGGGGACATCGAGGTCCCCACAACCCGAAGGGGACCATCTCCAAAGAGATGGTCCTGAGTCTGCCAATAGGTGGCGAGCCTATTGCCATTAACCGGGCACTTATAAACCTTAAAACTTATAAAATTTAAAAACCTTAATCTTTAATCTGCCTATTATCCTATTATATTAGCTGTAGGTTGTCAACATCCAGTTCTGATTATGGAATATAAGAGGAATTTAATTGGAACCCTCCAAATATTATGGACATTGAGAAACCATTATTAGGTGATGTGGAACTGTTGATGAAGACAGATGGTTACGAGAAGACCATTACACTATCGATCTGAACCCGCTTCTATGTTAGATTTAGAGATAAACTAAAGGTATTTTCTTAGCGTTCGTACCCCATGCTAATATTAAATAAATAAAAAATTACAGGATTTCAAGAACTCGATCACCCGTAGAACACCTACATTATGGTGATATACTATAGTTGTTCCATAGTATATAATTTATTCTTGATCCAAATTTCAGCCAGATTTGATCAGCCGTTTGAACACGAGATTCCCTCGGTGTTTCACGGGTACTTCATAGTGGTTTTTTCTGTTTGTAATAGATATTTTTATTTATTTACAGATACTACACATCATTGTAATAAACTGCGAACCTTGTTTCGAAGACATGGGCTGGCACTCCGGACACCATCATGGGCACCATCACTTTGACCGGCCTCATGAGCACCACCCTCATAAGCACCATGACACCAAAGTCTTTATCTTCAACCTGTCAGAGCAGGAAACCCCAACCACAAGTACGACGACCACCACCTCAAGTACGACCACCCCCAGCACAAGTACGACCACAACCACCACCACCCCCAGCACAAGTACGACCACCACCACCACCACCACCACCACTACCACAACAACCCCAGCACCCCCTACCACATAAAATAATGAAACTAATAATGAATCGCCAAAAACATGTCATATACCTACTGCCATAAAGTATATGATTTTTTCTTTGTGCACCAATTTTTATAATTTTTTATTTTTAAGTTCACTAGTTTCATTTAATGTTCATTTACTTTTTACATTGGGGTTCTATTCGTTTTTCATTTAATTAGTTTTAATGTCATTAATTTTATTTGAAATTATTAAATTTCAATTATTTATAGATTTAAGACCAAAATCTGTTGCTGGAAACATAAATAAATGAATTAATAAATAATCTGAAATTAATAAAATTTATTTGAAGTAACCCTCATATTTAAAAAAATGCAGAGACCTCTCAATTCCTATCTCTATCCACTTCTTTCAATCAACTCAATCAAAATCTCCTTTCTATCAACTTCCATCATACAACTCCCAATATCCTTCAGGGCCAAGCATGACACCTGCAAGTCGATACCACTTACTAAACAACGGAAGAGACTCGGGCGCAGGTTTTGTTTAAGGGGTTGGTTGATGAGATTAAATACAGTCGCTGTAGGAACAGCCGACATCAGCGGTTCAGACCTTCTGCGAGACGGCTATCTCGCAGAAGGAGGCGGCGGAGAGGGAGAGGGAATGTGACCCACTTTCCCTCCCACAGCGCCGCAAGAGAACCGGGGCTCGGAGGAGGCGGTACCACCAACTCCTCCCCCCCGCGGAGGCGTCTGCTGCCCTTACATAGGCCCCGAGGTTGAAGGCGCACGTCGTGTCGCGTGTGCCTTGCCGTCCAAACTCGATAGATTTATCTTGTTTAGTTTTAGGAGTTCCTAAAGCCACCTTCTGACTCCATCTTAAGACCCTGAATAATCCACTACATTCTACACAACGCTATCTAGACCTATGGTAAGCTTAAATAGCTTGTGTTATGGGACCTAGAACGCGGATAAACATACTTAAATGCTTTTGTTGTAAATACATACATATTATACATAGAAACACCCAGACCAATGCAAATAGCCATATTAATGCATACATATATATTTGCACTGAGCTGGGACCGAACCCACGCCTCCTGCGTAGCAGTCGCTTTCACTACCAGCACGCCACAGAGGCTGTCAAAATTTTATTGATTCGCATTACGTGGATACAGTTTACATCATCATCATCAGTCCACTGCTGGACATAGGCCTCTCCCATGACACGCCACTTAGCCCGGTCTTCGGCTGTCGCGGTCTCCACTCAAGGACTCGTTTACCCCAACGGTTATCGGTCCTACGGCAGATATGACCAGCCCACTGCCACTTCAGCTTGCTAATTCGTTGAGCTATGTGTATAACTTTAGTTCTCTGCCGAATTACTTCGTTCCGGAATCGATCCCTCAGAGATATACCGAGCATAGCTCTTTCCATAGCACGCTGAGCGACCTTGAATTGGTGGACCAACCGTACCGTAAGTGTCCACGTCTCGGCTCCGTATGTCAGTGTATGACAGTTTACATACATTAGAACAAAAATGCATGTTGTTGTTGTCAAGCCCTGTAACAAAAATAACGTGTTCACAATGGGTGGTGTTAAATTCCTGGTGTTAAAAGCTTGCATCTGTCATCTGACGAGTAGCTATAAAATAAACACACACTGTGGCAGATACTTAGTTAGAATTTTGATACTTTTGCGTAAGTATTATTTTTAAAGACAGCATCAGGAAAGGGTGGCTGCACACTGGGCAAACAAAATATGACACGATATGCCGTCGAAGAAAAAAGAAAAAAGACAGCACCCACGGCAAAGATGTATCATATTTTTATAGAAACGTCATTCAGAAACATGGCGGCGGTCAAAAATTACGCTAATACTAGGTATTAAAAAAATGCTACTTACTAATAATACTTCAATATTATTAATTTATATGTATTTTATTATAATTTATATCAATAATCTCCTGATGCAAAGATGATGATGATAGTGGTCATCATTTTTTTGTTGAAAATTCAGAGTTTGGAGTTTAGTATCAAAATAATAATAATAATAATTGATTGTTGATGTCACCATTCCTCATGACGAGAATCTCGTGAAAGCTGAGAAAGATAAACAAGTTAAATACTTGGACTTGGCCCACGAGGTTGTCGACATGTGGAATGTTGACTCAGCAATCATTGTACCGATAGTCGTATCAGTCAACGGATTGATAGCAAAGAGCCTCGACCAACATCTGAAGAGGCTCGGGTTGGATGGTTGGGTCAAGGGCCAGATGCAGAAGGCAGTACTCCTTGATACAGCGCGCATCGTGAGGAAGTTCCTCTCTCTGGAGCCCTGACCACCGGTAGCTTGGTCCCTGTACTCGATGCCGGTGGGATACTATTTTTTATATTTTTAAATATATGTTTTTTTTATATGTATTTAAAAATATAATTTATAAGTTTTTTAAAATGAATAAAGAGAATAATAATAATATATAATAATATTTCAATGACCCACAGGGATTTTACAAGTTTGTTAGCTCTGCGGTAGTCTAGTGGTATGGGTAATGGACTGCTGAGACGAGGTCTCGGGTTCGATCCCAGGTTTACCATGGCACAAACCAATGACTTTTCGATGCTTTTCGAAGTTATGTGTGTATTTATCGCAGGTTTAAAAGTGCCCGGTTAATGGCAATAGGCTCGCCACCTATTACATTGGGACCTAAACATAAACTGGCGAAATGTGGGTGCTAGCACCTCTGCCTACCCCTTCGGGGCATACAGGCGTGAGTTTATGTTATGTTATGTTATGTTAGGATTAAGAACAACCATTTTTGAATAAGACAAATTAATAATGGTACCTACTTCATAAAGGTTGCTCTTCCCAGTACAGTCAGCATCAGAAGGATCTTGACTACAAAGTCTCATAAAGAACTTAATACCAAGGTATTCAGAGCAAATCATTACATTACATTACATACATATAGGTAATCATGCCTCCGGAGAGTTAGGCGTAAAAGCGGATCCTCGTATTGATCCACATATTCGGTTCCATGTATTTCGGGTACTATTCTTGACTATGCCATGCCATGAATCTGGCTGAGTCTGATCCCTTTTCTTTTTTTTTTCCGTGCGGAAATCCCGGAGCCGGAAGGGGAGGTTATGTCGGACTCGAACCCACTAAAACCGCATGCCGACTGTGGGTCGTGGTGCTAGGCCGGAGGTGAGGTTGTCATCGACATATCCCTCGCACCCCGGCTGACCCCGGGCCATGCCTTACGGTCTGGCCCTCCTCGGGAGGGGGGACAACGGTGTCCCCAACTCGCCCCCGGAAGAGTCTGATCCCTTAGTCACCTTGTACCACACCGCATGGGAAGAGATGAGGTGGCCCAAATTGTAGTCTGCCGGGAACCACGCGACACACAAGAGCATATTAAACTGTTTTATTGATTTTAATTGAATTATTGTAATGAAATTGAAATAAAAATAAAGGTGTGTACCAAATATCAGAACAATAAGTCAACAGAAAAAGGGGAGAACCAAAGCAATAACATCATTGATAAGTACTTTGTTCGTCAAGATAGATTTGATGCTGACTCTACCATTAGGTTAGGTACTTTTTTGCACAAGCAGAATCTCTCTTAGGGCTTCCCTTCTCTGGATCTAACAGTTATGTGAGTAGACATCCAATGTCGCCTGTTGCCCGCCCCTACTCGACGACCTGCTAAAATCAATTGCCAATATGGTGTCGTACCTGGGCTCCTACTGCTATGGGCCTTCGGTATTTGAATTAGGTATGGGTTTTAATTTTAATGTGTGGCTGGTTTGCACCCGTGCTTCACCAATATGGGTCTGGTTGAAAATCAGCGCTAGACACTGAACCACAGAATTCGGCTGCCGTGTTAGGTGCACAAATGGGTTATTCCCGTGCGCTCCAAATCTATTGTTCTCTAAAATTCATATTTTCATACATTGATTACCAGGAGCTCCACGGATGTTTTTATTAAAATAATAAACAAAGCCAAATTTACCAATTTCATTCCCTAGAGCTCCAAAATATTGTTTAGGTACTTTGACATATTATTCCCAGCAGCTCCAATACAAAAGTCAATTCTTCAATATAAAAATCGTTCCCACCAAAAATTAAAAGTAACGTCGGCAAAACCCGAACGTAGTAAAGAACGAAATCTGTCAGTGCGGCGGTGCGCCCACGCAGCGTTGTCGCGTCACCCTCACCCCGCACCTTTCCTTGCAATCTAACATTGCCTAATGATGTGCAAACAGTGGTCTCGAACCTACCGATTTTTCGGTATTTCTACCGATATGGGCTCTGTTCTACCTAAATATCGAAATATAAAGTTTTTCTACGATTTCAGAGTATATATGGAAATTCTCAATTGATACAGAGTGGCGCATTTTAAGAAATTGTGAATAAATCAAAACATTTCCTACTACTACTACTACTCTAGCAGGTATACTCTGCGCCGTATACGGATGGCCTCTTAGCCCTGCACGACTCCTGTGAACGAAAGGAGAGGGTGGGACTATTGGAAGAGCTCATCCGAATATTCACCATGGTAGAGACGGTAGAATACTGTCAAAGACGCAACATCTCTACGGCTCTGCAAAGGCTCGAGGGTATTCGTGACCTCAGGATTCCCAATAAAGGGGACCGCATGTTGCTGCAACCTATCGAGAGTATCTAGTAAGTAATTTGCGGAGCCATCCCAGAGATGTGAGCAGTATTCCACGCAGGAACGAATTTGGGTCTTGTATAGAAGACACCGCTGCTCCAGCGTGAAAAAGGTCTCACTCTGTTCAGGACTCGAGGCTGATTTGATGATGAGTTATGATTTGATGAATATGTTTATTTGCGTTGGTCTGGATATTTTCATACCTCGGAGATCACGTTAAGCCGTGGGCCCTGGTTGTAATACGGACATCTATGGTAGCTATTGCAGGTATTTTGAACCCTAAAAAGTTCAATAACTGCAATACTTCAATATTGCCAAGAGGTTTTGGAGGGCTCGTTTCGTGGAAAATATCAAAGTGCAAACACGCAGGGTGAAGTAGTACAAGGAACACTAAACAACATAATTCTGTAAATTCACTCAATATGCACGATAACTTTACAACAGATGGGCCTTGTGTTTGTCTGCCACTTAAAGTATAAAAAATTTACTACATACATATAATCACACCTTTATCCCTGGAGAGCAGGGGTGGTTAGGCAGAGGTGAATTAATTCTCACATTTCACCTATTATTGGCTTCGGTCCCACGTAATAGGGGGTGAGCCTATTGCCGCATTTCGGGCCCTATTGTTGACTCAAGTCATGCATCTGAGGCTGAAAAAATTAAATCCTCATACATTTAGCTATAGAGCGTATCATTGGTAGATCTTGTAATGTCAGTTGGGTGTTATTTCAATCTGCTACTACCGATAATACAATATGGCTGCAATCTTATCGATTGCGTAAGTATCTAATAGTAAGATCCCAGAAATGATAACAGTATGCCAGGAGAAGCCAACCTATTTATTATTAGGTATTAAAGATACCGCTGCTCCTTTTATATAAAAGAGACCAAATGTGGGCAGAGAAACACTCAGTTCCGGTAAATTTTATCAGACCAAATAAATGCGGCCGCGTGGATATCAACTCCAGTACCTATCAATTTGGAAGTATCTACATCATCTGCTGTTACACAAGCTTGCCTATACAAGGAATACGAGTATATAGAAAAATGAGGCTATATGACCCCATCGCAGTCAATGCTGTATTTGCTCTCTTGCCCACTGTGCCTCTCTCCTCTACCTGTGTGTAAGGCAACGAACAACGATGTCACTGTGGTCGATGGAATATATCATAAAACTGGAACTAACCACCATTGGCTCGTCAAAGCAGAGGACCAAGGCTCCGGGTTTTCTTGAAACTATTTTGTGTGATGCTTGATGTATTATAATGTATAACCGATTTCAAAAATGGAGGAGGTTCTCAATTCGTTTCTCAATTCGTATTCATAATATTTTTTTTTATGTATATTCACCGATATTTGCGCAAATTATAAACGGATTTCAAGTTTTTTTTCTTTGTTGGATAGAGTTCACTTCGGAGGTGGTCCTATTTTAACCAGGTCAGGATCGGATGATGGGATCAAGAAGAAATCGAGGGTAACCACCGAAAATTGTATGCTCGTATGGTGCTTTTGTTACGTAATCATGTTTTTCTCAGGTATATGCTTTAGGGTGTCAACATCTGATGCTGTTGTGCTGATGATGAAGCTACCGAACTCCTTAACGGTTAGGAGTTGGGGGATAGTACTGAAATTGGTCGATGATAACATTTAGTATTATGTAGGCCTAATGTGTTGCTTGTGAGGTATGCTTGTATCAACATCTGATACTGCTGTGCTGATAATGAAGCTACAGAACTCCTTAACGGTTGCGTATGGTGTTTTTGTTACGTAATAATTTCTTACTCAGGTATATGCTTCAGGGTGTCAACATCTGATGCTGCTGTTCTGATGATGAAGCTACTGAACTTCTTAACGGTTAGGAGTTGGGAGACTGTACTGTCATTGGTCTATGGAAACTATTTAGTAGTATGTAGGGCTAACGTGTTGCTTGTGAGGTATGCTTGAATCAACATCTGATACTGCTGTGCTGATAGTGAAGCTACAGAACTCATTAACGATTAGGAGTTAGGGGACAGTACAGCAATTGGTCAATGGAAAATAGGTAGTAGTATGTAGGGCTAACGTGATACTTGTAAGGGTAGGTGCTACTTCTGAAAAAATCACGAAATTGCAGAGATATCGTAATAAAAATCTCAGTGAAACAGAGACAGTTCCTCAATTATTAAAAGTAATAAGTATGCTTATAAATGGGGTTTATCTACTCCTGAGGTGGTCTTTTTTTATCGTGTTTATTTATCGTGCGCCGGAGCCGGAAGGAGAGGTTATGTTGAACTCGAACTGACTAAAACCATATGCCGACTGAGGGTCGTAGTGCTAGGCCGGGGGTGAGGTTGTTTTCGACATATCCCTTGCACCCTGGCTGGCCTAGGGCCATCCCTTACGGTCTGGCCCTCCACGGGAGAGGGGACAACGATGTCAACGACTCGCCCCCGGAATGGCTCACCATTCCGGGGGCGAGTTGTTGACACCGTTGTCCTACGCGCGTTGCCACCGTGGCCTGCTTCTGCTGAGGTGATAGGCGGCTCCACACGTCACCCCCAGGCCTGCACTCATGGGGGACTCTCTAAATCCTGTTATTTTAAACATTTTTTCCTATTTGGTTTTGGAGTCGGTTCATTTTTTTTTACTATATACTATATACTAAATACTATAAAATACCGGAGGATGTTTGTGCCTCGTCATCCAGACCCGATATATTCCTATTTTCAAAACAGAAAAAGCGTGCAGTACTAGTAGAACTCACAGTACCGTGGGAAACTAACATACCTAAAGACCACGCTATAAAAATAAACAAATACTTTGACCTGACCAACGAGTTAACCAAAAATGGCTATGTGGTTAAACTCTACGCCGTGGAAGTAGGAGCAAGGGGAATTCCAGCTAAATCCCTGTATAACTTATTTAAAGACCTCGGATTGCCAAGAGCTTCAGTAAGCTCTTTACTCAAACGAATATCTAAAACGGCGTTGATAGGATCTTACCAAATTTGGATAGGTAGAGGGGGGAACACGACCGACGGTGGAGGTGAGCGCTGATGCATCACAAGGTGGCCACCCTAAACCTACACCTGGGTCGCAAGTCCCAGGCGCCGTCACAGTGTTCCTCTCTGTACCACGCCATGGACCCGGCGACCGCACGGTGAATCCATGGAATGCTAAGAACCGGATCTCTTTGTTCAGTTCGTAAGTTGTAGAAACATGATTTAAGAATTTAGGAAGAAGGAAGAAGAATATTTAAACCATTATAACTGATAAACATGTTTAGTCCACGTTTAGCAATGTTTATCCACATACTTGATAATGATTTTGTCAGCAAAATATTGAATTTTTCAAAATCCTTCCGCAGTATTTGCCAAGCCTATAGAAGAAGTCTGTCTATTTTCGTAGTTTTCAGTAGTTTAGCCCTGTATACATTAGTCAGTCACTCAAAAAAGACTGTCTTCATAATATGTAATTGAAAAATACAGTGTGGAAGATGTCAAGAAAAAAATTGAAAACATCTTTGTTTCCTTTTTTAAATAAAGGAATGTTTTCTTTGTGTAAAATTCATTATTTCCAGTATTTCGACTACTTCCGTTCCAGTTGGGATGAAAATCTTCCACCATAAATAATGATGAGTTTGAGCTATTCGAAACTTAACGCGCACGAAGTCGCGGGCAACAGCTAGTGACAAAATCTAATAATAGTAAAATAGAAATAAAAGCATTAACACTCACATTTCATTAAACAATATAATACCTAGTCAGTCCCACGTAATAGGGGGTAAGCATATTGCCATATTCCATGCACACTCGAGTCATGAATCTGAGGCTGAGTTAGCTGTATATTATATAATCTGTCTGATGTTAAACAGCCCAGTGATGTTATTATAACTTCAGTGCAAACATGCTTTCTCTGTAAAACCGCTTGAATACCAAATTCATACCTAACTCAAGACTTGGCTAATAGACACTACTTCCTGTTAACCTATTGACGTCCTATTATCGTATTATAGTATTAAATGTTTTTAATTCTGCTAACCGTACACTTTGTTTTGGAGCTGTTGGGAACACAGTATTTTTTTACTTAAAATATTATAATTTGGAGCTCCTGGGAATTGATGTATAGAGATAAGAAGTTTCGAACGAAAAAGCTTACATACGTTTTTGGAGCTCTTGAGAACGATTTTATAAAATAATATTAATATTTAATTTTAGTCTTGGAGCGCTTGGGAGCAAAATCGTGGAGCGGACGGGAATAACCCGCACAAATGACTCAATGCATGCTATTTAAGTACCTATCTATTCTTTTGTATAGTGTACCTTAAACGGAAGTGAATAAATCATTTTTCTTTCTTTCTATCTTACATAAATAAATAAATATTCCACAACATTTCACACAACGCTATCTAGACCCATTATTTCTAATAAAAAAAACAAGCTGGTATGATTTGACCTAGGTATGACAATCGGAGGACGGGTTGGCAGAAATGGCGCACATTGGGAAAGGCCTATGTTCAGCAGTGGACTGCAATAAGCTAATTGCATGACAGTTAGATTGAAAGGCTAGACCCGGCATACATTGTATGAAGCTTATGATAGTAAAAGAAGCGGAAGAGATATGCCATGATCATTGCACCTGTGGAAACATTTTTTGGAGTTTGGTTACCCTCAATCAATTAGTGTACAGCATTCCACTCGATGCGCATTAACGGTTATAGAAAAATATGACATAATTAGTACTTTCAACACAATATTTTCGATATAAAGACAACAAACTACTTCATCTATAAAATATGAACAATATCCGCACACAACATTGTTTTATTTATTGTTTGTACATAATTTTCTGTCGGAGGTCACACACTTATTACATGGTGTAACGAACAAAGGAAATAATAACTAACGAGCAAAGTATTTCTTAGTTTTAAATAAACATCATTTATATATAAGTAACAACTTGAAGTATTGATTCAGTAAATTCTTGTGTTAAGTGCGGTCTGGTCGATTTGTGTCTCATAATGAAATATTAGAAAATGTTTAAAATTATAGCAGTTTTTCTGGTAAGTTATACAAATAATCATGATGAGTATAATCATAGTGTTTGTTCCGATTAGTTTAAGACTATTATATATTCAGTGGTTTAAATTTAATAAATTGTTCCTCAGTGCACAGTAGCGAAACATACGTGCTTTATAGCCACAACATAACAAGGTCCATGGTTCAATTCCTAGTCGAGAAAATGTTATTGTGCTTTACTATTACACAATTAAGGAAATCTTGTGGAACACAAAAAAACGAACATGGCAAATCTGCTAAAAGCGATTTCTTTTTTTTCTTGAACAAATATATTTTGGTTATTAAATTTAAATTAATTAAATTTAAATTGTATGAATAATAGTAAAATTGCCTGACGTGATTCAAATTCATCTTCTATCTTTATCTGTCTTTAAGGCGACGGTGGATAAAAAAAAATAGAAGGGAAATTTGAATCACATCGGACGTCCCGAGAAAAAATCACTTTTTCCTATGTATTCGATTTGTATAGTTAGCATACTTAATGCTATAAAATTCATTCAAATAATAAAATTAACATGAACCTTAAAATGAGTCATCGTTAAAATACGTCATGTAATGCTTACTAAAATACATTAAACCCTGAATGTGATAATATTTAAGAAATTGACTACATCTTCAATTATTGTTATTCACAGGTATTATATGTCAATGTAAGCTGGGGACACCACCACGACCGCTTTAGACACCATCACGAAACGTACGAGCTTTGCAGGCACGACCTGAACAGAGACCACCTTCGAAGGTACCCCTTCCCACGGTACCACCGACCGCACCACCATAGAAGACACCGGCACAGACCCAAACCGATAAAACGGAAGCGACCATCTTTTGACCTTTTTTACCATAAACAACCTTACCACAAAACTAAATACAATATTCCAACCAAGCGACCATTTGACAATATTCCAAAAATAACAAACACACCGACTATTGAAACTACTACGGTAAAACCGACTATTGAAACTACCACAGTAAAACCGACTACTGAAACTACTACGGTTAAACCGACTACTGAAACTACTACGGTTAAACCGACTATTGAAACTACTACGGTAAAACCGACTATTGAAACTATCACGGTAAAACCGACTACTGAAACTACTACGGTAAAACCGACTATTGAAACTACTACGGTAAAACCGACTATTGAAACTACTACAGTAAAACCGACTATTGAAACTACTACAGGAAAACCGACTACAGCACAAACAGCTGAAGAAATGGAATCCTCAGAAACGACACCTACAGAGATACCGTTTACTGGAAAAAATAACCACTGATAACAAATACAACCATGAGGGTTGTATAACGATAAGCACTACAAGAACAGCTTTATATATAATTATTTAATATAATAATGTTTTAAGTTTATGCTAATAACATTCATTAAAATAAAACCACTATAATAAAATCCCGTGACTATATGAGAAAAGTAAAGTTCTCAAAACTATCCGAAATGTCGGGCTGAATGTAAATAAATGCACACTTCCAGAGGCCATGGTAACCACTTTCCATCAGGTGGGCCGTATGCTTTTCCATTAAATAAATCACGATAGAATTAGTTTAAAAGTGGTTTTTATTTCAATTTAATGTGGGTGCACAACAAAAATTGTTTAGTATTATTGGTTAAATTTTACATACCTACTTGTAAAGTACTGTTGCCAAATTAAGTCTCTATTAAGTGACAATTCAATACGTAGGTATATTATATTGCAATCTACCAAAGCTATGTAAACCAAAGAACAAATAGATTAGATTTTATTAGTGAATATTTCACATTTGAGCACCAATTCCAATCACATTTCAAATCCGGAATCTACTCTTTATTAGCCATTTCCACGACATAGTTTCCAAAAATATTTTATGTACATACGATATGTCACTATCACGAGTTCACCTAGCCTGATGGCAAGTTGAAGTCAGTCTCAGGAAAGAGACACCATTACATACGCCAACAATGTTACAATGGTGGCCGTCAGCTCGACGGCTTCAACAGATGCTTTTTCACGCCCGCATATGTCAAAGGACCGATAGCCATTACAGTAAACGAGTCCTAAAGTGAAGTCTGCGAGAAGGCAAACGGAAGGTAGAACACCCCTAGCCAGATGGACTAACGACCAGAAAAAGGTGGCTGGGACAGATTGGATGCGGAAGGCGGAGGATTGGAAGCAACAGCGCATATTGGGACAGGCCTTTATCCAGCGGTAGACGGCGATTGGTTAATAAAATTGAAATGTTTAGCCTGCTTGGGTCCCAAGGTTAATATAGAAAAAACTTGTTTCTCATGAATTATGTTATTTTTTTATAAAACAACTAGCTGTCCCGGCGAACTTCGTACCGCCAATTTTTTAGATCCCGTTCCCGCTGCACCATTTAGGGGGATGAAAAATAGATGTTGGCCGATTCTCAGACCTACTCAATTATGCTCACAAAATTTCATCAAAATCGGTCAAGCCGTTTCGGAGGAGTATGGCATCAAAAACTGTGACACGAGAATTTTATATATTAGATAAACTTTTACAAACCATATTTTGTCTTTCTTTAAATTAAGTACTTATATTGCATTATCTAATGCAAAACTATATTAAAGTAAAGCCAACGAGACGAGAGAAAAAAGGTAAACAAAGCGACCAATACTGAGTTACGTTACAATAACTAGAGATTATTTTCTTTGTCCTTGTCGCACATCTCACACGTACACAATGGCCGAGCGACAGCTGTCGTTGCGTGTTTCGTAGTACAGGAAAGCTGTCAGCACAGCGGTTCTAAACTGTCAGATCCGCCATCTTATGGGCAATTTCATTCCTGTCTAAAATGCGCTTGAAGTGATACGTAATAGGTAATTTTCAAATAAAAATGTTTGGAACCGCTGAAACTTTGTTTAGCTTTTTTCTCTCGCTTCGTTGGCTTTAATTTAGTAGTTTCATTTTTATAATTCTTTCAACATATTATACACAATAGATACTATAACCACAAAAGGGACTCGTGGTGAAATGGTAACCAAGTAGCAACCCACTGTTAGGTTAAGCAAAGTCGGTCTCAGGGTGGGTGACCATTCTTAAAACTTTGAGATCCCTCTGTACTCCGGAGCACGTTAAGCCTTCGGTCCTGGTTGCCATGTATAAATATATATATCGATATAATTGGTATTATAAATATTTGGAGCCCTAACAAGTTCTGCAATTAATCTAACTACTTAGATGACAGTAGTCTCTTCACGGAAAATCTCCTTCTTCCTACAGTGGCGTGAAAAGGCATTTATTGAGGCTATCAAGATGAACGCCATCATTTTTATATGGTATGTTTCCTGATAAGTCAAGTTAAGGTATCATATGTAAAAAAATAAGATGATTATGAGACTCTAGGTACTACCACAGTCCTACTCTTATAAACTAGTCTTTGCGAATGCATGCCGGCTAACAGGTGTATGCCGTGAGGTAAAACCGGTTAGATAAAATAAGAAAATATTGATGAAAAGTACAATAATTGTTTATTCAATATGGTGCCGGTTATAAAAAGAAAGAAAATATTGGTGAAAAGTACAATTGGTTATACAATATGGTGTAGCTAGTTCCACCTAATGCCATCGATAAACAGTGTAAGTAAGTAGTCGGAATCTGTTGTATTTTTAAAAAATCTGTGCTAGATTAAACCTTGCACTTTTTAAGTTAAATTCATTATTTATTGAATACTAGCTTTTGCCCGCGGCTCCGCCCCCGTGGATGTCGGTTATCGCGACTAAACATAGCCTATGTCCTTTCTCAAGGTCTAATCTACCCCTATACCAAATTTCATCAAAATCGGTTCAGTGGTTTAAGCGTGAAAGCGTAACATACAGACAGACAGACAGAGTTACTTTCGCATTTATAATATTAGTATGGATTTAGCAATTACTTCTATTCAGGTAAGCTGTTTAGAACAGTATGAGAGTTTCAAAGCTTCCCCATCCAACAGTAAACATACAGCCCATGACAAATGTCCCGAAGGCCCGAAAATGGCGAAATGTGGGTGTTAAATAGACCTCTGGGTCATATTGAAGTGTGACAGAAAGATATTGAAACTATTGAAATTACTCGCCACTACATTTTTGAAGAGAAGACTTCTGGCGCGTTGTGCAGATAGCATGGAAAATTTTGGGTGAGCAACTCGTGGAACTCGTACCGTCATGTCAGCATGTCACCTCGTCGACGAACGTTGCGAAACAGCACCAGCCACTTGCGCCGACTGGCGGCGATACAATTTACTTCATTGCTTTTTAATCTATGTGTAACAAATCGTAGCAATTCATATACGATATTTGCTCATCTAAAATTCTTTCCTCGCACCCCCTATTGTCAACTTATTTGTCACCTCATAGGACAAGGTATTAACTCCACCTCTCTTGCTGTGTTTCTGTGTAGATAGCATTTTCTTTGAAGGTGACTAAGCGACATACAGACGGCCCACCTCGTCCCTTCGGAATTTACTGCGTGTATTTACTTTCACAAGTAACGATTATAACACATGCAGTCACATCAAGAACGACTTTACATCCCTTTAAGTACATATACGTATGTACTTGTGATATGAATTATCCAGTTTTGTAGAAAACACTAACTACTAGCTACTAAACTAGCTAGAAATTTATAGTTCTCTACCACTTCATAAGAATTGAGCGCAGGTGCAGGAACCGAAACCGAATTCTACGTATCTTGATAATTGCCTAATAATTTACAAAATTGCATAATCGCCTAATTCAACATAATAAAACCTGCCGCACTAAATGAGACCTGCCGTATAATAACAGGCTGTCTCAAACCGACTCCGGTACAGATGCTGTATCTACTAGCCGGTATAGCACTTCCAGAGTACGCAGAGACGTGGCGTCATCCATGGAGAGTGGCAAGGTGGAGCGGGATCAACGACACCCCATGCACGGCCACCATCACGTGCCAAAAAGGATGAAAAGCCGAAAGAGTTTCTGGGCGTGCGTTGCACCTGCCGATGGCGATCCCTCCCCGGCCAGGGTGGACCTATGGAGAGCGCAGAGCTCGCCGCCAACCCCTTTCGTTCCGCTGTCGGAGAATTTGCCCCCTGGGCATGACCTCTCCTGGATCAGGTGGAAGTCCCTAAACAGACTTCGGACACAGGTCGGTCGAAGCAAGGAGAATCGGTCAAGATGGGGTTTCTCAAACAACACGGACCTGCAGTGTGAGTGTGGAGTTACTTCAAAGACCATGTCCCACCTTGTACAGCGGAGGAACTTATAAGCGCCTCCGAAAATGCAATCCAGATGGCGGCACACTCGATTTCGATTTCTTCTGTCGATTCGACAGAAGAAAAAGTTGGTCCTCCTCGGAGAGTACTTAACTAATGGTAAAAATAAAAAAAACCCAGCAGGTTATATATTTGTGAATAATTATGACTCAATTGAATATTAATATTTTTGTTATTATTATGGTGGTTTGTTTATTATAGAATAGAAAATACCCAACAAACATTTTATTATTGTCTTGAAGGACAATCGTTGATTCTTAGATATCTCTGAGTGACAGAACGATGAGGTACGGTCCTCTGATAGCTGCATTTTTTGAATTCTAAGATAAACGATTATAATGGTGATTTTTGTGATTATTTTTTCATAAACAGTTGAGTGCAATGTGCGATGGAGGCCTTTGTGTATCGGAGATATCGTACAGATACGATGTTGAGAATTATTGTGGCTTGCTTGGTAATTTATTTTATATTTAATTTTATTTTAAAGCCTAATAATTTATGATGGATTGCTAAATTTGTTGCAAAGCGCAAAACTAACTAACTTTGGCTTGTAATACCAAAAGTATACGAAAAATACAATACCCAGGTGACGGTACGTGAAGCTAATTTTCAATTAAATTCAAACTCAAGAAGTGAATTATTGACGCTTTTATAATGTATATTATATTAACCATATAAATATTTTCTCAATTTATTACGATATTTACAGAACAGCACAAAAAATAAAAAGTCCTCAATTTTATTTGCCTGCGTTTCTTAATACCCAACAGTCCTAATGTAGGTACCTGCACGTATTGATAGTTCTAATGCTCTTAATTTATTAATTTGTGATTATTAATGACGAAACTACACATGTATAATACACAGAATATTAGGTATCTTTATATCTTCTATGTTGAATTTATTATGATTAATTTTAATTCACAGATATTAAACATCAATCAAAATTGGGCAGGTGACCACCGCAGCAGTAATGAATCACAAAACGACTGCGATCCAAAC
This sequence comes from Eilema sororculum, assembly GCA_914829495.1. Lineage (NCBI taxonomy): Eukaryota > Metazoa > Arthropoda > Insecta > Lepidoptera > Erebidae > Eilema > Eilema sororculum. Next base: position 19,264,378 of record OU618556.1, read on the forward strand.
AAAAATGGCCACTGCGATGGCCACTTGGACATAAACAAACTTGCTTCACCTACCATACGTTACTATCTATACTACCCTACCGGAAATAAAACCAGAAATCAAAGTCGAAATGGACCAGCTGTTGTTACAGGAGTGATACCACTAGCAGAGAAAGACTTACATAATAATTCTCTAGATCAGATTCTGTTAAACTCTTTGTTTGGCAGACGCTACTACATACACAACCATCAAAATACCAGTAATCACGACCAACCTCGGTCGACACGAAAATATTTAATAGACTGGAATCCGCAAAGAGGTGGTATACCATGGCATCATGACTTTTACCTCGGACGATATCATCACGCGTATTCTACGTCTCAAGGAAACAATTCAACATCTAAAATACCAGCTGCTATTCAAAATATACAAAACATAACCAACAGCATCAAGACTAGAAACGAAATGAGAACCACTAGTCTAAAGCAATTCGCAAAAAAATCTACAATAAATAATTTCACTACAGAGAAGTGGACTAACAAAAAACAGACTACAATAAAGTCAGAAACAGTAATAAAGAATCCACTAGAAAATCATACTAGCAAAAAATCGAAAACAGAAAAATTAACAATAGTATCAAAAACCCCATTAATTCGAAAATCATCTTCACAACAAAATGAAATTATAGAAAATCAGCCTCGCAAGGAATGGGATAAAGCGAAGTCAATATCATCACCAAAAACACCGGTGATATCACAACAAACAATAACAAAATGGAAGACCGGAAGGTTAATAACTTTATCAAAAACAATGTCATCAGGCGAAGAGCCTTCTAGCAAATGGCATACAGATAAAATAACAACAATACGAAAAGAACCAATACTAATAACAAAAATGACTGAAGGACAAGCAATGCATAGTGACAGAAACGCATGGGTTAGAATACAATCAGTAGAAACACCAAAATATCCGGCAATAGGTAAGAAGGATAGCAAAAACCTGGTCACAGTAAAGTCTACAACAGTACCAAAAAGGACAGTACTAGTCAAGGAGGAGGATAGAAAGAAATGGGCTACAGTAAAGTCTGCAACAGTTTCAAAACTCACAGTAAAAGAAAAGCAAGATAACATAAAGGGGGCTACAGTAAATTTAGTACCCTTACCAATAGATTCGGCAATAAGAAAGTTAGATAGCAATAAAATTACTACGTTAAAGTCAGTACCAGTAATAAAACTTTCGCTAGTAGAAAAGCAGAGCAGCAAAAAAATATCTACAGAAAAATTAATACCAGTGCCAAAAAGAACGGTAAAGGGAGAGCCGGATAGTAAAAAATGGACTACAATAAAGTCAGTACTAAAAGGCCCGGTAATAGGAAAGCAGAATGATAATAAATGGGTACCAATGAAATCAATAATAATAAATAATGACCCGTTTATAGGAAAACCGATTACTAATAGATGGGCATCAATGAATTCAGTAGTAGTAAATAAAAACTCTGTAAGAGAAAAGCAGGATACGAGTAAATGGGTACCAATGAAGTCAATATTAGTAAATAAAGCCCCGGTAATAGAACAGCAGGATAGCAAAAAAAGGACTACAGTAAAGTTAGTGACAGTATCAAAAATATCACCAACAAGAACGACACTTGACGACGAAGTGACTGTAGAAAAATTTAAAACAGTACTGAACGAGATAGCAAGGAAACAGTCAGTGTCAGTAGCAAAAAAGTCAGCAACAAAACATTTTAAGGACAATATACTAGAAGTACCTAGGTCCAAACATATTTTGTGGTAACATAAAAAGAAACATAATTTTCTTAATGTCCCCGAGCAAAGCTAAGGATTTTAATAGTATAACTTGAATTATTGTTTAGTCAATTATATTTCGAATCGATGAGTACTTTCTCTATTGCTGGGGCTACAATACTGTGATATGGCAAGAATTACCGCCATAATTTCAACAATGCCTAGCCACGCCTCTTTGATTGAACTGTTTACCGGCAAATTGATTGAAATACTGATTGATATGACATTGACATTTCACAATGCCATAATTATTCCGTTAACAGCTTGGCCGGATTTTTTTTGCAGTGTCCATGGTTTGGCTTTATTAGAATCGATGCCTTGTGTATTAGACCGTAAGCTAGTGTGGCCCCCAATATAATCGACATTAGGCGGTGTGACTTGGTGCCATTTTGAATAAAAACATTTTTATTGCTATACTTAATTTTATTGGAAAACTTGCATATTCATTCGCATTATTATTATTATTGTTTATAATTTATAAAAAATAAAAAAATTCTACTATTGGTTCACAAAACATAAGACGACATAACATAACACTCTGTCTGTGAACTCAGTTGAGTCTCTGTGATAAGAACATAATTGGTTTATTTATTTGTATAATGGTAAATATGTACTGATATTTTTTAATTGAATAAAAAGTTCCTTGTCAGTCTTTTAAATTTACCTACTTTTATTTGTCTCCCACCTGATGTTCTCAGGCAAACTGTTCAGCACATATGGTAACCGTGTACTTAAAGTTCTATCGCCTCAATAATTGTTAACTCTAGGGATTACATATTTACCTGTAGTGAGGGCCCTTGTGCCAAGAGTGTACGACACAAGTGGGAAGCTAAGTTGGCATAATGGTGCCAGTAATTTAATTCAGTGCGCTGTTGCTGCATCAGCGGAGACTCTCTAACGGTTCAAATATACCAATTTAACTTGTAATTATATGTTTGAGCCGTTTGGAGTCGAAACTTTGGGTCCGTGGGGTCCAAGTGCGCGCGCGCTTTTCAAAGAGATAGCGAAGCGTCTAATTGACTCTTCCCGTGACTATAGGCTGGCCTTTACCTCGTTCAAAGAATTGCTATCGCTATTCAGCGGGGTAATGCCGCCGATGAGGAGGATGAGGTCGATGAGGAGGAATTCTACGATTCCTAAAGTTACAGTCTCTTCCACCCTGTTTTTTTCTTTCTCATTACGGTTAGTATTTTAGTTAGCATAGTATAGTATATTGTATATTTGTTGTGGAACATGTTGTGGAAAAGATGGCACTAATATGATTTCTGTAGCTTAAACATATTGCCAGTGCCATAATAATTGAGCGAGCTATACAGTTGAGTATCAGATTTTTTTATCAATTTTGTCCTGTACAATAAAACTGAAAAGATCACTAATGTTCTGATCACCCACGACATAATCAATTTTTACAACACCTATTTAAATGAAATTCTTCACCGTCGAATCCACCGTCGTTTTAATATCGGATATTTAGGGAAGAAGATTTGGACTAGACCTGGACTAGACCGGGTGAGGTCCAGTAGCTTAATGGTCAAGGCATTCTCCCTGTAAGAGAAAGAACCGATCAAAACTAATTCCTATCTCAATCAACGCCCATTTATTTAATTTCAGTATTCAATTTAATTTCCATTATAATTATAATAATTAAACTAAAGTAACACTAAATAACTGAAGCCCATCATATACCCGACCTTATCATATAACACTTACCATCACTAAGCCTACATACAGTAGTCAGCGGTCATTAATTTAGAGAATAAGTAGCCAGCAGGTAGCGAGTTCAACGCCGGACAATGTAAAAAGAATAAAAAGCTAAGCCGAGCCTAATAAATTAGGTGCTATTGTCGGCTACTGGTATTGACGGCAGTTTTGGTTGGCGTAGAAAAAGTGGTTCCGTATACAATTGTATAAATATAATTACGAGTATGATGAAACATGATAGTGATAAGAGACCGCTATGACCTGAAAGGTGATGCCAGTGGTGAAAATTCAAAAAATATGATCAGATGATTTGTAAATTAGAAACGTATTATAGTGGAAAAAAAGAAAGATGAAAAAATAACATGAATTTAATCCGATAACTGAATTCAATTCTAACTCTATGTAATAATAATAATAATCTTTTTATTTGCTCACTAATTAATACTGTAATTAATTAGTGAGTAAATAATAAGTTATACCTTTAGTAATCATTAAGATTGAACAAACCTCGCCTTTGGTATTTCATAATCACAAAAGTAGCCTTTTCAACTCGGTGAATTGGTAATAAATAGTCTATGCAAGTAGGTATTTCTTTTCGTATCAAATTTTGTATTTTTTATTTTTGTACTTAATAAACCTTACATTGTCTCAGAAGCTAAAGATTCTGAATAATGAAAAAATGTGATGAACTTATACTGTTCCCCTAGATTAGAGAAATTGCTATAGTTAGCATCTAGTAAATGATAACCTAAAATCAAAGAAGATCAAAAATAACCTATTCCCAGTTTAATATGTAACCAGTCCTTTAAAATCAAACATCACAAGATACCCTATTACTTCCAAATGAGTTCCTGTTACAAAATTCTCTAATCGTCCATAAAATGCCCGCTGAACCCTAAGTATATGAAAAATAAACGGGTTCCTCGGCTTTGTGCGCCGGTATATTAATACTGAGAGAGGGTTTATTGACACTCTTGTACAAAAGGCTCGGCTCCATACTGCCAGGCTTCCGTGGAGCCGTGGAGAGCCATGAGATTTGTCAGATTTACGTGTTTTTGTCGATTAAGTAAATTATTACCTTTTGACGACAGGGTACAGGATCGACGTATACGATTGATTTTTACTCGTTTGAAATTTCTAAGAAAAAAACAGCGTCGTAAATGTTTTATAAATGAATGTCCAGGCGTTATAAAATCAGCTGTAACTTCATTCATTGCACCGCACTCCGATAAACTTAATAGACATCTGCTACGTCGCCCTTAAGAAGTATGTGTACGATTCAGATGTTGATGACTAGACATATAGGCCCGTATTTCAGAAAGACAGATACATTTAAATAATATAATAAATATTTCCCAACATACTACACAACGCTATCTAGACCCATGGTAAGCATAGCTTAACTAGTTTGTGTTATGGAATCTAGAATGTGGATAAACTTTTTTTTTTATATACAGTACACGTCAATTTAATTTCACCTCCCCTGATGTTAAGTTAAACGCAAAGTCTCGGAAAGAGAGTTACCATCGTAAACATGTACCATGTTAACAGTGGCGGCACTTAGCTTGACGGTCTCATCAGATGTCTTTTCACGCCCCGCATAAGGGACCCGGGACTGAGGAAGAAGGAAACACGTGAGTTGGCAGCGAGTTCCAGGTCTTAGTGGTGCGGCATGAGTCACTGAAACGCTTGGTTCTAGCTGGTATACTCTGCACCGTATACGGATGGCATCTTAGCCCTGCACGTGTCGTCCTGTGAAGGAAAGGAAAGGGTGGGATTAATTGGAAGAGCTCATTCATTGCACCGCAGTCCGTATAAACATAATAGACAACTGCTACGTCGCCCTTAAGAAGTATGTATACGAGAATTTCAGATGTTGATGACTAGATTTGTAGGCCCGTGTTCCAGAAAGACAGATCATTATATTTATAGATCTGAGGACCGATTGTATTCTAGAGTACTAATGTCATTGTGAGAGTAGATACACAACTTAGCATTGTTCTCGAATACGGACCTAGATATTTAACTTTTAAAAATATAATAAAAGAAAAACAGTCTTTATTTTTCAATTTTTAAATACAATGCTTATAAATATTGATTTAGTAATGAGATCCATGCTTGTTCCAGTTTTTGCTGAGAGTGAGCGTCATTAAACGACGTCTCTGTCATGACATCCTTGTTGATATAGGACCGAGTGTCAACATACTGCCGGAACAGTTCACATCCCTGCATGGTGACCTCGCTTCCTTTAAGGGCTAATTACATTTTCTACATATCATGGTTGCAAAAAAAAACGACATTATCTGAAGCAGTTGCATTATCTTATGGAAGGGAAGAAGTCACTTTAACATTTGCTATGGTTGATAGAAAGTTGAATACAGATAAGTAGGTATACGAGGGCAGCGTGATATTGACGGAAAAGATTCTGGCGCAGGCTTATTTCATGGGGACGAAGAGACAGGGGATGAGAGAAGGAGTAACAGAAACCAGGCTTCGATGAATAAGCCACAGATGCAACCTGGAACATGCTAAGATGGTGATGTGATGTATACTAAATGACAGAAAGCTCGTGAGGAGTGTAAAGACTAAGGAAATAAGGGAAATGTTTTCTTTGCCTTCTTATCAGAAAAATTAGTACCTATAACATAGCTATAGCAATAAAAATGTTCACAAACGCAACTTCTCCGTAGTATTAACAGGCAGTTATAAAAATTAAGTACTATGGATCTTTTAGCATCGCTACCCTAATCACTTACAGCTAATAGGATATATCACTGACATATATTTGTCCAAAATTAATCAGATTTCTGTAAAACACCTTTTTTCATTCTGTCAAATATAACACACATTGTAGCAATCATAATGCACTTCCATACAATTATCCAAAATCCCGGTTTGGGCAAAAAACGCGACAATAATTTTACGCGACGTTTAAGTAGTAAGAATAGACTCTCCAGCATTTCATTGGGGGTCGTGGGGCTGAAAAAAATTGACTCTTTGATGACGTATTGTGTGATGTATTTCCGCTCCGGTTGCTTTGTTCCGTGTGGCTCTGTTCGGATGTCGCAGTGCGAGTTTGATTTTATGTCATTTTTGCAAAATTCTGCTGTGTTTAGCTACAAAAATGTATGACCTACTTTTTTATTAAGATTCATTAAAAATAGTAAAAGAAGGTTCTGAGATTCAACGGGAATATAAATTTTGCCTCCACCGTACCTGAAATTCTATGGATGGTAAATTAAATGAGATTTACAAAATATTTGTCAGGAATAAAATGTTGCATTTCATAAGAGCTGCGGCAGTACTGGAGATAGGGTCTTTACTTGTCCTTCTTTTTTTAACTAGTCTTTCATAAGCCTCTGCAAAACACTGGAACATTAACCAGAAATATAGAAATTGTGTTAAATAACTTTAGCTATTGAGATATAATAAATGACTATAATAAAACATTCCTACTGTACTTACTTATAGACTGAACTTATGAGCATGTTTTACTTTGGCGTCTAACATAATAATTAACTTCGATAAATTAAATCTATAAAATATTTTGTCCTTCTTCTACTACAAGCCAGAAAGTTTCATAAATGGCCAACATAAACCTCGACTACAACATATAAAGGAACTAGCGTATTTCTACAACAATTGCCGCGTTCTATTGTGCTGTCGTCAATTTTATTGGACAGACATTATGATACTCCTCACACTTATTGGCTTCAAGAGATTAATTTATTTGATGTCGCAGATGTTTATAGCTAATTGTAGGGGATGATTGGGTACACACGATATCGACACCTTTGTACCGACGAACATAATGTGAAAGTAAACCTTTGTGTCCGTTGATGGGATATAAATTCAATTTAATGTTATTAGGATTAATATTGTTGGTATTTATCTGTGCATAATAGATAGTTCAACTTTTATTCTGCAGTCAGTTTGCCTGTTGCCATCCATAGTTGGAAGATAGCTTCCAAGATGGATCATAGTATTCGATATATTCCACTTTCCACATACAGGCTAATAGGTCTATCCCAACTACCTTTATTGATGTGAACCTAGGTATGATTGGCGACCTAAATGAAGCTACGGAAAGTCAAAGTCGTCGAGCAGAGGCTGGGCGCATCTAAATATTTAAATTCTTGCCACTGACACGAAGAAGAAGAAGAAGTGTAAAGTGAATGTTGGTCTAACGTCAGATTGTATCAGGTAAAAATAACTACCGAACATATATTTTTGTAAATCTACGTTAGCTGTAAGATATCGCTTTTAGCAATAAGATCACCATATATCACAGAATTAGAGAGTACTCGATTCCAATTCTATGTCATTTATTGCATGCAATTATTGTTTTTGTAATGTAGGTATGCAAGTTATCCAAGGTAGGTATGCATAGTTCATTGGTATAAAATATAGTATAGTGGGCCTGGGGGTGAAGGGTGGAGCTGCTTGTCACCCCAGCAGAAGCAGGCTACGGCGGTGGCACGCTAAGAAGCGCGCCTCCCCGTTCTGGGGACGAGTCGGGGACATTGTTGTCCTCCCTCCCGAGGAGGGCCAGACAGTAAGGGATGGCCCTGGGTCAGCCGGGGTGCGAGGGATATGTCGAAGACAACTTCACCTCCGGCCTAGCACCACGACCCTCATTCGGCTTGCAATTTTAGTCGGTTCGAGTCCGACATAACCTCTCCTTCCGGCTCCGGCGGAGGAGATATCCGAAGCGATTTCCGCACGAAAAAAAGGTATAAAATATAGTTTTATAATTCTATTCTGCTTTCCTCTTCGAGTTTATACATATCACCAGCTTCAAGTACGTCCCCTTTTTCACAAAAGTGTGATAATAATCTTGTTTATTTTAAATAATACCTTTAAAAACTAGTAAAAAGCTTCACCTACATCTCTCATCTAGAGCCATTAAGGACACCATATATTGTCGTCATAATTAGTTGACACATCGTCGACTATCATTAGACTGAACCAACAAAAACGTTATGGAAATTTGGATCCAAACAAAAACAAGTTTCGGCAGACAGTGTGGCACCGCTCACAATGCGCAGGAGTTTACGCGGCGGCCGTATCATTTACGCGCGCTAGGAAAAATATACAACATCATTTTGTAGTTGAATTTGAAAAGAATATTCAAATATCGACGTTATTTCTAAAACAATAAGGTGTATGAACAGTTTTTTAGCAGTAGAACTAACTTTGCAGTACTGTCAAATGACATTTTACTCTGCAAAAGATTTTCAACGTAATTTTATGGGCAGTAAGGCTGAATTTTAATAGAATCTGAGTAATGTATCGTGTTGTAAGTGTCACGGTATCCATTTATCTGTCAAGCAGTGGAATGTCATTCATAGTAATGGATCGCTATAGGAAGGAAGTTGCAGGTAAAAGTAGAAAAAATAACTTGAATGAATGCGTGTGCGCAGTATTGTATACGGGGTGGATTTTGTGGGATCTACAGACTCATTCAATGAGTTTTTATAGCATTTTATTAGTGCAGTTATTAAGTTTATGTTTTTGAGTCAAAAAGTTTTGGGGGTAAACTTTATGGTCTTATAAACTATTTAAGCACTTTTATGGGAATCAATAATAAGGGTGTAAATTTAACTTGTACAATTAAATATAAAAGTTGTTGGGATCCCGGTCATATAATGGTGAGTAGAGCCGTGTAGAGCGCATTAGTCCCGGTCGTAAGGACCTATGCCTGTTATGTACTAAAATTCCTTACATAAGTAGATATTATTTTGATAACTACAGATGAAGAGTAGGTTTGAAAAAAAAAACCGGAAGAACCGACATACCTGTGCTGTGTGATCTTCGGATGGAAACATTTTAATATAGAATTCCATATTTTTGGGGATATAGTCAGTAGTAATGGCAGAGAGAAAGTTGTAGGTACCCTAATAAAGACAATAGACTCGCTTTTAAAATGGAGGATTAAAAGTATAATAAAATTGGTAAAATGTTAGCAAAATACAAAACATGATATGTACGTTTTTACGTTTTTGTACCCCACCACCCCCCACCATCATAGTGTTGGATAGAGAATGGCTAGCCTTATCGAGGGGCTAAGTAATAAGTAACTGATTATAGCTCATTATAAGGAGCAATAAATACCCAGATGGGTGATCATTCTTATCCCAGTGATATCCCTCCTACTCTTGGAGTGCACTTTCCCTGGGTCGGCCGAGGTGCGACAGATATGCAACGACAACCTCACCTTCAGTTTTGGACTTCGACCCATAGATGGCGTGTGTTCTAGTCGGTTCGAGTCCGACATAACCTGCCTCACTGGCTCCACCAGACAGGGGTATCTACGAGAATTTTCCGCACGAAAAAAAAATCATCTCTGGCATTCGTTACGAGTAGGTAAGTACTTAGTTGGAACCCTAAATGGTTCGAAAACATGGTTCAATTGTTAAGAACTTTCATATCTCCAGTGTTATGAAGGTCAAATTGTACGTATTATTTTATATCTAACTTCGGCTGTTTCGTACTTAGACTGAAAGTAAACCTCAACTGAGTTGGCTAAAGTCCCAGAAGAAGAGAGAAATTGAAGAGAGTGGGTATGACTTTTGTGGTATATTTCATCAAAAAAATAGTTAAACTGGAGTGGATATACGTCTGTAGTGAGACCGGGGTTCGAACCCGTGGCCTCCTAATCCCAAAACCGATGCCTTATGGTTTATCGCAACTATAATTTTTCCTTGTGTATTCTTGTTTGCTGTTTTCTTAATACATTATCGGCATTAACAGATACATTCATTATCATCCTTGCTTTAATTCTGGGGGTGATCGGTGGAGCCACCTGTCACCCTAGCAGAAGAAGGCCGTGGTGGCGGCGCAAAGTGCGCCTCCCCATACCTGGGGCTAGATGGGAACACTATGGTCCCCACAACCTGAAGGGGATCATCTCGAAAGAGATGGTCTCTGCCGGGGTGCGAGAGATATGTCCCCTGCATTCTCACCTCCGGCAACTAAAGACCCAAAGACGGCGTGCGTTTTAGTCAGTTCGAGTCCGACATAACCACCTCACCAGCTCCAGTTTGAGGTAGTAACCGTGGGGACTTTTCGCACGAAAAAAATCCTTGCTTTAATCGTGGTCTTTTCGGAAGCTTTCATTTGCTTCTTCCAGCCTAACTGCAATACGGTTGTAGTTGTAGGTTGTACCTATTTTGGTAGTTTCTATGAAGTAATCTCCATATTACCTCCACAACCCATGAGTGATTTCAAAGTATTGCAGTTACCATAACCCATAGATTGATAATACTATTATAGCCAAGTAATTTTCGGTTCAAATTACGCTAATATCATCAAATAAAAGTGCTATATTATCATGGCGATTACAACGTAGCAATCTCCCAATGAACTTGTGTTCAGCCTGTATTCAGTAATCCCAAATTACACGCAGCTCGCGTGTTAGTTTCTCACGTTACAATAAACAAGGTATCAAGTGTTCCACTGGTGCGAGCGAGAGGTCCCGCGTGAGACCGAGACGGCAACACTCTTTGTACCGTCCAAGATCTTTCCCGAGCGCTAATGATGCCTGAATCATTTATAATTAATATTACTCTATCTATATAGGGATGGGATGGTATCGATAATAATATTTCAATTTTCAAAATAAAGTAATAATTTTAAGTGGTTTATACTGTTAATTAATGGCACTTGGTGGAATCTGCTACACATATTGAGTAACACACTTTGTGCTTTCGCCTCACGGCATTCTCAAAGATATGTGAGTGAGAATGCCGTGAGACGAAACCGGTCAGGTGAAAAATAAAATAAGGTGGAAAAGTACAAAGTGTCTTACTCAAAATTTTAAGTGATTTTTATGTTATTATTGGTTACATGTCTTTGAGGATATACAGCAGCGAGGAAATAAATAAAAAATAATAGAGCCAACCTTAATTTAATTTTGGGTATACCTGCTGAATGGAGCCCTGGCCCATGTAGATAGCAGTAGCATCTAAAAAAATTTCATGAGTTAAATCTAAACGAGGAGAAGCAATAAACCGATCCTGGTCTCCAAGATGAAAGAATAATGATGATAATGATAATACTAGTGTGTATTTACTTACATACTGCCGCCAGCCTACTGGCCACCCTCCCGGTTGACATCGATGGGGAGGAGTGCTTTGACGCTTGAACCTACAGTTTTGCACATACCTTGCTTTATATTTTTATTTATAATAATTATTATATTACTTATATTATGTACTTACATACTTACTGATTTGTTAGAGATCAGTTGCTTATACCGCTGTTTCTTCTGTTGAGTTTGTGTATCAATGAATTTACTATTCCATAGCTAAATATTAAAATTGCTCGTAGGAAACATATATCTAATATGTTATGACGTACATAATTACGTTCTTACACAATATCTGTAATTTGACACAATTATCTATCTTTATAACTTTAGAAATTAAGACGTGAATTCTTGCTGGATGATTTCCCAAGCAGCGTCTTTCGTATTCTAAAATATTTAATAGAATTTAAAAGTATCCATAAACCTTTTAAAATTTTGCATTTATCTATACTTTCGATTCTCACTAAACATTATGATCGAACAAAATATTATCAGCACTCTCAATCTATCGATAAACAATAAAACACGCGTCCCTTCCCTAAAATCAACCCGTCAGCGCTACTCTGATACAAAACCTATAGGTAATCCGGTTGGCTACCGTTTTATACCCCACTTTTTATTATAGAGGATTAAAATACCCCACTTGGATCATTCAAAAATCTACCTTATGGCTCAAGAACTAAAAGTAATTTTAGGTGTATGCGTGAAGTAGCACAACAAATGAATATAGTTATTAATGTTAGATTTATTGGATCTTTGATGTCGGTTGAGTTATTATGAGTTTGGGCATTGTGCGACCGGATGTGGTCGTTGGTCGAACACTTAATGAGCGCGGCATAAACTGAATTAATAGATTATTGGTCGAACAATCCTCTTTGAATGGCACGGCTTTGGATCGGATTTTGTTGGTTAGTTAGGCAATACGGGGAATTATACTTAGTTGAATTTTGTTGTCGTCTCACAATGAAATGGATAAGACATGATGAAAAGTGTAATCTGAATAAATTTACTTTAATGTTTTGTGGTGTTTGAATATTATTTACAAAAGCGTGATGTTACGCCATGTTTGAAATTGTTACACTAGTGACTCATAATCTTTTCGCTTCGGGCTTATTACTAATATTCATATCTATAGATTAATCTTTATGCCTTTCATTAAATTAACTTTCAATTTATAAATAATTCAAGTCAGATAAGGTTTATATCCCAGACTTAAACCCGTGACCCGGGACGGACCCGTCCTGTAAACTCAAAGTCCTTTTTTATATTTGAAAAATAATTTTTATATTTGAAAAATCTGCGGTAGCCTAGTGGTATGGGTAATGGACTGCTGAGACGAGGTCTCGGGTTCGATCCCAGGTTTACTATGGCACACACCAATGACTTTTCGATGTTTTTCGAAGTTATGTGTGTATTTATCGCAGGTTTATAAGTGCCCGGTTAATGGCAATAGGCTCGCCACCTATTTACATTAGGACCTAAAACATAAACTGGCGAAATGTGGGTGCTAGCACCTCTGCCTACCCCTTCGGGGAATACAGGCGTGAGTTTATGTTATGTTATGTTATGAAAAATAATTGCTCAAGACGGGACATGAACTCGCGACCAACCCCTTACAGGGGGAATACTCTGACCAACTGTGCTACATGTGCAAAGAGGGTCTTGAGCATTCGAAATTCTCCTATATAACCATCTACGGGCGATGGTAGAGCCATCTACCAATACGGACATCCCTCTAGGTCTTAGGTAGGTAACCTCGTAATCTAAAACTACGATTTTTTGAAATTCGGTTTAAAATGTCAGTCTTAAAAAGGTTCTCTTTCTTAAATAGACAGACGCTGACATAGACTGACAGATTTACGAATGTATTACCTATGTCTTCTGACTTTTGCTCGCGTAGTTGTAGATTTCATTAATTAAATCCTTTTGGAATAGTAACTAATGTACTACCTATTTTTTTTTGATGAAAAGTACCTTATACACTTCAAAGTTGATTGTCTCTTATATTGATGAACAGTTTCAGAACGAAAGCGAACGTATGCGTCATTGCTATTAAGAAATGCTTTGTTTCAATATTTGAAAAAAAAAACTCGACAGTCACTTTTATTGCAGTTTCATAGTTATAAAAAAAAGAACGGAAAGAGAAAACAGAACTCTATAGAAATAATAATTATCTGACTGGTTTTGAAAAAGGAACGACAGGCATAATTAAAAAAAGAACGGTTATATAATTAGCTAGCTGACCATCCCCGGGTTCATCCGTGGTATATTTTTATATTATTAGTCTTCAAATAATGTATACCTAGAAGCCAGATTTTTTAACATTTTTGATCACTGCTCCGCTCCCTTAAGTAGTAGCGTGATGTTATTATATAAAGAATACACGGACTATTCAGTACAAAAAAAAATATTCAATTAGAAACAGTAGTTCCTAAGATTGGCTCGTTCAAACAAAGAAACAAACTCTTTAGCTTTATTAAATATGTATACTTAGACTAGCTGTCCCGGCGAACTTCGTACCGCCAATTTTTCCCGCCCTCATGGCGTCAGATCCCGTTCCCGCTGCACCATTTAGGGGGATGAAAAATAGATGTTGGCCGATTCTCAGACCTACTCAATATGCTCACAAAATTTCATGAGAATCGGTCAAGCCGTTTCGGAGGAGTATGGCAACGAAAACTGTGACACGAGAATTTTATATACTTAGATAGACCATAATGTTAGTTTAACTTGAAACTTATCTTCTTGATTTCTTCTTCTTTTAATGAAAAATTACATTAATTTGGTAGGCACTTGCAAGCAATAAATCGATTGTCAACGTTAGATGATCTTAATAATCGATATTTATAAATAATAATGTCATCAGGATCACCGCCATTTCCTTTATTTTTCCAAAGATTTTTATTTACATTTTTATTTCGGAAGTCAAAAAACTGTCAAAGATGTTCCAAAAAATGTTGTGTTTGTTACGTCCCAAAATTTATTGCCTCGACGAGAAATAAATTGCTCAAAAAACGTCCAACAACTCAAGTATAAAAACAATAACAAGCTACAGTGTTACAGGTTCGTTTCTGTCTAGCACGTGATCTTGTTTATGTATCTATAGTTTTTTACTACCTTCTTATTACAAAAAAAAATAAATACCTAACTTATTTCAAATTTTCATTCTCTTTATATCCGTCTTTAAAATTTAAATGATTCAGGTGTGGCTCAATATCTCAGTTGGAAGAGCATTCCCCCTGTAAGGGAAAGGTCATGAGTTCAAGTCTCACTTGAGCATTTCATTTTTTTCGATGATTTTCGAACTTAAAAGTTAGCATAATAAATGCTATAAAAAATTAAAAAATACATTCAATTACCTAACCTATGTTTGTACATCGCAAATACTTAAAAAAAGGACTCTCGAAACTCAAATGTTTTAATTTACCTATGTCAAATCTAATTAACGAAATGTTACCTATAGATAAATAGGTACAATTTAGCTTTTGCCAGGGGCTCCACCCGCGTACATGTCGGCTTTCACGATGAAATATAGCATTATATCCTTTCTCAAGATCTAATCTACCTCTATTCCAAATTTCATCAAAATCGGTTCAGTGGTTTAGGCGTGAAAGTGAACATACCTACAGACAGACGGAGTTACTTTCGCATTTATAATATTAGTATGGATTTTAGGACATAATTTATAAGTTTTTTAAAATGAATAAAGAGGATAATAATTAAGGATATAAACTTTCTAAATCATTACTTATTTATTCTCACATGTTGGTTATTTCGACTGTTCTGAGTACAAAAAACCTTCTTCCCCCAAACTTTAATGTCAAACAAATAACATTGTTTACACAAATTAAAACTTAGTTTTTAATACCTCCAAATAGATAAGATAATAAACTTTTTACGCTAAGACACGAATAGGATTAAAAGAATAAAAGAAATCTATAAACCCGAGTTCAGACGTGCGGCAATAAATAAATAACACATATAAATAAATAAATATAGAAATAAATCCCGGGTTATTTATGTCATTGAGAGGAGACGGCGGTTTAATGACGGACAGGCGGACGGATTGTTAGTGATATTAGTAATAAAGGTGCGTCCGTGTGCACATCGCTTTATGTTCTAAGGTCGTTTACACCGGGCTGGTTCACTAGTAGATTGATGGCTGACAACCTGGTAAGGGTATACCCGGTACAAATATACCTAGTAAGTATCAACCCCATAGTGGACATTCTGCGAAAGAGACATTCTGAGAAAAGGACTTTTTGCGAAAGAGACATTCTGCGAAAGAGACTTTTTGCGACCAGTGGACATTTTGAGAAGTGGACATTCTGCGTCTGAGCCATACAAACAACAATACTTGTCAAACAACCAAATCTTTGCAAGTCATTTATTCTTCCGTGAAAAGTTGTGAGATCCATGTAATACCAAGTTGGTTATTCATTTATTCACTCCCTACTTAAGAGACCTTCTGTCTTAAGTTGTTACGTTATTACCTAACCTAACAACATCTTATAATGACCATATTAAATATAAAAATTTTAAATAAATATACACTGACGGACTCATAAACTGCATCAAAGTAATAGACGACTTTGAAATAAATATTTTAACCAAGTATGCATACTTTCTATACAGATTTAAATTGAAACCTCTAGATTGGTTCGTGAACTTTAAAACAGCGTAGGGTCATATCTTTAAGTTTAAGTTTATGTACTGGAAAGGACCTTAAGACTTTTTTTGAAGAAAAAACAGAAATTTAAGAAAAATTGGTTTAATTAAAAAATTGGTTTTAACAATAGACACAAACTTTATGCAAGGGTTTATTTGTGTTTTAATAAGGTGTATTACCCCCACGTGCCCTTATTGCGGATTCTAATCGGTTCCGCATAGATTTTATAAGGGTTTTTAAAAGATCTTGCGGAATATTGTCCCATTCTTCTGAAAGTGCTGTTCTTAGTGCTGCCACTGTCGTGGGCGAAGGGTTTCTCGCATATACAGCTCTTTTTAAATTGTCCCAAACATGCTCGATGGGATTAAGATCCGGGCTGCGTGCTGGCCAATTCATTGTACGTATCCCAACCTCTTCGCAATAATGTTGAACTTGTGCAGCTGCATGCGGCCGGGCATTATCCTGCATTAAAGTAAAATTTTCGCCTATGAATCCCATGTAAGGCACCACGTGATCTTCTAATATCTCTGTTATGTAGCGATGTGCTGTCAAACCCCCTCTATTACCGTTTTGACGGACCATGTCTATGAACACAAGTTCTGTTCGCCCGTTCATCGATATGCCACCCCGGACCATACATGAACCGCCTCCAAAAGGAACACGCTCCTCAATGCAACTTTGAGCATATCGCTCCCCACGTCGACGATAGACTCTTCTGCGACCATCTGCACCATATAAACATGTCCTACACTCGTCCGTGAACAATACAGAGGCCCACTGCTCTTCTGTCCAATTCAGGTGATGACGCGCAAATCTTAAGCGAGCTTGTCTGTGAGCTGTAGACAACTTTGGACCATTTGCTGGTCTAAAAGGGGTGATATCCGCTTCCTTTAACCTTCTTCTTATTGTTCGTGCACACACGTTTACTCCACGCACTTCATTAAGCTCGGTTTTGATGTTAACTGACGTGAGGAAACGATTTCGCAGGGAAGTTATAACAATAAATCGGTCATCACGACCTGTGGTTGCTCGAGTTCTGCCTGTACCACGTCTCCTCCTGTAAGAACCTGTCTCTACAAACCTTCTGTATATTCTAGAAACCGTAGACTGGTTTAAATTTAAATTTCTACCAATCGTTCGTTGATCCAAGCCCTCCCGCACCAATGCTACAATTTGTGCCGCTTGTTCGGACGAAGTATCCATATTATGGTTCAAAAACTCTCGATGTGTTAAAAAACTAACCCAACAATTATGCTGGTAACAATAATTCAATTGACAAAACAAAAAAAATCAATGAGAATCAATTTAAAACTTTGCTATAAATAACACGCAAATCTGATACTACAAGTAAATTTTCTTTTCCCGGCTATATTCATTTGTTTTACTGCAGTTCTATTTTTAAATTTAATTTTTTTTTAAGATTAAGAGCCAGTCTTTCCATATTTATATAATTTAATCTAAAAAGTTTGCATACTTATTATAAAAAATCCTTTTAGAGTAAACCTGAACTTTGATGCAGTTTATGAGTCCGTCAGTGTATTTACTCGGGTATCGCATGAAAACATAATAATTATATTTCACAAGTAATATGTACATCCATACTAATATTATAAATGCGAAAGTAACTCTGTCTGTCTGTCTGTCTGTCGGGAAGATGGGTTTCAACTGTCGAGTGTCTGGCATCCAGTGATTCGAATGTTCACAAGACCTACAATTTTAAAACCCGTGCGAGTCGATTCAGTGAGTGTTGTATGTCAAAAACGCGATCGAGTACAGTGCGAGAACGCGGACAGTGGTAGGGACGACGCGCGTCATAAACGAGTGCGGAAGAGGGTAGACAGATACGGTCTGCCCAATAACAACTAGCTCGGCGGTCGTCAGTACACCGTGATCATGGCGCTTGTAACAGCGCCGAAATATCGGTTACCAAATACAAAATATAAACATGGTTAATATCCCGGTGAGTGTAATACTATTAATGTTAATGACCATGTCAATCTCAAATCATATAAAAGCTAGTAATTATATAAATTAGAATGCAAAGCAATTCAGGTTTCTATAATCCGCACGCCGAATGATGATCCCTATGACAGTTCGTTAGCGCTTAACATTGTACTGACGTCCTATCACATCAAATCCTTTAGAGGTCCATTAAAAAGACGAAAAAATCATAATTGTGTACAATTGTAAATTATAAAAATGAATATTAAGAAATTATTACGTAATGTTCGGAAATAATAGAAAAAAAACTCAATGCAAATGTACATGGTACGTGCTGCAAAAGTTACGTCGTCAAGCTGTTATCGACTAAGAAGGGACACATCGATAAACAAAATATCGATAATTTGTTGGAAATATAAAACAAATGCTTTGAGTTTGTATTTTATTTATATCAATCTGAATCTGATACAGGGTCAATCGGATCTTCAAAATCTGAGTCTGAACTGCAGCTATCCGTGACGTTTATTATTAACGGTTGGTCAATGATATTGTCGTATTGTAAATCTCGATCCCAGTCTTGTAAGCAAATTTTCTTCGTTCTTTCGATCACTTTTCGCCAATCGTCAGCTGTCACTTGAGCGCAAGCTTCTTCCAATAAAACCATCATTTTATTTGCCGTGAATGGCGGAGTTGTGTTATGCCTAGCTGCATGACCTGAAAATATTTGTACATTCAGTAATTATTTTTAGAAATATATGCATATACATAATCTATAATATAAAAATGAATCGCAAAATGTGTTGGTAAGCGCATAACTCACCAACGGCTGGACCGATTTCACTAATTCTTTTTTTGTTGTGTTTGTTATTATCGGGAGAAGGTTCTTACGAAAAAAAAAAAAAAAACAGTTGTACAGAAAATTTCAGAAAGTAACTTTTCTTTTTCTCATACAAACTTTTTCTATAATGTGAGAGAAGTTTATGTTTACGTTACGGGATTAGTATTTAGTAGTAGTAGGTAGTAGTAGGAATGGGAATGGGAATGGGAATAGGAATGGGAATAGGAATAGGAATGGGAATAGTAATGGGAATGGGAACGGGAAC
The DNA here is from genome assembly GCA_914829495.1 of Eilema sororculum. NCBI lineage: Eukaryota > Metazoa > Arthropoda > Insecta > Lepidoptera > Erebidae > Eilema > Eilema sororculum. Next base: position 19,283,665 of record OU618556.1, read on the forward strand.
AGGAATGGGAACGGAATTGTACGCGGGTGGAAAATATGGCGGTACGAAGTTCGCCGAGACAGCTAGTATTATATAAATAAAAAATATAGATACCTTTGATCTGCGCCCATATCAACTCGATTGCGTTATATTGGCAGTGATAGGGCGGTAACCGAATTACCGTGTGTCCATTTGATTTGGCCAATTCATCCAAAAAATATGATGGGTGCGTCTGTTGTTTGTGAAAGTTCAACAGTCTAACCAACTCTTTTTTTAACATCTGACTGTCAGTTTCCACACCATTGCCATGTAACCACTCTATAATTTCAGCTTTTTTGTTATTGCTGCTGGGGGGTTTGTTAATTTGAACTGAGTGATATGAAGCATTGTCCATTAAAACATAGTGAGGCTCATTCAAATTTTCTAATAGTTTTATAAACCATGTCTTAAAGTTTTCGAAATTCATTTCCTCGTGGTACTCCGTTGTTTTCACTGACTTAAAAGCCCACAGGCAATTCGGCACAAAACCTGTAGCTGTGCCAGCGTGGCAAATGATTAAGCGCTGGCCCTTTCCTTCAGGAGTTTTTGTGCTGGATTTCGCTGTGTCATCCGTCCATGCCTTACCTACAGTATGATTGGCGTTCAGCCATGTCTCATCAAGGTATACTACCTTCTCCCAGTTATCAATTTGTTTGATTTTGCGAAGAAAATCGCATCGTAGTAAAGCTATGTCAGTACGCTCCATTAATATTTTTCTCTTGTCACATTTTTTATAGCGGAATCCACATTTTTTCAAAACAATTCTAAGAGAAGTAGCACCGCCTTTGAAGAGTTCTGCAGCTTTTAATGAAGATAATAACTTCTGGCAGGTCGGTAGTTCACCTCGTAGGTAGTAACCATAAATATGATTGCGTATAGCATCTAAATCAAATTCATCAGGTTCTGTTATATGACATAACCTTTTCTTTTTCTTTGGTGTTAATAGTTTATTGTCCTCCATGGACGACTCCCCAAAGTTTTCCTTTGTTATTCGAGAAACAGTAGCCTTTCCGATTCCTAGAGCATCGGCTACACGATCGCGAACATTGTCAAGCGGTAACAAGGGTCCGCCATTTTGTTGTTCACGAGCAAAATAGTCTCGCAAACGAACTACAAACTCGCGAACTTCACTGTTGAGAACAGTTTTCCGCTGTCTTTTCGGCATTTTGCAAAACCGAAAATCAACAAACAGGTAACAGAAAATCAACAAATAACACAAAACAGCGAAAACAGAAACAAAACTCAGCTAACAAAGAAAGACGTGGCGCATACAAGGCGTTAGAGCACTCGTATGACGCGATGTGATGCGGTGTGACAAGAAGACAAAACAGACTGACAAGACATGACATGCCTGAATTAAAAAAATACGGTAGGTCTATGGCCTCCATTTAAATACTTTTCCATGTAATCCATAATTGCCAGCTAATTATGAATTCTTTAAAATTCAATTCAAAAAGAATTTTAAATTCTTTAAATTATGCAATTTGAATAAAAATTAAAGTATAGTAAAATAAAATATAATAAGGCTGTTACTTTTTTATCTAGTGTTTTATGTCCATCAATGCGCGTAGTCTTTTTTTCAAAATAAATAAATATTGCTTATTATGTTGAATGACCTGGCTGAATGACATGACATTTGCCTGAAAAAACAGTATTTTATCGAAATTGTTTCGCATAACTAATACAACTGTCAGTTGAAACGTCATAGGGATCATCATTCGGCGTGCGGAGTATAACTCTATCCGCGAAGATGTTGTAAGGGGTCGAAAATGGCCTGAACTGCGAAAGCTGAGAAAAGGATGGTACAGCGAATATCGAGTAATAACTTCAAGTATTGAAATTATTATTTAAAGGTATTCAAATTCAAGTATAAAAATTAACTAATAATAATTATCAAATACAGTCTATTGCTGGACTTAGCTCTCTTTTAATGTGCAGCATCAGATTCTCAGCTTTCTGTAATCAGTATATTCTAGATACCTTCTTCGTGTATCAGTTTATGTGACTGGGAGGTGTCCATGCCACTATTAAAACTCGCTTCTTCCAGCGGCCATTACTCTTTTTGCAAGATTTTTGATGACTTTTGTACACTGGTTATAGTTCAGAAACTTTTTTTAGTGACTGTACTTATCAAGGCCAGTTCCAATTAGTACTCTTGCTTACCACCTTAGTGGTATACAAAAAATAAGGTCCAGAACACACTCGTACAGTCCTGCAGGTATCAGTACTCATTTACATGTAATAAAAAGTAAATTTAAGTGATCACATGATTAATGCCCCGTCGCACGAGTGTCGTTAAAGCACTTTATTTATTGCATTTTAAAATGTTTTAATGTTGCCCTGGTCGAGTGCAGCGGGCTTTATCGAAGGACGCGAGATCTTTACGTTTGATCGATGCTTACACTGCAGGCCGTGGAAAGTAGGCAGTCGAGGATTCGAGCTGGAAAGCTAAGCAAGCTTTCGATTGTTTGAAATTCATAGGCTTTTCAAATAATCAGTAATTACAGCCTGCATAACTGAGAGTCCTTCTTAACATTATTGGGGGTTTGTAAAATTCGCCAATCAATAGTTCCCATTATAACGTATTCTAACATATACCCAGGAAAATAAACTACCAACCGAATACATAGAAAACTCTTTTTTTATTTGGATCAGCACAATCATGGAATCTACGTCACTTCAAACCACCGTTTCCATCATAAACTAGAATATTATTATCGAGAACCAAATGCATTATATTTTTCCCGGACTTGATTTCACTCTGATGACTATTACATTATTAACATCAAACCTATAAAAAGTATCGATAGCATATCAATACTCTACTTTTGTTTTCCCAGTATTGCATTGGACCACCTGGATTGCATTCTCAGTAAGGCGTTCAGGCGTTCCTCCGGTATATATTATGTATGAATATTGGCATGCATCACACGTTAGCTGGTGGGCCATAATCTGAAAATCTAAATATCAGAAAAATATAATTCTGATTTCGTGAACTATAATTATGTCCTGCAGTGTAAAGTTTTATTTGGGGCGATAAAGTGGACTAGACGACAATAATTCAGTTATTTGTTTACAGCGATCCTCCGTGGAGGATCGACGGGCACTGTCACTCAATACAGTCACTCTTTAGATCATTATACACACTTTTGGCTTGGAGGGGTGTTTTAATTGTATTTTTTGTAACTATAGTGATGTGGTAACTTCTCTTAACTTCTTTAACTTTGGCCGAAAAAGGTGGCTGCAATACTGGACTGGATACAGAAGGTGGAGGATCTAGTGAAATGGTGTTATTAGGAGACGCCTTTATCTAGAAGTGGACTGCGGTGGGCCAATTGATTGATTGACTCACTTAATTATACATTTATAATTACTTGTCCCGACTGACTGACTGACTGATTCATCAACGCAGAGCCTAAACCGCTGGACCTATTAAACTTGATATTCTGACAGTAGATGCATTTATTTATTTATTTAGCGTACAATACACTATCATTACAGATGGGATCTAATACAATAGTGTAGGAGTCTTAAATCTAGTTTTATGTCACAGAGTCAAACAAATAGAATAACATTACATTAGTCAAATTATTAGTCAATAGTTTGGAAACCTTAAATAAATTCACATTAATAATAATCATATAAACATAAATTCTTCTCAATCACATATTATACTTATATCTAGCCTATATCTAACGTTATCACACAATATGTAGCCTCTGTGAATTCATTCAGTGTGCACGAAAACAAGTCGATGCGATCCGCGACCGCATTGAGCGCGTGGAGGGCGCGCGTGAGTATGATGTAAGCATCCACCAAGAAAGGATTTTTGGAAATTCTGCTACTAAAGGGGTAAAATATATATAAGGAATGGAAGTTTGAATGAAAGTCCGTCATTTTCAGAGTTAGATGCACTAAATTTCATAAACCTGTATCTTTTAAGAAATAAATGAAAACGTGTATCAGCGTTTTTCAAAATTTAACTACTAAGAGGATAAAATAGGTGATAAACATTTGCATGGAAAGTTCGTTATTTAGGTCACTATCAAACATGGAATACGAAATTATCCCGGGCGTAGCCGGGACGGGTCAGCTAGATTCATATAATAAATTAATATTACTCTCGGTGGTCCAAATAGCTCAATCAGTTAAGCTGTATTGCATGAGGTAGGTGTGGCTTCGAGTCGGTATATGAATGACCAGCGTTCGCATCCACGACCTCTTTGTTTTCTTCATTTCATTCAAAGAACGGATGTAGATCACCACGCGCCTGCACATCGTGGTTACACAAATACACATCCTTGCCTGATACCCTGTGGAATGTCGAACCAGTCTGTGTAGGTGTCATTAATACCAACACTGGTTCTAGACTCCTTGTACAAAGGATAGGCTATTCAGATCTCGTATTAGAAAGGCATAAAATGATGGTTTAAACCTAGTATCTCTTTAACTACGTTCCAGAAATATTCAAGATTTTATCGAAGACTTAGCCAGAGAGATTGTGAGACTTCTAATACTCTCAACATCTAACTAAATATTTACACGTAATAGGGAACAAGTTTTGAATACCAAAATACGCTTTCTTGAGACTAGATATATCTCCTAGTTTTTAAGAATCCCATTCACTACTGACTGACTGACCACGGCCACAGGGTCTACAAAACAGTCATGTCCAACCTGCGCCAGTCAGTAGGAGAGGATAACTGAGCGGTCTCTCCAACTATTCCTCTCCAACTATATATCAATGATATACCAAAAGTTATAGAACACAAGTGCGTACTCTTTGCAGACGATATATCAGTGGTAGTCTGCAATGACCGTCACTATGATAACTATGAGGGGCTCCTCAAATCTACCATAAATACAGTGCACACCTGGTTGGAGGCAAATAACCTCACACCCAACCTAGAGAAAACTAAAATAATTCAGTTTGATAACCATCAAAATAACTATGACAAACTTGAAATAAAAATGAATAATAAAATAATTGCTGAAGTACAAGATATAAAATTTCTCGGTATAGTACTAGACAAACATTGCGACTGGAAAACACACGTGCAAAATGTAAGTGCTCGTATAAATAAATTTGTCTACGCGCTTAGAAATCTAAAAAAACAAGTGGGTGAAAAAGCTGCCCTAACAGCGTACCATGGCTATGTCGGATCTGTACTCAGGTATGGCGTGTTACTCTGGGGCAACTCGACAGATATAAATAAAGTATTTATTCCCCAAAAAAAATGCGTTAGAGCGATTTTTGGATTAGACCCACTGGACTCTTGCAGAAATCCTTTTCAAGAAAATAAATTATTAACAATTACTTCCATCTACATATTCGAGATAGCTCTTTTTGTTAAAAATAACCCAAAACTATTTGAGAAAGCATGCGTAAATAAAAAATACCTTGCAAGAGATGTAACCAAACTAGCAGTCACCCGGTCAGTAAGCACTTTTAATAAAAGTAATTGTAACGGCATGATTGTTAAAGTTTACAATCACATACCAAGAACACTAAGGGAGTTACCTTTTCCAAAATTTAGGAAGGAATTGTTTAAATGGTTAACTGAAAAGTGCTTTTACACAATTCGTGAATTTCTAGATAATAAATGTACCTAATTATTATAAGAATTAATAATTAATATAAGTAAAATATTATTTAAAAAATTTCATTAATGCCTAATTCGTGTAAAAATTGTATTTCTAATTAATTTAATATTGACTTTTGTCTATTATTTATTTAAATTCTTATTTTTTTTTTTGATGTGATATCTTAAGAACTTATAAAAATTATATAATACCTAATGATCTAAAGGCTAACAAATTTTGAAAAAATGTTAACGTTAGAATGAGAAGAATTTTGTGATTGTAGCTAAAATTTGACAATTGTTTAATGACAAAGTTTGCATGTCGATAGATCGGCGAGACACACTGCACGCTAAGAAACCATACTATGTAACATCCTTCACACTGTGTTTCATGCAAATAAAGATTCTATTCTATTCTATTCTATTCTATTCTATTCTATTCCTCTATGATGGATGTGTCTTACTTACGTTAAAGTCTTAAGAAGCGAAATGTAAATTCAAGAATGTGTAGATGCAAAAATCCCAGTCCCATCCGAGGCAGCATCCGTGATAGTAGAGCCATATCATCTTCTTTCAATACTAGCACTTCTTGGCAGCATGGCCAAATATTTGTTACTCATGAAGCAATTATAGCAAAACATGGCCACATAAACCAAAACAAGTAGTTTAAAACAATTATGCAAAATGGTCTTCATTTATGATTTGAGCGAAGTCCTTAACACGAAGGTATAATGAATCTCATCAAAAATTCGCTGAAAATAATTTTGACGAGTGCAATAATATAATAAAGTGGTCATATAATGAAGTGCGGGTCGCTTGTTAGGGTCTGCGCGCACCGGCACTCGCTCGAATTGATAATTACGATGTAGGATTGTATGGCAGTGTTAAATCCCAACGCCTCGTCTTTATTGAGGAGTTGTATAAATTGCACAAGGCGCGAGGACTGGGTTTGCGTGTCTGGAATGACTGTTTTTTGTTTTTGAAGAAATTTTAAAGAATTTTATAAGCAACTAGCTGTCCCGGTGAACTTCGTACCGCCAATTTTTTCCCGCCCCGCGATCCGCGTCAGATCCCGTTCCCGCTGCACCATTTAGGGGATGAAAAACAGATGTTGGCCGATTCTCATAGATACCGGATAAGCACAAAAAAATTCATCAAAATCGGTCAAGCCGTTTCGGAGGAGTATGGCAACGAAAACTGTGACACGAGAATTTTATATATTAGATGAGTATGCTAACTATACAAATCGAATACATACCGTCGCCTTAAAGACGGATAAAAATAGAAGGTAAATTTGAAACACATCGGGCTTGTCTCGGTAGCCTAGTTGGTTAAGGCATTCCCCCTGAAAAGCGGGTTCGAGTCCCGCCCGAGAAGATAATTTTTCCCTATATATTCGGTCTTGAAGAAATGTAATGTGCCTCAGTACCGAGCAAAGCTTGCCTTTTCTTTCATATACCTCTGTGAAATGGATAATCTTCGACAATTGACAGACGTGAATATATTATAAATAATTAGAAACGGTTTTCGATTGGAAAGTCAAGAATCTGGATATAATTATATTTATTTCTAATACATAAATGAAACAGGCAGGTATTTCGAATTTCATGCTACTTACTTAGAGGCTGGATGTTAGTTACTGTGAAAACGACACATTTTTATGCAAATGTTCATTATTCATTTCATACCTTATTTTTTTACCTAAGGGATATTTCCAGAAACTCTTCTATAATGAATGCTTACAACATTAATGAAGCATCAACTTCTCGGAGGTTTGTAGGTACCTACAAAGCCGAAAACAGGTTTTATGTTGATGAATCAGTCATTTAGAACCAAAGAAATATTATCTTCTGTAACACATTAATACTTAGGTACTTATTGCCAAACAAACAAACACATTTCAGTCCGACCACACAGAAAAGAATCCTATAACCTTTTATGGGCGACGTCCCGAGTTATTAATTTTAATAAAATCTCGAATCGCGGTTTATACAAGTATCGCTATTTCGAGGTGATTGACGTGATTCAGGGGATTGCTGTTGATTGATTAAGCACTCCTCATATCATGCCCTCACTTAATTGGGTGCAGCATTTACTAGAATTTTGCATGCTATTATTTACATACATACATACATAAACTCACGCCTGTATTCCCCGAAGGGGTAGGCAGAGGTGCTAGCACCCACATTTCGCCAGTTTATGTTTAGGTCCCAATGTAATAGGTGGCGAGCCTATTGCCATTAACCGGGCACTTATAAACCTGCGATAAATACACACATAACTTCGAAAAGCATCGAAAAGTCATTGGTGTGTGCCATGGTAAACCTGGGATCGAACCCGAGACCTCGTCTCAGCAGTCCATTACCCATACCACTAGGCTATTATTTATACAATAAAATTCATAATTGAATTGCATGATAACATGGCCGTGTTGGTTCCCGGTGGAGTAGAATAGGACCACCTCAGCTCTTCCCGTGAGTGTCGTAAAAGGTGACTAAGGGATAGAACTGTTCTTCATCCAATAGTAAACATACAGCCCGAGACAAAGGGACCACTAGACAGCAATAGGCTCGCCACATATTACGCCGTGGGACCGAAAATCATAATTGGCGAAACGTGGGTGCTAATATACCCCTGCTTACCCCTTCGGGGGTTTTCAGATGTGATTTTAGGTATGTATGTACAAACTTTTAAAGTATAGCGTTCCAATGAGAACCTCCTCCGTTTTAAAATCGGTTAATATTGGTTTTTATCCGACAATGGCGAAGCCAAAAGGAGGGTTATGATTTTGACAGGCTATGTATGTATGTATGTATGTTCATTTGTTCCCTCATAGCTCCTTAAATACTTATTAGAACTGGACAAATGTGGTATCGTTACAAGCGGCTTGATCGTCCGATGGTTATAGGCTATATGACGTGTCACCCAATCTTGTGTGGCGTCCTCTAGCGCACATAAGGTACTGTATTAAAAGATAAATTTGAGATAAATATGCCGTGTTTGGTATCAAATGAAAGTGCTTAATGAGCACATTTCAAATATGTAAAAATTATTAGCTTTACCTAGCCTCAAAATAATTTAAATAAAAAATAAAGTTTAAACTAAAACCCGACTACCGAAAAATCACACTTTAAAAAGTGACAAACAAGAAAATTTTAAGGATAGCCGTGGTCGTATGCCACTTACTCTAACAAAACAATATATTCTATTCTTCTCTATACGACCACGGCTATCCTTAAAATTTTCTTGTTTGTCATTTTTTAAAGTGTGAGTTTTCGGTAGTCGGGTTTTAGTTTAAACTTTATTTTTTTGTTCTAAATTACTTACTAATTACTACTTAATTTTTTTTTTAGAAACTAGCTTTTGCCCGTGGTTCCGCCCGCGTGGATATCGGTTATCGCAACCAAACATAGCCTATGTCCTTTTTCATGGTCTAATCTACCCCTATACCAAATCTCATCAAAATCGGTTAAGTGGTTTAGGCGTGAAAGCGTAACATACAGACAGAGTTACTTTCGCATTTATACTATTAAGTGTGGATCATTCAAAGGTAAATTCTCAATCTCAAGCTCAATCACGAATACGCTTTTCCACAACAGGTAATTCGTGATTGGACAATAGCGTGCTAGTACCTAACGCTAAAAATGTACTCCTCGAAAATAGGTAAATACTTGAAATGCTTTAGTGGAGTGTCGTTGAAATCTGGAGCAAGTTTAGTGCTGCCGCTCCAGCGGGGGTAAGTGGGACTGCGCCGCCTCTTTCTGTGAGCAGGTCATGCTCGTGAAAGAGGCGGCGGGGCGGGAGCGGGAGAAAACTCTCCCACCCGAGTTCCGCAGTCAGCGGCTTGGGCGCCGCCGACGTGTCTTCGCCGAAGATCATCGGCCTCCATGACCGGGGGCCTGAGGACGGTGAGTTGGCTGCTCACCGTCCTTACAGAAGCAGGCCCATGACGGCAGCGTGACGTGACGGACTTACGCACGTCCCACCCTCCTATGAAGCGGGATGATACCCGAAAACCCCCCGTAGACGCGGGATAGCACCCGAACCACCCCCTAGACGAGGCCGCATTGAAGCCGTGGGTCTGTTGGGAGCCCTGGGACATCCTTCCGAGGGCTTACCCGGGGCTCCAAACTATAGGCTGCTGGGCGATACCGTGGGGGTTTTAGTCGGTAGGAGTCCAGCATAACATCCATGAAGGATTTCCCCCACGGTAAAAAAAAATAAGTTTAGTGCTGCCGAAGCATCTCCATTACGACCGAGTTCGTACACCTGAAGGATTCTGAAATTCAGTCTCAATCTACTGTCAGTCTCCCAAATGTCTAAAAGGATCACGTTCTCTATGAAAAGGGGGCGAGCACGTAACTTAATTTGACTTCGACATATCGAAATTGAAGTTTGAATATCTTTTTACTAGGAAAATTGGCCTTCTGAATTCTGCCAGGGTAAAACATAAAATTATTATGATTATGAATAAGAAGATGGAAATAGAATCTTATATTATTATGTGACAAAGAGGTGATAAAATTTTTAACCCTCAATGGAATGGTTTGCAGCACGTGAAGGCAAGTTTGTCCTGCACTGTTCTGGATGCCTGACCGTGAATTTGAGATCATAAGGGATTTTTCCAGAATTGAAACAGAAGTTCAGCCATGTGACCATCACGCATTGCTACTACTTAACCCCTAGGCGTCCACTGGTCTCTCAGACCGCACGTGATTATAAAAATTCCAAAGAACCCGAGTGAATGAACTGGGTACATTTATGAGCACCATAAAACGTTTAATGAGAGACACTTTATACCCCTAGTGGTCGATTGATGGGTTGAATTATCACTCAGCATACGAAAGGTTACCTAAAGATCGGTCAAGTGCGAGCCGGCATTCTGAACTGAGGGTGCCGTAAGGAATTTAGGAATAGGACAATTATTTTTTGAGTGACGCGTAGAAAAAAAAATGTAAATCTTCGTCTGTTTGACATCTAAATGCTAAAGAATCTGGTTACCATCAGTCGGATTGTGTGGTTGTTTAATGTATTAGTTGTATTAAAATATGTTTTTATAATTAGGGAGTTATGTTTTTTAAATATAATATACTAATTTGTCTAAAAGTTTTATAAGTCAAACCTAAAGGTCGAACTTTTAGGTTTGACTTATATAACTTTAACGGAAGCGACTAAGTACTCTAACTAAACGAACTCCTGGAGGGAAGTCTGTACCAAGTCTCTCTGTCAGTCACTAGGATTTTTTTTTATCTTGCGATAAATCCCCACGGAGCCGGTGGAGGCGGTTATGTCGGACTCGAACCGACTAAAACGCACGCCGTCTTGGGTCCTTGGTTGCCGGAGGTGAGATTGCCAAAAGCATATCTCTCGCACCCCGGCAGACCCAGGACCTTCTCTTTCGAGATGGCCCCCTTCGGGAGTCAGTCACTAGGATTGTGGACTTACAGGTGAGGTTGACATTTGCCTTAATTATCTGGACCTCATACAAACACATAAAGAATTGCCATCAGCCTACTGCTAACTATAGCAACTCATACATGGTAAAAATAGTTGAATGTTTTCGAAAGTCGAACTGAGTTTTATTTTTTAACCCTAAAATAATCAATTCGCGGGACTTTAATGAGGGTGAGTGAAATAAACGAGCGTTTGAGTGTTAATCATTGTGATGGGTCGTTGTCGTTGTGAGTTCGTTGATTTTCGGTAATTAATTATTTATTTAACTTTTTATGTCTGTTTAAGATCTTTAAAATTAATTTTAGGACGTTTATTACACGATACTAAGAATACTACATATTTAAATATGTCCATTTTAATATGACTGCCTCGCCTCAATGATGAGTGCGAAAGGACTTTAATGAGGACGAAATGGTATTTTTTTTTTTTTATCGTGCGAAAAATCCCCACGGATACCACCCCCACGGAGCCGGTGGAGGCGGTTATGTCGGACTCGAACCGACTATAACGCACGCCGTCTTGGGTCCTTGGTTGCCGGAGGTGAGATTGCCAAAAGCATATCTCTCGCACCCCGGCAGACCCAGGACCATCTCTCCCCTTCGGGTTGTGGGGACCACAGTGTCCCCATCTAGCCCCGGTTACGGGGAGGCGCATTTTGCGCCGCCACCGCGGCCTGCTTCTGCTAGGGTGACAGGCGGCTCCACCGGTCACCCCCAGGCCAGCGTTCTGCGACCTCCGACGTCCGGTTCGTCTTCGCTCTGCGCGGGCTTCACGGGCCCGGAGTCTGGTCCGGACCCGACCGGCCGCCTCCTTCTAGAGCATTACTTGCTCGCAGAAGGAGACAGCCGCACCCCAAGCGTTCGCGCAAGGACGAAATGGTCTCCAACCAAGGGACCAATAGTACCTACATGGGACGAATCTCATTTTTTTATTCTAGGGCTCGAATTTTTATTATTATTGGATTTCTCCAAAGAAATCTAAATCATTATTACCCTATTTTTTCTTAGACATCTTAACGGTATCACCCCGCCTGAGAGGGGTAGATCCAAGAAAGCGCTGGATGTCTTTCCTTAGAAGATGGCATTTATGAATGGTCTCACTGCTTTGAGATTGAGATTGTGTGAAAGAGAAAAGTTGGATAGTAACACGACCGTTAGTAAGCTGAAGGCAAAATCTCAAGAAAGATGTCATGATTATTTATACTTACATCCGCAATGTTACATGACCGCCTGATCAGATACTTTTTCACACCCCGCTTAAATTATCTAGGAGTGGGACTGTAGGCAGAAGGAAACACGCTTGGTGTTGCAAACGCTTGTATCCTACAATAAGCAATCACATTTGAGGTACCAAGGACCGTGTGTGCGCCTCCGAGAACGCCATACAGGTGGCAGCACACTGGGAGAAGATAATTTGAGGGCCGAGGCGCCATCGTCACGATAGAAGAAGAAGTAATCACATCCGCTTGGTCAAGGGCCTGATGTGTACGTGTGTACGTACCTTAAGAAACGTGATATCATCGTAATGTTTTCAAGACCTTTAATTAACTTATGTTAATTTAGTTTTATGGCTAAGATATGACTGACACAATACCACAGATTATACTATAATTAATTATTTATTAGTGAGGGTTAGACTGCCATAGTTATTGATATTATAACTAACTGTAAGGGCGTATTTAGGGCTTACCTATTCAGTCCTCCGTGGGCTTACCATAATTGACGCTCCACTAGTGAAGAGTGAAGGCATATAGGTGTAAGGGGAACATTCCCGAAGCCGAAGGCCCCTGGTTGTACTCCAGGAACACTACTTTTTTTTAAATCGATTTTTTTATGCCATTATGTAGTGTACCTGGAGTACTACTGTGGCATTACATTACATTCGCGCATTACATTAAATTGTGACATTCCCCTTACACTTGGTAATGTAATGCAATGTAATGTCCTGATGTAAGGCAATGTCACAATTTAATGTAATGCGCGAATGTAATGTAATGCCACAATGTCTTGTAATGCTGTAATGGTAAGTCCTATTATAAACCCTATGTAATGTAAATAAAACTGTGGCCACTGTGCTATACTGTATTTCTGTTACTAACTGGACATATAATTGCATGTTTTGAGTCATTCCATCTGCATTCTCACCTATGAGATGTTGGTAAGCTGGGATAAGCAGAGGGAACTAATAGTCCACTATAGCGAACAAAAACCCACAACTATAAACCGAATTCATTCTTTCCGCAAGCAACGCTGGAGACAAATATGAGGACGGGGATGAAATGTTACAAAATATGAAAAAGGGAGAAAGAAAGAAATGGTTTTGTTTTATATTCTCCAGTAACAGTGATAACAAAATCGTTAAAAAATTAATTGCCTTCTGCAATGAGTGCCGTAAAGTAAACTAACATAAGGTCACGGGGTTCTGCGGTTCCACGGTTCTCATCCGGATCGGAAAAGGTTTTATTAGCATTAATCTTTATCTTACTGTTGTACCTAATTATATCCGAGGCTTTTCAAACCTGAGGACTGGTTAGGTGTCCCGTGTTCTCCTTTTGGTTTGAGTTGTGTACACTTTTAAAGGACTGACTACTGTGTGAGCCCCCAATCTCTAGAGGTAAGTCTGCACTAGAGATTCTTTCTTCAATCAGCTTGCAAGTGAGTAAACTTGGGTCCAGATCTTGGTAAATTCTATTAAAATTTGCTGGAGTCAGGCTTATTATTATGTAATACTTCGAATGGCGGCGGCGGGTCCCGAGCACGGCCAGACCGTAAGGGATAGCCCTAAGTCAGCTGGGGTGCGAGGGATATGTCGAAGACAACCTCACCTCCGGCCTCCGGCCCGGCGGTTTTAGTCAGTTCGAGTCCGACATAACCTCCCGTTCCGGCTCCGGCGGGAAGGTGAGGTGGTATCAGTGGGGATGCCCGCAAGAAAAAAAAGGTAATACTTCGAATCCGGTAATAACTTCGAATCTGGTAATACTTCCAGTCCTTGGACATTTTCCCCATTTCCTGTATACAATAACGACTGCCGATAGACGTTTGTATGACAACCGGGACATGCTTTTCGTGCCACGGTAACAAACAGACCAATGCAAACAGACATATTCATGCATACAAATAATTGCCCTGAGCGGTAATTCAAACCCGCACACCGCGTAGTCGAATGCACTACCATCACGGAGGCTATCTAGAGTGAAACTTAACTGCATTCTTTTAGTACCAACAAATTGTTATTCCGAATCTTCCAATTACGCTGACACACGATCCGTTCTAGTTGATTTGCGTTTACAGCCTCCGACGTACCTCTCAATCTCTTGACGTCTTGTTTATCACAAGGTTTTATATTTACTGTTCGGTTTTATGTGACGCGTGGATGGGTGGCACGCTTAACGACGCTTGTATGTGATGTTGATGGATGATAAGGCGTTGTTAGATTGTTTGTGGGACAACTTCTTTTGAGATGAAAGTATGGGTAAATTTTATCTATGGTGTTTGACCACCAGCGTGCCAGGATTTAAATTTGACTGAACTAGCCTACTGCTCAGCCCACTTGAAATATAAGCCCAAAGGAAGCTATTCTCAGGATAAAACATAGATTATGTGTTATTCTAGACAAGAAGATAAATTATACTTTCTTCTTCGGTTCGGTGTATCATTCTTATGGCGCACCATTAAGACCTGGAACTCCCTACCAGGTCACGTGTTTCCTTCTTCCTACAGTCCCGGATCATCTAAACGGGGTGTGAAAAGGCATCTGATGAGACCGTCAAGCTGAGTGCCACCATTGTTAACATGGTATATGTTTGCGATAGTGAATCTCTTTCTGAGACTTTGCCTTTAGCTTACCATCAGGCGAGGTGAAGTCAACAACTTATATATTCATTCATCAAAACTAGCAGGTCCTAACCAAAGTGGCTTAAATTACTAAGGGTTTTTAATTCCTTTCTAGAATATACTCAGTGATGTTTAAAAACTTAAGAATATTAAGAAATATGGCAAAATTGTGATCGTCCATTAGATCACGAGTAAACTTACATACACACGCTCTTTGCGGGTTCGATCTCCTCTCAGTGCTAATAATTATATGCATGAACAAGGCTATTTGGTCTTCTTCTGGTTGTGCCTCGGAGAACACGTTAAGCCGTTGGTCCTGGTTGCCATACGATTATCTATAGCAGTTGTTACAGGTAGATGGTGCCTTCAAAGTCCAAGTCTAGCTACAATGCTTCACTATCGTCTTTGGGTTGTGGAGGTCATATTGCAGGCGCTTCATGGAAAATATCTAGGTCCAGACAAGTCCGCAGTTAGACTGGTAAAGCAGACCCCAGACTCCAAGTTGAAAGTCGCATCCATCGACTGGGATTAACTAGGTGAGGAAGAAGTCACGCCTCCTTCGCAGTAGGGTAGTCAGAGACTTTCCACTTGCCATGATCCTGGCATGGCCGGAGTTGGGGTGCTGGTTGGGTAACCTCCACGTTGGCCTTCCCGTTTCTTCCCCCTTTGGACCGCGGTCCTGGGGAGCGGAAGCGGGAGGGCTGGTGCACCCTGGACAACGGCTAACAGACTCCCACTTCGGGAGTGCTGTTGGCCGTTGACGAATAACCCATCGGCGGACTCCACTGAGGTGGGGTCGTGGGATGACGGGCCTGCAAGGCCCGTGGTCGTCGGCGTCTCTTCCAGTATCCCTCTGTTTTCAGAGGGGACAGGGGAGAGACGTTCAGACATACCAGGCGGGAGTGGCCCTGTGAGGGGCCGTTCGTGGGCCCTCTACATGTCCCTCTGTTTGCAGAGGGCGTAGTGGAGGGCGCGCTCTAGGGCGGACGGGTTCTCCACCTTTGGCTTCGTCCAGAGATGGGGGACATGGTCTGGGGCAGACCACCGTGCGGCCAAACCGTAAGCCTGACCTTGGTCAGGAACGGTGGCTCCTAGTGGGCTGCGAGGAAGACAACCTCTATAAAAAATTACCCCCAGGGGCGGACGGACTCGGTCTGGTGCAGACCCCGTTCGGCCCGGCCGTAATCCTGAATTGACAGGACCGGTGGATCTTCGGATCCGCGAGGAGTTAACCTCTATAAAAATCCCCAATCCCAAGCTCTGACGCCTGGCGATGGGATGAGTGGCTGGAGGGAGTCCAGTCCCAAGGGCGTCCACGTCGAAGGACATTAACCTTAAAAATAATGACAATGGCTCAAGTTACGGATAAATGCCAACTGGCAACGGAGTCCCTCCCGTTGCCAGTTGGCAACGGCAATCCTTCGTATTCTGGGGTGGACAACCATTGTTTGAGCCCGGCGCCGAGCTCTAAATCCGGCCCCAACTCAAAAAGTAGCGCGAAGGTCGCGCTACCCCAGGACGATTCGTCCTCATCGACGGTGGCGGTGACGTCAGTGGAATTTGGCGTCACCGCCGAAGAAGACAGGCAGGCGCTGCCTGGGTTGCAGACGAGGTCTGCAGCCAAAAAGCGCAAGGGAAAGGGGAACAAGAAGGTTCCCCTGCCGCTGGTGGTTGAGGTGGATGAGGTTTCCATCCCTCCCGGGCTCGAGTCGGCTGCCATCGGCAGCAGTAGCAGCAGCAGCGGCGAGGAGGAGCGGGTGGCCAAGGTGCAGGCCACCGGCCGCGAAAGGGCGAGGAGGAGCGGTAGGGAGGCCGCCCCCCCTCGGGACTCCTCCCCGTGGGCTGGATCCAACCCGGAGAAGGAGGTGCCAATGGGCTCGGCCAATTACCGGACGGTCGTGTTCCTCAACCATCGGCTCGGCCGAATGATGGCGAGGCAGGCGGAGTCTCCGACTCCCGAGCAGGCCTTAATGCTCGGAGTCGTTGAGCAGATTGCTGCCGCCAGCAAGGGTCTGGCTGAGCAGCTGGTCGAGCGGATGAAGGGAGAGGCCGAGGCCCGAAAACGGGAAGCTGAGTCCTGGCACCAGCTCCAGAGGGTCACAGCTGAGCTGGAGGCCCTCAAAAAGAGGGTGGAGCGCCTGACCGAGTTGCCGGGAGTGGTGACTCGGTCAATGCGGAGAGCGGCACTTGCGCAGCTGGAGAAGTCGGCGCACTCGGCTCCGGCGGGGCGGCCGGTGCAACCGGAGCGGCCGGCGCAAACTGCGCAACCGGAGCGGCCGGCGCAAACTGCGCAATCGGAGCGGCCGGCGCAAGCTGCGCAACCGGTACGGCCGCCGGTTCGACCGGCGGAGCTGAAGTCCTGGGCCGAGTGCATGGCGGCCATACGCGCCGAGATGGTGGCGCAGGAGGAACGCACCAGCCGACGGATGGAGACGATCCTGGACATCGTCCGCCGTCCTCCTCTCGCACCACCGGCCGGATACGCCGCCGCAGTGAGGGGGGGCCCTGCCTCCCCGGCGGTACTGGCAACCCCATCGGCGCCGGCTCGCCGCCCCTCTCCGGGTCCTCCGGGCCCCGCTCAGGGCGCACAGGGCGCTCAGGGTAAGGGTAAGGGTAAGGGGAAGGGCAAGGGTAAGGGGAAGAAGTCCCCAGCCCTGGCCTCAGCTCCGCCCCCGGCTTGGGCTTCAGTCCCAGCCCGGGCCCCAGCGCCGGCTGCCTCCTCGAGCCCCCCGTCGGGGGGCTGGGAGGTGGTCGGCGAAACCCGGAAGAGGCGGAACGCCAAGAGGAAGGCAGCCAAAAAGGCAAAGAAGGCTAAGGCTGCTGCGAAGGGAGCACCGGGGAGGCTGCGCGTCCCCCGCACAACGGCTGTCGTATTAACGATGACGCCGGAGGCGGCGGAGAGGGGACTGCAGTATCCCGACCTGGTGAAGCGGGCCAGAGGCCTCATAGACATGGGGCCCCTCAATCTGGCTAGGCCCCTCCGAGTGACACAAACTCGGACGGGCGCCCGGCTTATCCAGGTCCCAGGTGCCTCCAGCGGTCCCCAGGCTGATGCCATAGCGGCCAAGCTGAGGGAGACGCTGGATGCAGCCGACGTCCGGGTGTCCAGGCCTACCAAATGCGCAGAACTGCGCATTTCCGACCTGGACGACTCCATCACGGCCGAAGAAATTCGGGCCACCGTGGCGGAGGCCGGGGGCTGCCCCCTGGAGGCGGTAAAGGTCGGAGCGATCCGCTACGGCCGTCGCGGACAGGGGGCGGCAGTTGTCGGCTGCCCCATAGCAGCAGCCCAAAAGGCTGCCGATCGGCGGGTCTTCGCGGTGGACGGCGTTGTTGGGGTGCGGGTTCAGCTCCTGAAGGCTCGACCGGCTAGGTGCTTCAGGTGCCTGTCGGTCGGGCATGTGGGGGTGCAGTGCACGGCGGAGGTGACGGTCGGTGACCGCTGCTTCCGCTGTGGCCAGTCCGGTCACAGGGCCGGTGGTTGCGAAGCTCCGCTTCACTGTTTTAGGTGTACAGCGGAGGGCAAACCGGCCGACCATCGGGCTGGGAGCAAGGCCTGCACCGGAGGCGAGCCGAAGCCGCGAGGTGGGCGTTCCGCCAATAGTTCGCAGCGGGATGCGGAGATGGTTCCATAATGGATCCCCAGCTCCGCATCCTGCAGGCGAACGTGGGCCACGGTGTCGATGCTCAGGCACTTCTGCTCCAGAGCATGGCACAGTGGTCCATACACGTCGCCGCTGTCGCCGATCCATACACTTACCGGCCTCCCGGGCCTGCCTGGGTGTTCGACCTGGATGGATCGGCGGCACTGGTGCGTAACGCCGCTGCGGGTGCCCCTCCCTTTGTGGTGATCGCAAGGGAGCATGGCATCGTAGCGGCGCGTGTGGGGGAGATTGCGGTCGTGGCCGTCTATCTCACGCCGGCATTACACCGACGCATCGGCGGTCGCTGGAGCGGCTGACCGACGTCGTCAATGCCTGTCACCCTCGCCCGGTTCTGGTGCTTGGGGACTTCAATGCCTGGTCTGAGGCTTGGGGGTCCCGGCACACGAACCCGCGAGGCAGGGCTCTGGAGAGCTGGGCCGGTACTCTCGGTCTGGTTCTCCAGAATCGCGGGGCCGAAGCCACGTTCTGGGTGGCGGAGCGCGAATCGATCGTAGATCTCTCGTTCGCGAGCGCTTCGCTGTCGCAACGTGTGCGGGACTGGCATGTCGTCGTGGAGGTGGAGACACTAGCGGATCACCGATACGTTCGGTTCGATGTCTCCCCTCCCGAGAGTGATGCGCCGGTCACACCGGCCCCACGCGAGCCGCGCTGGGTGCTAAGGGGTCTGAATAGGGAAGCTCTCCTGGAAGCCGCCTCTGTGCAGGCCTGGGCCATGGTGCCGGACAGGCATGACGATATCGATGACGAAGCGGCGTGGTTCCGGGAGGCCATGACTGTTGTTAGCGATGCGGGTATGCCTAGGGCTCCAGCCTATAGTCCGAGGCGCCGGGTCTACTGGTGGACTGCGGAGATCGCGAGGCTGCGGCAAGCCTGCGTGATCGCGCACCGCCGGTGGGCCAGGCTCCGTAGGAGACGTAGCCGCCCCGCAGACACAGATCCCCTAGTGGCGGAGTTACAAGAGGGATACAGGGAAGCCAGGAATGCCCTCCGAGCAGAGATCAAGCGGTCCAAGGCAGCTTCCTATAGGGAGCTGCTGGAGACACTGGAGCGGGACCCATGGGGGCGGCCTTACTGCTTGGTAAGAGGAAAGCTGCGCCCCCGGGCCCCACCGCTAACCCAGGTTCTCGAGCCGGCTCTGCTTGGAGGAGTGGTGGAATCCCTGTTCCCGGTGCGAGCGGAACACGTTCCGCCGCAGATGACTCCGCCACCTCGGTCGCCTGTTGCGCCCGGCGTGGTTATTGACGACGACGTGCCCGAGGTCACTTGGGTAGAACTAGAGCTGGCGGTGCGACGGCTTAGAGCCAAGAAGAACACCGCCCCGGGACCCGACGGCATTCCAGGCCGTGCGTGGGTCCTAGCTCTAGGGGAAGACGGTCTCGAACCCCGACTGCGAGGGTTCCTCAGCGCATGCTTGGAGCGGGGCCAGTTTCCGAAGATGTGGAAGACGGGGAAACTGGTCCTCATCCGCAAGAACGGACGCCCGGCGGACGAGCCGTCTGGGTACCGGCCCATAGTGTTGCTCGACGAGGTGGGCAAGCTCTTCGAAAGAGTGATTGCCAAGCGCCTCGTCGAGCACCTCTCTAGAGTGGGGCCGGACCTAGCGGACACGCAGTACGGCTTCCGCCGGTGGCGTTCCACTGTGGATGCCATCATGCGCGTGAGGACTCTGGCGGAGGATGCGGTCGCCCGGGGCGAGGTGATGTTGGCGGTGTCCTTGGACATCTCCAACGCGTTCAACACCTTGCCCTGGAGCTGCATCAGGGAGGCGCTCGTGTACCACGACGTGCCTCTCTACCTCCGCCGCATAGTCGGGGCGTACCTGACGGAGAGAGCCGTCATCTACCCAAGTGCGACCGGCGTCGGTAGGCGTGAGATGTCGTGCGGTGTCCCACAGGGATCGGTCCTGGGGCCGCTCCTGTGGAACATCGGTTACGACTGGGTGCTTCGCGGTGAGCTCGCGTTCGGTGCCACCGTCACGTGCTACGCGGACGACACGCTAGTGACGGTGAGTGGCGCTACACACCGCGAGGCGACCCAGAGGGCCACGACCGCTGTTGCTCAAGTCGTGGATCGGATCCGGCAGCTGGGTCTCGAGGTGGCTCTGCACAAATCCGAGGCCTTGTTCTTTCATGGCCCTCGGCGCAGGCCACCCCCGGGATCCAGCCTGATAGTAGGAGGTACTCCCATCGACATTAAGCCCCGGTTGAAATACCTGGGGCTCGTTCTCGACGGTCGGTGGGACTTCGGAGAGCACTTCCGAAGTCTGCGCTCCAAACTGTTGGTGACAGCTAACGCGCTGGTGCGGCTGCTGCCCAACTTGAGGGGCCCGGAGGACTCCTGCAGGAGACTCTACGCGGGTGTCGTGCGGTCCATGGCCCTATACGGGTGTCCCGTGTGGGCGGACACCCTGGAGACCAGATTCCTGCCCCTGTTGCGTGCGCCGCAGCAGAGGATGGCCTCCAGGGCAATTAGGGGATACCGCACGATATCCTTTGAAGCGGCGAGTCTCCTAGCCGGATCGCCACCGTGGATCCTGGAAGCGAGATCCCTTGCGGCACTCTATCGTTTCCGTAAGGAGGCGCGGGAGCGGGGATACGATCCCGAGCCCGAAGACATTCGGGCCGAGAGATCCCGGCTCCACAGGATCATGGTGGCGGAGTGGGAGCGACGACTTGAGCAACCACGCGCAGGGCATGCCGTCATAGAGGCGGTAAGGCCCATCATGGGGGAATGGCTAGAGAGGCCACATGGCAGCCTCTCGTATCGACTGACGCAGATTATCACCGGGCACGGGTGCTTTGGGCGGTATCTGCGTCGGATCGAAAAGGAGCCAACGTCCGAGTGCCATCATTGCGACGCGAGCGAGGACACAGAGCTGCACACGCTCACCGAGTGTCCGGCATTGGCCGGACAGAGGCGAGAACTAGTGGCGGCCCTGGGAGTGAGAGTTCTTACCCTCGCCTCCCTGCTCACAGCAATGGTCCGCTGTGCGGACGCGTGGGCGGCCGGCGTCTCCTTCAGCGAGCAGGTAATGGTCGTGAAGGAGACGGCGGAACGGGAGAGGCAGCGCGAACGAGCGAGACTCGCGAACCGCGCTGCCCGCGCGCACAGGCAACTCGGGCGTCGGAGGGCACTGATTGACCTCCGTCCCCCATGAGCGCGGGCCTGGGGTTGACGGGTGAAGCCGCCTGTCACCCCAGCAGAAGCAGGCCCAGAAGAAACCATAAGTGATGGCTCTGGGTCCGCCGGGGTGCGAGGGATATGTCGATGACAACCTCACCTCCGGCCTAGCACCACGACCCACAGTCGGTGTGCGGTTTTAGTCGGTTCGAGTCCGACATAACCTCCCCTTCCGGCTCCGGCAGGGGGGTATCCGAGGGGATTTCCGCACGGAAAAAAAAAAAAAAAAAGGCATGGCCGGAGTTAGATGGGGACACTATGGTCCCCACAACCCGAAGGGGGCCATCTCGAAAGACATGGTCCTGGGTCTGCCGGGGTGCGAGAGATATGTTTCCTGCATTCTCACCTCCGGCAACCAAAGACCCAAAGACGGCGTGCGTTTTAGTCGGTTCGAGTCCGACATAACCATCTCCACAGGCTTCGGTGGGGTTGGCATCCATCCGTGAGGATATTCGCTCGATAAAAATTAAAAAAAAAATATGACCCTGGCATACATTTTTTTCTACTTTCATAATAGGCTATTTGACTATTTTTTTTTTACATTCGAAAAATGACCACTTTCTTACAATATAATGAACTGTAAAAGTAAAATTATCGTACGACAAATAGTTTTCAAAATATTTGATTATAAAAAATTCTATTTGTCGCGCCGCGCGCCGCCCGAAAACGCTCTATACAAAATCGTACGAAACTGTGACGTGCGTGACGCTTCTGTAGCGCGTAGTGCAAATGTATGGAGTGCAAGAGAATATCGCATTTATCTCGGTCTACGTTGCGTTTACACGTATATAGTTCATAATCAAAGTTATTTAAAATTGAATAAGGAATCTAAAAAGTTATATATTTGAATTGAATTTGATTGTTTATATTTTGACTTTTTTTGGGAATTTCAACTACTGAAAAGTCATAGTTTCAGTTTAGATATGCAATATTTTATTTTGCAAGACATATTTTTTCAGAACAAGCTATCATATTAAGCAGTATTGGGAAGAATCGACGACGTAGTCAAATGCCCTATTGTTTTCATACATGCTCACCTGTTTTATACTGGGTGATTTTATGGTCGTTTTGGATAAAAAGAGTACGTGCACAGTTTCAATACTTACCAATTATTAATTTGGCGAAAGTTTCTTTTGATAACGTATTTTTTTAACTCCCGACGCAAAAACGACGGGGTGTTATAAGTTTAACGTGTCTGTGTGTGTGTGTGTGTGTTGTGTCTCTGTGGCATCGTAGCACCCAAACGGATAAACCGATTTGGACGTAGTTTTTTTTGTTTGAAAGGTATATTAGTCGAGAGTGTTCTTAGCTATGTTTGGAAAAAATCGGTCCAAGATGGCCGCCGCCACAACATATCGGAATACGAATTTCTTCATAACTCCCTCAATATGGGTATCAAATGAAAGAGTTTGACTACTAGATCACTTTAAAAAGTATAAAATAAAAATGAAATTAAAAATTTTAAAAACCCCCGTCACAAAAACCACTTCCAAAAAGTTTCAAATTAATGGAGTTTGCATTTTAACTTTAACGGTTGCCATGTCGGGGGACTTTGAATTGCTTAACCAATTAGGGTCCCCCGACAAAGACCCGTTAAAGTTAAAATGCAAACTCCATTTATTTGAAACTTTTTGGAAGTGGTTTTTGTGACGGGGGTTTTAAAATTTTTAATTATACCCCTTAGGTGGCATACAAGCACACGGCCCACCTGATGGAAAGTAATTACCGCGGCCTCTGGACGTATGTAACACTAGAGGCGTTACACTCGTACTGCCTTATAGGAACAATGTTCAAGTGAAAGGAAAAATTTATGTGGGTTTTAAAAAAAAACTTTCGCCAAATTAATACTTCCAGATGATTTTGCTTTCAAAACTGTGCCCAAATCATTTTATCTGTAACGTACTTACTTTGACATGAATTTTCTTTAAAATGCCTTCGATTTAATTGACATACTTGATACATAACACCTATTCCTAGCCATAATTCCTACACGGATTGAAATGTTACACGCCACCAAAACAAACTTTTATACCTCATCTATTATTTAAGATCGTCTTAAATCACGGCGCCTACGTGGCCATAGCTATATTAATAAAGCTGTTCCATTCAGGTTAATATCGAAACAACAGGCCATTTATTGGTATTCGGCTCTCTGAAGTCCTACACGATTTTATTCGCCTATTTAGTGGCCACACACTGTGTTTAGGAGAACATAGCGGGTTCCAAACAAGTATGATGAACAGTGGATTTTTTATCATCATCATTTTAAAGATAAAGACTGTAATGCTACCGGAGAGGTTATACTCTACAATAAATATTATACTTACGCTACTTTTCATCCCCATAATAGAAATGAGTGTTATGAACACTAATCAATCATTGATTCAAATCGATTTAGAAAGGAAAAATTTTGCTATCGGTCCGAAGGGGTTTGAACCTGCGATCCTTCTCTTACAGAGAGAATGTATATTTTTTTTTATACAGGACACGTCAATTTAACTTCACCTCGCCTGATGTTAAGCTAAAGTCTCGGAAAGAGGGTCACCATCGTAAACATTTACCATGTTAACAGTGGTGGCACTCAGCTTGATGGCCTCATTAGATGCCTTTTCACGCCCCGCTTAAAGGACCTGGGAGGAAAGAGGAAGAGAGGAAAGATTAGGATTAATTCGGGCGTGGGTCTGGTAGCTTAGTGGTTAAAAGCATTCTCCCTGTAAGAGAAGGATTGCGGGTTCAAATCCCGCCTGGACCGATAGCAAATTTATTTTTTCTTAATAGATTTGAATTAATCAACATATTAAATGCTTAAAAATCATTTAAACAAAACCATTTTTGAATGCGGTCGGAACCGTGGGCAAAACTAGAGATATATTACACTGTATGAAATTTTAATTTATTCAGATGATTTTCATTATTTTCTATGATGATGTTTAATGTTTTTTCTCCAAAATCCTTCATAGTAGGTGTTAAACACGACATAATACTCTGTATAAGACCAAATCAACTGTCTCATCTTTGTTTTAGATTCGCCAATAAATCTTCTTCTGTATAAAATCAATATTTATGGCTGCTTTGACTGCCCAGTGATATATGTACGCCTTTGTTCTTTTATGGGGCAAGATATGACTGGTCACTTATTAGGGAAATTATCAGAAACTATAAAAAGTGTACAGTTATCGGGTTGGTATGTCATTTTGAGGGCTGTGTAATCGGATACAAGAGCATCCCCATATCTACCAGTGGAGAACGGTGAATTTGTCAACAGTATACGAAGTAAATGTGCCTAGTTGATGGTAACTGGCTAACATACTTAGCCTCAGAAGGATCTTGACAACAAAGTCTCAAAGTCTTTATATTAAGTCATTATGAGCAAATCGAACCATTTTATAGATTTAAACTGTTTTAGTATTGTATTACACATGATATTTTCAAAAGTTTACGCGAATATCACGTCACTCATTGAAATAAAACCACTTTTTTACGGATTCTATCGCAATATATTTGTTATTATTTACTTTTAAACAAGGCCATGAACGCGGTGTGACTCATGATGGTAGTTTGAAAGTAAATAATTCATACTTAATCCATACTTAATATTATAAATGCGAAAGTAACTCTGTCTGTCTGCCTGTCTGTATGTTACGCTTTCACGCCTAAACCACTGAACCAATTTTGATGAAATTTGGTGTAGGGGTAGATTAGACCATGAGAAAGGACATAGGCTATGCATGGTCGCGATAACCGACATCCACGTGGGCGGAGCCGCGGGCAAAAGCTAGTCCATACTAATATTATAAATGTGAAAGTTAAAAAAGCGATAATTATTATCTTCATACCAATTTAATAGTTGTTCCAAAGTTTGTACTTTGGAGTCAGCCTATCATTTTGTCAGCTTTTCCAGGAACGACTACCTCATGACCACCTAAGATGAGAAGAAAGATAGTTGTAGAGCTTCACCTGTTATTAGCAGCTATACTACTGTAATATTTACCATCTAACTGGTCTCCGAAGATCACTGTACAGTACTGGAAGGCCAATAGGTGTGTACTGGTGAACAGAAATACAGGATTCTTCCTAGTTTAGGCACCAGCTTCCCACATAGGAATACTATACATCTACGTACTATAGATTAAGAGGAATAAAAATGATAAATCTGGTTTTCAGGCGTATGTTTAGAGACCAACTCCTTTTTTATTTGTGGACGTATTTAAAAACTGTTTACACTGTTTTATTTGTTGGTTTCTTGTCTACATTTGGTACATTTTTAGTTATTCTCACTTTGTAATTACTATATGAAAATCATTCCCAAAGCAAAAAAGTCACTCAAAAGAAAACTGGCAACTACTTCTAAACGGTAAAGAATTTTTACGTATTTTTTTAACTAAAAGAAAGACAAAGATCTGGAGTATAAGTGGTACATTTTTCCGTTCAATACATTGACTTTTGAAGTCACAGGCCACGTTTTTGTTACGTTCTCGAGAGTTTGGCTTAGCGGGTGCCTATGCGGGGGCCGGGCGGCAGTGCCGTGATGGCTGTTGGACGGGGAGGTTGTGCTTCACGTTTTCGCAGCTTTGACAGCAACACAATTCGAGACTAATGCATAAGTGGACAGATAAGACACTTCTATGAGACGCCGAAAGAAAATTCGGTAAAAAAGCTAAAGCTTTAAACTTTCAAGAAATACATGAAAATGTTGTGTTGATTATTTTATTCACACATTTTATTTGTTATCAGCTGTTGCCCACGGCTCCAGTCACGTAGATTTTGGATGCCGTTCCGGATGGTGATCCTCACTCGTAGTGTAATGATATAAAACCTATGACACTGATAAATAGTGTGGGTTTCTATTGGTGAAATAATTCTTAGAATTGGTTCTGTAGATCCAGAGATTAACCTCAATAATGTCGTAAACTACCTCTGTATAATAATATATGTATATTAGAATACTATACATACCTTTAACTACATAGTATAATATTATAAAAACATGATCACTACACATATCATCACTTGTATAAAATAATTCACTTCCCGCTCTGTCTGTTTCTATGTATGCTTAGTTCTTTAAAACTACGCGACGGATTTTGAAGCGGTTTTTTCTAATAAATAGTATCATTCAAGAGGTAGATTTATATTTACAATACAATCTATATAATATAAAAATGAATCCCTATTGGATTTTGGCTGGACTGGCTGAGGCTGGACCAATATCGCTATTTTCTTTTTTTGTTGTGTTTGTTATTGTCTGGAGAAGATTTTTATGAAAGAAAAAGTAAAAAATATGCGCGGAAAATAGAAACATTTAAGAATACTTAACCATTATATAAAATATCTGACCCGAAAGACGTTGTCATGTCGGATGTTGTCATGAGGATCTCCGTGGACGTATGGACTCCCTGTCGTAATGCTTTCTGTTCTCAAAATAATTAGGACAACTTAATACATCCAATTGAGGTAAATTATAATTTTTAAGGCGAAACGAAGTTTGCCGGGTCAGCTAGTGCATATTACTTATAAGAGGTTTGAATGTGATGTCTTAAATAAACACATTTTTGGGCTTACACTGCAAACGATGGCACTGTGAGAATGTGTAATATGTGTGAATTGTTATGCCTATAGCATACTTATAGCTTTCATATTCACCTACCTCAATGTACCTATGCAATAAATAACCTAACCAATGGAAATATATGTATTCATGTAAGATTCATGTATGTAAATATAAGTGCAGAGTGGGCATCAAACCCACGATCTCTGAATGCTCCACCGCTACGCCATGGAATTTGAACCTTTTGAAATTGAATTTGTCTGTTTGTTCACGATGGACACAAACGCTACTTGGCACACGGATTATGATACGGTATTTTTATTTAAAAGGTTTTGGTAGAATAGTACCAGAGATAAAACCAAACACGCGGGCGGAGCCACCGACCTTAGCTATAATAAAGAATCAATAATCAATCAACATCGATGTCAAAAAATATCAAATCAGTTAAGTACGTGAAGTTAGGCAGAATATGATGTGTCCACTCTGTACCATTTCTACGAACATCTTTTCCCATATTTTTATATTATAATCACTTTAGTGGCATGTGTGCGGGGTGGTGCGGGGCTGCGATTATTACGTTCGTAGACTCCACCCATTCGCTCTAAAGCATCGTCTCAGGTAAGGACCTTAAGTGAACTCTAACTAAATGTATTATCTAAATTATTATGTGGTGAGCGTCTTGGATTCAGACCAAACAAACATAGAACTAGAACAAGAGCATTCTGAGCATTCTTTTTTAATATTTTACTGTAAACGAAACCTTGATTTCAAAGAAAGAACAACAATAAATGTTCTGTTACTGTTTACATCAAAAGAATTTGACGGAGAGCTAATAGAATGAGCATTCGTTCGTTTGATGTAAATCAACCTAATAAGTTTAAGAGAGCCATTCCAAATAGCAAGAAATATAAAAGATAAGGTCCTCCGTTCATATGCTCGTTATTCTCTAATGTAGTAGTAAAACAATTCACCTAACACCTTTACAACACAATTTAA
The DNA here is from genome assembly GCA_914829495.1 of Eilema sororculum. NCBI lineage: Eukaryota > Metazoa > Arthropoda > Insecta > Lepidoptera > Erebidae > Eilema > Eilema sororculum. The sequence continues at coordinate 19,311,941 of OU618556.1, forward strand.
ATTCCATTGTTCCACACACCATTACAATCTTGTCAAATTCACAAGCTATAAACGCACAACATGTGTACACCCATGCTAACCCAATCCATTCCACGTACACTCTCCCCCACAAGTTCCTAAAGAAGTGCTATCAACAGAATCAGAAGCAACATTAGCTGGCAACCCCAGCGAATCACAAGATTGCGTAACAACCCCCATTTTAAAATAGAGTAATAAATAAAAGGTAGACACGGCACCTTATCGCTTCGGAGCCACAACAAATGAAAGAATACCCCCTTTTCCTCCCTAAACACCCCTACGACCTCTCGCTCGCACCCACTAAGCGCTGTTTTACATTTATGGCTACAAGTCGTGTTCGCGACTGTACAAGTAGTACAACTCTTTACATGAACACTCGAAAATATTCCTTGCGACAAAAGGAACAAGTTTCAAAGTTGTCTGTAGGTATGGGGGATGTCTTGATCGGTTGCCATGGAGACGGGTGGCGTCGCGATTTTTGCAGCCTCCTTCGATTACCTAGAGGTTCGGTGCTCGGTACATAGGTATTGGCTCGATAACGTACCGTCCGATGCGTACAATGTTTTATTGACAGATTCGAAACGGTTCAAAATTGAGGGTAGGTAGCCATTTCTTTGTTTGCGAGGAGGATTTTACAAAGATTGTGTTTGTTTACAGACACTCTTGGCGTAGTTTCAATGACTTTATTACAAGATTTCCTTTATCTTTCTATTTCGATCGTTAATATAATAATTTGGAACTCAATTTTAGTGCTTGATAATGGTGAGGAGTGAGGATTGAGTGTGTGTGGTGCCTAAAGAGGTTTCTCATTCGATATCTGAGATAAATAAAATTAGCTGACCGTTATTTTTTTCCGCCCGCATGGCGTCAGATCCCGTTCCTTTTGCACTCTGTACTATATTAAGCAAGTATTATGCATATAAACCTTCCTCTGCAATCATTCGTATTGAGTAGTTTTAAAGATTCATGCATACATAGGGACGGACAGACAGCGACAGCGACTTTGTTTTATACTATGTAATAAGCGAAAACTTGTTACTGGCTTTCTATTTCTTTTTACAGCATTAAGTATGCTAACTATACAAATCAAATACATAGGGAAAAAGAAGAATCATCTCGGGCGGGACTCGAACCCGCAGTCTTTCCCTTACAGGGGGAATGCCTTGACCAATTCGGCTACCGAGACACGCCCGATGTTCTTCTATTTTCCTATGTATTCGATTTGTATGTTTAGCATACTTAATGCTGTAAAAATTCATTCAATTGTTTGGGCGGAGTTATCAAAAATCAATATATAGAAATGATTGTAACATCATTCATTGATTCCGATAGTCCATAAGAAAATCGGTAGATGACTCCACCGTCGCGTCGCCTTAAAGACGTATAAGATGGGAATTTTGAATCACATCGCGCGTGTTTCGGTAGCCGAATTGGTCAAGGCATTCCCCCTGTAAGGGAAAGACTGCGGGTTCGAGTCCCGTTCGAGATGATTCTTCTTTTTCCTTATGTATTCAATACCTACAGCATTTTGGAAAGCACTTTTAATACAAAGAGCTTTTGAAGACCAGGTAGTGCCAAAAAAGATAATAAAATAATGATTTTAAAGAGAGCATGCCAAGGAGAAGAACACCTCATAAGATGAAGTCTGATAAAAATGATGATTACTTATGATCAAAATGGCTACTTCTCCATGGGATACATTAGTTAGGCCATTTTAAAGAAAATTCAGGTCTAGAGTTTCCCTACTGGCGAGGATGTATGAAAACACAAAAATGCTAGAACCAAAACACATACGCCAAAATACTGTTCCTACCTACTCCAATGGGAAAGATTCATGACTATAATATGCATGTTTAAAATGTCGGTGGCTTAGTAGTTAAGGAGTCGGCCTTACGATCGAGAGGTCCCGGGTTCGAATCTTACTAACACAAGCAATTTAGGTTAGCTGGAGGAAATAAAAAACAGAAATTCTAATACTAGTGAAATACTAATATCAATCTGAACCAAAGACACCTTTCATTCCGTGCGCCTAATGGTTCAATCTCCGGCGACGTTATAAATTGAAGCGCCGATATTCGCGAGAGGATCAGTGAACGTGGCTCCTTTATACCACTCTATATTCATGTAATCGCGCCATTGGAATGGAGGGCTCTAGTGTATTTTATACAGGTATGAGGTAATATAGAGTTTGGTTCAGTTTAGATGTACTCACTGTTTCATCACGATCTAAGCGCCAGGCCCGGTTGCATTTAACACTTGCACTTTTTAGCTAGGAGGTCCGTTGTCCTACTTTCCTTTTGGTTTGATTCAGAACACTTGTACTTTTTCCACAGTATTTATTATATTGAACCTGACCGGTTTCGCCTTACGGCATTCTCAAAGGTTTACATTTAGCAAAGGTTTTGTATGTTCCAATTGCTAAAAACTTTTTTTATTCTATTATATTATTATTTATTATTATTATTCTAAAACCTTGAATTGTTCCGATAATATAACGGAATTCTTAACCAGTTACATGGCAACCGTTGAATCAAAATTTATTCATTTATTTTCAACTTTTTGGAGGTGTTTTTTGTGACGGGGGTTTTTGAATTTTTTTAGTAATTAGAACATACAAAACCTTTGCTAAATGTAAACCTTTGAGAATGCCGTAAGGCGAAACCGGTCAGGTTCAATAGAATGAATACTGTGGAAAAAGTACAAGTGTTCTCAATATGTGTAACAATGGATTCCACCAAGTGCCATCAGTAAACAGTATAAATAGTATCAAGCTATGCCTATCTCCATGAATTCTCTGAAGTGGTGGTAAGTGGCAACCTTTAATTTAATGTAATCCAATGTATGTGTGCCTACAAGTACAGTCAGCCTCGAAACAAGATGAGCATTATAGTTGAAAAAAAAAAACAAAAAATATTTTTGATCGAGTTCGATTGGTATATTTCTTCTAGAACGCTGTTTGATTGATTTATGACTATATTATTACATTAATAGATTTTGATCATCATCATCATTCCAATATAGATTTGCTTTTTAATTTATGTTCAAAGTTTGCACTTTGGAACCCGAGATCCCCTTATATTTTGAATGGGCATAGCACCAACTGCCACCTGACCTTCCCAACCTGAGAGGGGTTTAGATTTTGATAAAATAAGTATAGTTCATGATAATTTTGACTTAGATTTTTAATTTTCAAATCTCGGTAATAGTTTTCTACTTTTGATGCTTTTTTTTTATGGATTAGGGAGGCAAACGAGCAGACGGATCGCCTGATGGTAAGCGATCACCGCCGCCCATGGACACCCGCAACACCAGAGGAGTCACAAGTGCGTTGCCTTCCTTGTAAAAGAGAGTACGCTCTTTTCTTGAAGGTTTGAAGGTCGTAATGGTTCGGAAACACCGCTGGTGGCAGTTCATTCCACATGCTAACTGTACAACCTTCATCAAATAACGTTTACATAGGTTTTTCTTTAATAAATGAAATCACAATGTTACTTTTTACTAACTGTTTATTTCAACCACATTAAGTAGATTGTCCACGCTCATTATGATCTAGACATGTCATGTTTTGTGTTTACACTCCGTCGGCTTATAATACACATGTTTATTGGTAATACAGAGAGATTTTGGCGCTGCATATTAATAAACAATTCAACTGTACATTTTTTGTTACAATTATAAAAATAATCTTCAAAATAAAGTGCAGACAAATTATATTTCAGTAGAAAAAAAAAGTTTATGATGAACAAAGAAAGGGTAAGAAGGGGAAATAATGAGTACCAGGTCTAAAATGACCTATTTATACAATTACTGTAGATAACGTTTTGTTAAATGTATTAAGTATGTTAAATATTAGTCATGTATAGTTTAATTAATGTACTTTTCAAATTTAAACTCGCCAGTTTTGTATTTCATCTAATTTGAGTAGACCCTATAATTAATAAATACTTACAAAATTTTACGTAGGTACAACATAAATTATTTTTACTTAATACAATCGTTAAATCATTGTTTTTAACTTATTCTTGTTGTTTTACCATAATTATTTTATGTGATTTAACATTTGTGCACATTTAAAATAATTTAAAATCTCAAGTAGAGTATTTATTTCAAAAACATGTGTATTCCAAACCTCAGGGTGTCCATTAAAACCAGATGTATTCGTACAAGCATTGAACACTGACATTTAGGTATATTACATACTTTGTGTATTTATTTAAGCGATTTATTTCGTTACACAAGCTCATTCTCTATTTATACTTATATAAATTGTGTTACATGTGTATTTGGATTTAAATGTGCACTGTTTTATAACGTAGTAGGTACGTAGGTTACATATTATGGTAGGACTTTAGTATCTCCGCACTCGAGTTAAGGGCTGCGAGTGGGTGGAGGGGGGGGGGGGAGGGTGTGTAGAACCCCCCCCTATGAAGGAAAAGTTACGGAAACCCCCCCTTTTTTAGATACGATGTTTTTAAAATTCTAACCTCACTTTCGTATTTTCTTGTATTGACATCGATTTCAAGGTCGAGGTGTGTTGATTTCTGAGTGGTCTATCATGATAAAACAAGCAAGCATGCAGCAGTCATGGCTTCTGTCACGGCTCCGGCACCACAGGGCTCCAGCGGTCCCATGCGAGCTTATCGTCGCAGATGTGTTTCACACTCACCACCGCAGCTTCGGCTTGCTGGCCGGCTCCGCCGGCCAGCCTCAGCCGCGGTGGCGGGTGTTGAAACCACCTGCTCCTTAGCTCGCGGGCCGCCTCGCCCCTCCGCGCCTACGCGATTTTAAAAAACCCTCTAGGGGTAGGGCAGACAAGACTACGTGGAGTCGGTTTTGCAGCGATTTGTTTTTTTTTTTTTTTTTTTTTTTCGTTTAGTTTCACCACGCGCAGCGCTTAACTCGAGTGCGGTCGAGTGCGGATCAACTAAAGTTGTATTGTAAGTATAAATTGAATAGAATTCATATCAATCAGCGAAATATACGTAATATAATAAAATATACATAAAATTTACCTTAGTCACTAAATATACGTATTTATTTAATTATTAAACGGAGTAAAACATTTTAGTACGTTAAAATTACGTAAAATGAAACGTTTAATGACGAAACGAAATGTCAAAAGACGAGTTCTGTGGTCAAAAGTGTCAAAATATTGGTAAATTTTTATGATCTTTATTTATTTTTTTCTCGTTAACCATTGATCTCCGTAACTTGAAACTTTGCGTGGGGGCTTCTAATATTATTAGCTATGTGTAAAAAAAATATGGAGTCCTAACTCGAGTGCGGAGATACTAAAGTTGAGCCCATATTATTGTATAGTTTTCAAATAATTATATTTTAATGAGAGCATTCAAAGCAATTTTTTCATAAATACAATTTTTTTTTCTGTGCCATCTTCATAATAATAATATATGAGTTTATATTAGAGTTGTAATATAACCAAAAAGAACTGCATTATACCTTTATTATGCTGTAACAATATCATAAAAAATACTGCGATTTTAACGAAATACAATTCTGAGAGATCGCAGTCCTCGGTATTCAAATTATACTATATTAAAACAACCACTTAATATCCTATAGTGGCTCATAATATTTATTGTACGTTTGTAAAACAGGGAAATAACAGTATCTAATTGTATAATGATTTAATTGTTTCATAAATATCTTATAACTCATAATTATGCGATTTTAGTTCATTATATAGCCATAGACAGTTAAAATTACTTAGGGACTTCTCATTATTTCTTCTGAAAATGACACCTCATGATTTAAAAAAGTAATGACTGTCTTCTACATGGGATTTTTTTTTTGAAAACTTGCAATTGTGTTAAAAATGGCATGAATAGACTTACAATATTGCAATTGAAGCAAACAATACAATTAATAGACTTGGAAACTTGGAATTGCAATTTAATAAGATATAATTAATAGTGTTATAAGTGTATTGTTTGTGTATTTACCTTATAAACAGTGCACATTTAGTTGTATCACATAATACTGTTGCGTGGTCGTCGCTACTCGTAATCATAGTCACAAAATTTAAATTCGTTTAAATATCTATTTACATCTTTATAATTAAAATGTACAATATATTGCAATGTCGTACAGACATAACTGGTTACAGATAATAATATTATTTACAATTATTTTTGAACGAATCTGTACAATATGCCCCAACTAAAATGCCGCGAGAAATATCTACTCAGTAAATATAAGCCAAAATTAAAGTCGGAGCGGATCTAAATAAGTTGTGAATACATGGAATTATTAATAATGTAATAATACATAATTCAGAATAACACAATGAATTATGAGCCAACTTACTCAAAGTGGGTAAAAAAACTATCATTTATGATTTATTTACCTGTTTCTCAAGAACCTAATTAACAAATGAAAGGTTCTCTTTCCATTGAATACTCAATTAAGTAATAATTCCATGGAGATAAATTTAAAATTGACATCTTTGCTAAATATGCAGTAACTATTCAATTAGCTGGGGAAACTTGAATAATATGACACTAGATAATATATTTTTTCATAAGTACCTCAGATATTTTTAAACTCAAATTATAATAAAAAATAACACCTACATTTTATACTCGAATATGACTACAGTTAGGAAATTGGCACCGGTAAGATCCATACAATTTACAGAATTAACTCGCGAAATACATGTAAAATCTAAATTTATAAATAAATTACTTAATTTATCACATGACTACTTATTAAATAAATATTTACATTATAAAGCTTAATATATACTTGTTTTTACATAGTTTAACTTATCCAATGACATTTTTACCTCTAGAATGTAGTGAAATATTGATTGCGAAGAAATTCCAATTTGAATTTCATTAATCGCAATTGATGTAACTTTACAAGTGGATAACATTTTTGAATTCAAATTGAAATGTTACGTTTTTATTTTTAAGATGGTCCATTTTACTCTACACTCCTCTAAGGTAAACTCCACACTAACTTTTAAAAGTGATAATACGCAAAATTAATAGGTTGTTCATCATCAACACTCACGCTGTCACTGTTAAGTTCACTATCACCGGAGGTTGCATCCCCTCTCAGCTGCCAGTTAGACAAATCGCAGGGGGTTTCATCCTCTCTATATTTATATTCCTGATAATAGTAGTCTTTAGCACTTTGGTCACTGCGGGCGGAGTCGCCCGGCTGTGATCACTGCCGGTGCGGCAGTTGGTGGTGGATGTGCTGGTGGATGTCGAGCCTGGGCCTCTTGGCCTCCTCCTCATCACTGCAGTCATTGTCGTGCTGTTCCTGGTCATCACACTCCTCACCAAGTTCTTCTTGCTTACGTTTAGCGGTCGCCATTTCAGCGGCGTGCTTTTTCCGCCATTTTGTTCTTCTGTTTTGAAACCAAACCTGTTGACAAGAAGATAACATTATTTGAATTGTTTCTCGAAATATCAATCATGTTTACACAGAGGGCTCTCTTTTTAATTTAAAGGTCAAGACAAATCGTTCTTGGATACCCTGAGCGTACAAACTTGAGCGAAATTTTAAACTGCTTTTATAAAAGCTGCTTTTATTGACTGAACTGCACTCCAAATACTTGCAAACTAACGTATTAAATCTGTACGAACACTAAATGGGCATGTTTGCTCCCCAGCTCGCCAGGAAAGCCAAATATAAAGAGAACACCAAACAATTTTCATCTCCATGTGAACCTAATCTGCGCGGTCGACATCATAATGCCTCATTAAATACCGCCTTTAAAGTCGCATCACGAACTAACTAGCTATCCCTCTCGCTCGCATACAAATACCTCAAGAATGACAAAGACGGCGATAGTAGCCGTGTTCTCCGGTAATTAAGGGTCGTTTTGCAAATTACACGGTACTTAACCAGCCATATAACGATCATTAATCACCGGTCCGGGGAGTTTGCTTTCTCTGTCGCTCCTGTTGGCCGGGGTATACGGTGTCCTTATCGGTCCGGGCCAGAGGCGTGAGACACGAGTTTAATTAGGTCATAAATACGTTTTCATGATTAGCCTGCAGGATGGTTGTCGATTGCCGGAGGTTCGGTAGTTCGCGGCAGATGTCGATGTCATTATAAGGGTATCGTGGACGCACGAATTAGCTCTCTCGTTTTGTTAACAACGACACTTAATTGGATAAAATTTTAGTTGATTTCAGTACACAAGTGTCCAGAGTTGTTTAGTGGAAGTGATGTCGTTGAATTTACTGGATATTCTTTTAAAATTATTGTATTTACGTGAATGTTCTTTATTGAAACATGAAAACATGACGATTCTTAAATCTAATCAGTACATGATAAGTCCAGTACTTATTTTTACCACAATATAACAATATAAATAGCTAAACCATACTGCCTCCGTGGTATGGCGGTAGTGAACGCGACTGTTCAGGAGGCGCGGGTTCGATTCCCGCTCAGTGCAAATATTTGTATGCATGTTTGCATTGGTCTGGGTGTTTCTATGTGTAGTATGTACCTTTGTATTTACAAAAAAAGTATCTAAGTATGTTTATCCGCATTCTAGATTCCATAACTCAAGCTAGTTAAGCTATGCTTACCATGGGTCTAGATAGGGTTATGCGGAATTTTGTGGAATATTTATTTATTTATTATTATTATTATTTCCCAACCATTTCGCCCTGGAATTCTATAATACACCAGATTCCCAGGCTACGCAGGTTGACATGACGACACGCCGCCGTGCGGTTTTAGTCGGTTCCAGTTCGACATATTCACCTCATTATTTCACCAGGATTAATGCTGAAGTGATGTTGATACACGATAGCGTTAATTCTCATAAACACACTAATTGTATATCGTGGAACAATAACCTTTAAAAGTTAGTACCAACATTAGATACTTTTATAGTCACCATAATTCGTCACCATAAAATTGTCAAAAGATTATACTATTAATATTGTGCTGGACACAATAAGTATTCAGAAGAACTGTGTTTAACGACGTATTGTAAAACGTATTGAGATCACATTCAGAGGCGGTAGCGGAAGAGGTTAAAAGTATGAAACTTTTGGAGCGTTGTGCTCCAAAAGTTTCATACTTTTAACCTCTTCCGCTTCAGTTAAGCGAAGAATATAAATAAATATACCTAAATATTCCACAACATTCTACACAACGCAATCTAGACCCATGGTAAGCTTTTATAGCTTGTGTTATGGAATCTAGAATGCGGATACACATACGTAAATACTTTTTTTTGTAAATACATACATATTATATATAGAAACATCCAGACCAATGCAAATAGCCATATTCATGCATACAAATATTTGCACTGAGCGGGAATCGAACCCGCGCCTCCTGCGTGGCAGTCGCGTGCACTACCGCCACGCCACAGAGGCTGAGGAGAGGCTGAAGAGAAGAGAATAAAGAAGTTTTTTGAAGCACTCAATATCTGGAGTCATGCTTTACCACATTAAGTAATGCCTATTCTCCTTTACCATTCTGGTGGTAAGATGCAAGTAACTCGCTATTGCTACCACGCTTACCGTCAGATAGGTTGTGTATCTTAGTAGCTATAAAAATCTTTCGTCTTCTGACGAAGAACTTCATGACCAGAAAAATTCCCTTTATTCATTTTTACACTTATCCTTTAATTTTTCTGGCAAATGTCCAGTAGTAGCAATAGGCTAATTGTTGGATTGATTGGTTGATCATTGTTCTATTCATAAAATTGCTCCATATGTATGGATATGTAGATTATAATATTTCTACCTTGGTCAGCAATAAAAATATCTTTCTTTCTTTCTTCCTTACAATAAAAATGTGCTAAATTCTACATTTCCCAAATATAGTATTAGAGAGTATCTAAACCGCTACTCGCTTTCGGTCATCTAATGTATCCTCACCTTAAGTCCGGATTAGAGTTGTACACCGTGCAACATAATTTTGATGGCGTTCGTTAACGCGGTCGATGCCGCGCGACATCACTAGTGTACTCATAAATATCTTTAGAGATCTAACGCTTTGTTATACTTAAACTAAAGATTTATCGCCAGTTTGCAGTATGAGAATTAAAATAGCTTATTGTAGGTAATTGAGCAGTAAAAAAATATAAAAATATCTAGCATTACCACCGGGAAATTCTTATTGCTACTTTTGATTTAAATATTTATTTTTCAAATTCATTATTATACCTAGGTTCAATGAGGTTTAAAGCTACTTGCACTCGCCCTATGTATATTATTTAAGTAAAGTAAATAGAAATCAAGACACAAAGCTGTCAAGAGTAACCAGCCTATAAGGAGTGCTCCACGCTATAAATAAGGTCCCTTCCACAATTTACGACAGCGCGATATTACGTAAAGTTGTAAAAATAAATCGGCCGATGCGATACAGAGTCGTAATAAAAAATATGCGACGCAAAACAAGACAATAGTCATATGTACGTATTATCATTGGGCCATTTGCTTTTATATCGGGACGGCTCACGACGTCCGTACTTTATGACGGAGCTGCAAGCGTTCTTTGAAGGAGTATCGTATTCTGCCGGGCCTGTCCATTAGATGGATTGAATATTCACTGTGGAAATTAATTTGATGGGGTAAGTTTGGAGTGGAGTTTGGCTGAACCTCTTGTGGAATTAGGAATTCAAGTTTCTTCATGCGAGACGGGAATAGACGTCTTACTAGTTCGTTACACTGAGAACGACCATTATTATATTTTCAACTAAGTATGTATTTAAAGTATCATGGTCACTGAATTTACTATTAGAGATATTAGGATATTTACCATGTCGACAATAAAAAAATATCCGACACTCGAAACAATACATGGTAAAATATCCCGATATCATTAATATAAAATTCAACTATGTATTTCATGTTTGACATAAAGTTGACTCTAAACTATTTTCTTACTTATAAAGGTACTTACCTACCAAATTAGGTAAGGTAATAATATGAAAATTGGACTGAGTATTTATTTTAACAGAGTGCTTAGTTTATGAATAAGAAATTGAAATGAGACTTTTTGTTTACTTTGTGTCAAATTTTTATCTTCTTTCCAACTCAGTAAGTGTTTGTAAACAACTAATTTTCTTTTTCTTCCAACTTAAGTCAGTTGTAATAAAATTAATAGTACCATACAATAGGGATTACGTTCTACGTCGATGACGGGACCCAACGAAGTAAATAACTACATCATCTAAGTAAGTGTATGTTTTAGTGCTAACAGCAGCCTGTGTTTACCTCAAGCGAACATAAGCTCATCACAAGTTTACGGGCCATCTCCACGACGACCCCTTCACGACACCATTCTTACTTATAATATTATTTTCCATTTTTCGTTCATACCCATCTTACCCTTCGTACCATTCAATTACTTAAGTGTTTAACGACGAACCGCGTGAGATATAACCGTCTCTTTTCTTTATATTGAGTTGTTGTTTTCCTCTTGCTTGCACAGGGTAGGGTCGGATAATTATGTGACTATTATTTTTCACAAGAGCTGTTATGGCTTGATAGGGATAATGGTGTTTCAGTAGTGATGTCAAAGGAGCGGCCATGTTGCTACCGGTAATAAATTTCAATGAATTAAAGCTTTGTGCCGTGAGAGTTTAATTAATAATGTGCTTTTTGGAAGTGTGGCTGTCTAATGTAAGATATTAATAGACTGGGTTACGTTTGAGAATTGTGTGTTCATATATCTTTGGAACAATAAATAAAGGGTGGCTAGGATGGACTGGATGCGGAAGGCGGAGAATCGGATGAAATGGCGCACATTGGGAGAGACCTATGTCCAGCTGTGGACTGCAGCAGTAGGCTAATTGATTGATTGATTGATATCTTTGGAACATGTTCTTATATTATCTTTTGATAGATTGAATGCGCTTTTTGACAGCTCAGTAATAGAGAAAGACTCGGAGTTAGATAAGAGAAAAGTCTTTTTGGTGTTTTGTTGGATAATTCTCTTTATGAATCGAAACTCGCCTGATGGCAATTAGTTAAGTAAATGGTTCACTCTGGTCTATATGGTTCAACTTTAATAAGTCAAGCTAAAAGGACATAAGTTACTCATCATCATCACAAATGAAGATGATTAAAAATCGTAGTCACCATCTGTCTGACATTATTTCAAAAAAACTAAACTTATTTTCAATAGTCAATTATGATTATTTTGAACTAAAACATTTAAGTAAATCACTGCAGTATTATGCTCAATCCAAACGCGCTACTTCTCGAACTTGAATGTTAATTGTACCGTCTCAAACAACTAAGTCGGAAATAAAACGTGTTTGCAACGTGATTTATGAACGTGTATCGACAGCCCGACTTATGTTGTATGGCAACACATCTTGTATAATTTAGACACTGTAAACAATGGTGCTAATTCTGATGTGCACATCGCTAAATTTAAATTTCTCTAAAATTTTCTAATTTTAGCTGAGTGATTGACATATGGGTATTCTGTTGTTTAGTCGAACTAAATTTAGTGTTCTCCAAGACAGCTTTAAATTTGAATATGACATCGCTAAAAGTTGATTATGAAAGTGTTGCCGGTGTTAAAAAAATAAGAATGAATGATAAAAGGGATTTTCACAAAATCTTTAAAAACCATATGTTTAACAGGTGTTTAGAATGCCGACAAATGTTAATAAATGCGTAATATTGATCAAATAGTAAAGAAACTGTGATTTTTCTTAGCCAAACCTAAGTAAATACAGTTTTACTCGGTTAACGTTCCTGGCAACCCTGTAAATAAACTAATTATCTTTAATTGAATCTGTGCAAGTCAATTTGTCAATCAACATTTTGTTGTTGATCTTAATTCTTAAATAAGTTCTTGATATCCAAAATTTACAAAAGAAATAAAGTAGACTCTTTTCCTGCCGGGCTAACGTGGCACTGGTAGAATTTCTGGAAAAACTTGACATTTCGCCATTACATTGTACTTCACTAGCATCATTGGCAAATTGCGGTGATTCGCTGCAGAAGCCAATAAGAAGAAGAAATAAAGTAAAGTAAACACGGACGAGAGAAACAAGACTGCCCACAAGAGGCCACAACAGTTGCTGGTTCAAATTGTAAGGACTTAAGGCAGGACTTTCAAACAGCCTAAACAACATAGACTGCAGATCATGCAACGTTGGGAGCATGTACCTAATGTAAGTATATTTGATTGCCTATATGCCTATTGTGTCTTACAAGTTTTGTGATGGGAAATGTAGAGCATAGCATAGAAACCTATACCATAATTGAAAGAAAGAAGTGGGTATTGCATGCTTAATGCCTTTATACAGTGAAAAGAAAGGCACAAAATGTTTGTGATTCAAAGAGGGCAACAAGAGGAGACCCGCTATTAAATCTTTTTTATATCAAGTAGAAGATTTCAGTTATACTTGGGACCGCCTCAATTATTTAATGGTCTGCCAGTCTTGAAGCAATAAAAAAGTGTCAATTTAAACTGTACTAAGTATCTACTACCTAACGCTTTATAACCCAACGTAATACTTATATTTTCATTACAGGAACTAACACGGCTTGCCTAGGCCCTTACATCATCTTTCCTATGATAACTTGCTGAGAAGTACCGAAGATTGGACACAGTGCTCAAGTGATTGCTGTTGCTTGAAGTGATTGCTGTTGTTTTGAGAAAGAACGGTGCTGAAGATAAAAGAAGATTCCTAATAATTATAAAAATCCCTGTTTTATGTTAATTAAACTATTCTGAACCCATGTTTTTAATCCATGTCTGTCCTCACAACCAGTTGTGCAATCGAGTTGGTCTATGGGTACCACCCTGTTTGTTAGAAATTCACACAAATGTATTCAATTTGATGCAGCAGGTTTTAAGTCTGATCATGATAAAACCTGCATCATGTTTGATAAAAACTAGAGGTGAACAATCTATAACCGATGTATATGTGGGCGGAGTCACAGGGATCAGCTAGTCATCATTATCCTTGTGGTAATCCCGGTCGCATCTGAAGTCTTCACCTGGGTGTCCGGGGCCCACTGTTTCCAGTCTACCAATGCCACTGAACTTCGATAAGTGAAGCGACTGCTATGTGACCACAACTAATTAGTTTCATGAACAAATAGTAGCATATTGATATCAAAGTATTGCAGTTGCCAGTGGTTGGACTTTTCAGAACTACAACTACCTGTAAGGATTGCCTTAGATGTTTGTATGACAACCAGGACCAATAGCTTAATATGCTCACGGAAACACCCAGAACAATTTAAATAGACGTAGGTGTGACAAGTTCGACCTTTTATTCATGCATACAAATATTTGCACTGGGCGGGAATCGAACCCGTGCCCCCTGATGTAGCAGTCGAATGAACTACTGCCAGGCCAGAGGCCGCTGGGCATCAGAGTGCAGTGATACCTAACATATTTTTACTATTAATGCTGCCATATGGTCGGCGGTTTTGCTAGAAGAGCCTAGAGGTAACGGTTAGGGCTAGCAGTTACTCCAGCAGAAGCAAGCCCAGGGTGGCTGTGGTGTGACTCTCCAGGTGAAGGGTAACCTTTTATCTCCAATATCATGTCGAAGTCGCCAATGTTAGTGACCAAGGCCGAGAGGGACACGAGGAAAATCTACGAGCCACCCTCTACAGCGCCTCGGTCGAATTTGCTGTAGGTGGCAGTGTTTGCCCTCTGGAAGAGAGGCGCCCGCCATCTCCATTGCCTAGCATGCCCGTATAGAGGTTCTGGACCAAGTATCTCGTAGAACTACACCTATCTCTAACTTAGTCGGCAGTTATTTAGGTGCCGTCTAATTTTAGTGTGACATTTCTAATTATAGTGAATTTTTGACACTTAAAACGTACAACAGAATACAAATTCTCTAAAAATGAACTAAATTTAGTAACTTCGCTAAGTTTGGTCGTGTCAAGCTAATTTTAGGTTAGTCGTGTGTTCACAGAATACAAAACGGCATTTGACAGGCGTAAACTAAATTTTAAAGATTTTTAGCTATTTTTAGTTAAGAGATGTCACATCAGAATTGGCATCAATGGTGCTAATTCTGATGTGCACGTCTCTAAATTTAAATTTCTCTAAAATTTTCTAATTTTAGCTCAGTGATTGACATATGGGTATTCTGTTGTTTAGTCGAACTAAATTTAGTGTTCTCCAAGACAGCCCTAAATTTGAATATGACATCGCTAAAAGTTGAATATGAAAGTGTTGCCGGTGTTAAAAAAATAAGAATGAATGATAAAGGGGATTTTCACAAAATCTTTAAAAACCATATTTATAGGTGTTTAGAATGCCGACAAATGTTAATAAATGCGTAATATTGATCAAATAGTAAAGAAACTGTGATTTTTCTTAGCCAAACCTAAGTAAATACAGTTTTACTCGGTTAACGTTCCTGGCAACCCTGTAAATAAACTAATTATCTTTGATTGAATCTGTGCAAGTCAATTTGTCAATCAACATTTTGTTGTTGATCTTAAATAAGTTCTTGATATCCAAAATTTACAAAAGAAATAAAGTAGACTCTTTTACTGGCGTGGCTAACGTGGCACTGGTAGAATTTCTGGAAAAACTTGACATTTCGCCATTACATTGTACTTCACTAGCATCATTGGCAAATTGCAGTGATTCGCTGCAGAAGCCAATAAGAAGAAGAAATAAAGTAAAGTAAACACGGACGAGAGAAACAAGACTGCCCACAAGAGGCCACAACAGTTGCTGGTTCAAATTGTAAGGACTTAAGGCAGGACTTTCAAACAGCCTAAACAACATAGACTGCAGATCATGCAACGGTGGGAGCATGTACCTAATGTAAGTATATTTGATTGCCTATATGCCTATTGTGTCTTACAAGTTTTGTGATGGGAAATGTAGAGCATAGCATAGAAACCTATACCATAATTGAAAGAGAGAAGTGGGTATTGCATGCCTAATGCCTTTATACAGTGAAAAGAAAGGCACAAAATGTTTGTGATTCAAAGAGGGCAACAAGAGGAGACCCGCTATTAAATCTTTTTTATATCAAGTAGAAGATTTCAGTTATACTTAGGACCGCCTCAATTATTTAATGGTTTGCCAGTCTTGAAGCAATAAAAAAGTGTCAATTTAAACTGTACTAAGTATCTACTACCTAACGCTTTATAACCCAACGTAATACTTATATTTTCATTACAGGAACTAACACGGCTTGCCTAGGCCCTTACATCATCTTTCCTATGATAACTTGCTGAGAAGTACCGAAGATTCGACACAGTGCTCAAGTGATTGCTGTTGCTTGAAGTGATTGCTGTTGTTTTGAGAAAGAACGGTGCTGAAGATAAAAGAAGATTCCTAATAATTATAAAAATCCCTGTTTTATGTTAATTAAACTATTCTGAACCCATGTTTTTAATCCATGTCTGTCCTCACAACCAGTTGTGCAATCGAGTTGGTCTATGGGTACCACCCTGTTTGTTACAAATTCACACAAATGTAGTCAATTTGATGCAGCAGGTTTTAAGTCTGATCATGATAAAACCTGCATCATGTTTGATAAAAACTAGAGGTGAACAATCTATAACCGATGTATATGTGGGCGGAGTCACAGGGATCAGCTAGTCATCATTATCCTTGTGGTAATCCCGGTCGCATCTGAAGTCTTCACCTGGGTGTCCGGGGTCCACTGTTTCCAGTCTACCAATGCCACTGAACTTCGATAAGTGAAGCGACTGCCATGTGACCACAACTAATTAGTTTCATGAACAAATAGTAGCATATTGATATCAAAGTATTGCAGTTGCCAGTGGTTGGACTTTTCAGAACTACAACTACCTGTAAGGATTGCCTTAGATGTTTGTATGACAACCAGGACCAATAGTTAATATGCTTACGGAAACACCCAGAACAATTTAAATAGACGTAGGTATGACAAGTTCGACCTTATATTCATGCATACAAATATTTGCACTGGGCGGGAATCGAACCCGTGCCCCCTGATGTAGCAGTCGAATGAACTACTGCCAGGCCAGAGGCCGCTGGGCATCAGAGTGCTGTGATACCTAACATATTTTTACTATTAATGCTGCCATATGGTCGGCGGTTTTGCTAGAAGAGCCTAGAGGTAACGGTTAGGGCTAGCAGTTACTCCAGCAGAAGCAAGCCCAGGGTGGCGGTGGTGTGACTCTCCAGGTGAAGGGTAACCTTTTATCTCCAATATCATGTTGAAGTCGCCAATGTTAGTGACCAAGGCCGAGAGGGACACGAGGAAAATCTCCGAGCCACCCTCTACAGCGCCTCGGTCGAATTTGCTGTAGGTGGCAGTGTTTGCCTTCTGGAAGAGAGGCGCCCGCCATCTCCATTGCCTAGCATGCCCGTATAGAGGTTCTGGACCAAGTATCTCGTAGAACTACACCTATCTCTAACTTAGTCGGCAGTTATTTAGGTGCCGTCTAATTTTAGTGTGACATTTCTAATTATAGTGAATTTTTGACACTTAAAACGTACAACAGAATACAAATTCTCTAAAAATGAACTAAATTTAGTAACTTCGCTAAGTTTGGTCGTGTCAAGCTAATTTTAGGTTAGTCGTGTGTCCACAGAATACAAAACGGCATTTGACAGGCGTAAACTAAATTTTAGAGATTTTTAGCTATTTTTAGCTAAGAGATGTCACATCAGAATTGGCATCAATATCTTGTTAGAGTTTACACATGCTGCTAAAAGTCACAGTAGATAAGTAGAATAGATTCGCCATGAGATTTCTACCTTGAGGAGAACAATCCCGCTGAGTTTATTGCCTGAGATTTCTCAAGTTGGGGACATGTTTTGAATCAGAGGTGATCAAATTACTAAACAAGTCGTAACAATATTTAATTTTGACGTTTTAAAAGTCCCGTTATGTGTACAATTCTTCTTTTAACTTTGACTTTGTAACCGGTTAATGACTGTCCGTCAAGGCTCTGAAAAAGGTTTTCTAGGCGGGGTTGGGTGACAGTTGCACCTATAAAAGTAAACAAAAACTGTGGATAGAAGAAATTAGGGAGCATGCTCTAGGCTACAAAGCATAAGATTTGGATGCCACCGGGATTGGGACTCGGAATAAGAGGAATACCGGTTCATCTACCTACCCGTCAGGAGTAAGATTCCTGCTAAATATTCTCTTCATAACTAAAATTTTACGCTTGGGCTACCTTGGTTTGAACCCAAGGTCTCCTACTCCTTAACAAAATGTGGCTTAGACCTCCCAGCTTGTTTGTACAGTTGTTACTTGTCATTATATTGATGACTGCCGCCGCAAAATCACAGTCATTTATTCAACGTTAATAAAATAAGTAATGACTATAAAATTAGATATTAATGACGAAACGCCAACATCAAGTATTTTCTCTCGTGTTAAATGTCAACTAACTTTTTTTTTATCATACATAAGTAAGTAGGTATTAGTGTGCGAGTGACGATATTATTAAATAGTTTAGAGAATGAAATCCTACTGATATTATAAGGTGTGAAATGGATTTGAAAAAAAAAATATGGATGTTTGTTACTGAATTACGCTCAAGCGGCTGGACTGACTCAAATTTAGCACAGCTTAACTTTTAGGCGGGTCACTTATTAGTTATCCCTAGAAAAACGTTTCCATGAGTTACATGAACGGTATCAAAATTCGACTCAAACGGAGTCACAGGCAACAGCTAGTTAAAATATAAATAGATTATTATTTTTTTGTTACACTGATAATTTATGACTTGTGGTTAAAAAAATAACTATAATATATAAACAGTAACTACATTATCACTTCCATAAACCAGCTCATAAATCACACAGCAAACATACATCCGTATTCCTTAAGCCCATTCCAAAACATACTTCTTCCAAACCCTATCACAATAATTCCGTATTCAAGTTAAACAGATGTAATCAAACCCAACCGCGGCGACTAAATCCGCCATCATTAGGAACGTTCCGTCGACAAGTGTCATTAGTCACGCGCGACTTACCGCACCCTTTGCTCCAGTTAATAGTGGCTGCGATTTGTCGCGTCGCCCGCGTCCGTCGCGTCCACGTCGGCTAATGCGTACCGGACCTTAATCACTGGGTTTTTTCACACGTCATTCGTGCAATTAGTCAGTTGTTTTTAAATAGATTGACTAATGGTTGCGTTTAGTTATTTTTTGTGAGAATAATTACGAATGAAATCTGTTGAAGATGTTTTTTGTTTTAATTATATCGGCTGGTTGGGGTTAAGTAGCCTTCGTGGTGAGGTTGTACTGAGTGCGATTGCAATATGCTTGTGAATCCAGGTTCAATGTCCAATTGAGGCAAAATATTAGGAAAACTTTTAGTATTGACATGGGGTTTAGAAACGTAATCAATGTTAGAGTAAACTGAGATATTTTTGAATGGAATTTTACAGCATTAAGTATGCTAACTATACTTTGATATTTTATAATTATATGATATTATGATATTTGATATATATACTGAGATATTTTGTTTTTAACACACTTGTATGGTTCCATATTCAAAATTGTATTTTTTTTTGTACAATTATAAAAAAATACGTTTGTTTATTGTCTTGAAATTCGGGGCATGTCTTAAATTTTAAAGTTAAGTGATCACCACTCTCTGCTAATCGGACCCCACCTTTAGGTAATTAATTAATACATTTTGAATTATAAATAACAAATGACCTTGCCGCATCTTACGATGTAGGGGAGACTGGGGTCAATAGAAACGCGGGTCATTTGAAACAAGTCAAATAACTACGAGACGGATAGACTTAGCGGTGGGGGCCTGAGGGGAGAAAGGATCGGCGAAAGGGTGCGAACCTGTAGTGCAGTGCGTGTCACGGATCCCAACGCGGCGGACATTTTTATGTGACTGTATTGGTTTTTTGCTACAAAAAGTAAGTATTTTTCATGTTTTTGTTTTGTTTGGTGATTAACAATCATTAATAATATGTTTTATTGAACTAAACTACTATAATTTATAATTATTCTAGTCAAATTTAAAGAGGTTTGTGTATGCCTACAGTAATTGTTTTTTTTTTTACTGAATTAAATATTTACAGATAGGATCATGGGGCAATTGAAACAAAATTCTTGGGGGCACCATTACAGTTCCACCTACTACACCGCTGATGTCCGAAATCCAACCTTGTGAAACTACCTTTATCTACAGCAGCTATCCACAAGCCTATTCAATATTTCTTCACCAGAAACAATCAGGCCAGGAAACTCTTATGAATGTTGATTAATTTTGTAAGTCGATCTCACTACTGAGATAAGTAAGTCCTAAATGATAAGTTATGGTCAATAAGTGATATATAATTATATAAATTCGAAGACTGACTTCGGGTGATATGATTCTTAAGATAAATAGTTCTTAGTAATGATTGTAATAATAAATACTAATGTTGTACTTGGTGTTTCCATTGCCCCCCACCTTTGTTTCAATCGACCCAGCCCTGGGGACATTTGAAACGTTTGCCGACGTTTTCTAAAAAGCCTCTAACTATTTATTTTAAGTCCATGGAATCAAATAACAATTTTCACTATATAGCTAGATAACTTGACCATAACTGAAACCATTCTAGAAACCAATTCATTATAAAATGAGGCTACAATACTCGATTTTGTCGTAAACGTTCCAATTGACCCCAGTCTCCCCTACCAAATTAAGTTGGTACATTTAACATTTGTTAGATGTTAATTAACTGTCATTAATATTGATAACAGTTCATTATTTTAGGGTTTAATTTAGTTAACTAAGAACTTTATTTGTTCGTTTTTTATCAGAAGCAAAATACAGTCGTGGTATGGTATGGTATGCTCATATTATGAGAACAGATATGGGTAATGGACTGCTGAGATGAGGTCTCGGGTTCGATCCCAGGTTTACCATGGCACACACCAATGACTTTTCGATGCTTTTCGAAGTTATGTGTGTATTTATCCCAGGTTTATAAGTGCCCGGTTAATGGCAATAGGCTCGCCACCTATTACATTGGGACCTAAACATAAACTAGCGAAATGTGGGTGCTAGCACCTCTGCCTACCCCTTCGGGGAATACAGGCGTGAGTTTATGTATGTATATGTTATGTAGATGAAAATGTTGCCGTGTTGGTGCCCGGTGGAGTAGAATAGGGCCACCCCAGCTCTTCCCGTGGGTGTCGTAAAAGGCGACTAAGGGATAGGACTGTTCTACATCTGACAGTAAACATACAGCGTAAGATGAAGTGCCCGCCAGACGGCAATAGGCTCACCCCGTATTACGTGGGACCGAAGGTCATAGTTGGCGAAACGTGGGTGTTAATAAACCACTGCCTACCCCTTCGGGGATTTACAGACGTGAGTAAGTAATCATTGTCAAAAAGGTTTCAAGAGTGCCCCTGTAGTGTAGGGGTAACCCTAGTTTAAGAGGGAGGGTGAACACTAATAATAATTAAGCATTACCTTTAATGTAAAGTCATACTGTCTGATATTTTTTTCTACTTAATCTGTACTCCTTGATTTTAAATAAACATCTTATCTTATCATAAGTATTAATGTAGAGGGTAGTAGCAGAAGTAGGCCTAAGAAAAGATGGCTGGAGTGTGTGAAAGATGATATAGGAGCTATAGGAAGAATGAAAGAAATGAAACCTAACAAAAATATATGGTGGAGTACGATTATATAGCCGAACTTAATTATTTAGTACAAGCTAAGTCGTTTTCCGCGTCTATCCGTCCCTATGTATGCTCATATTTTCAAAACTAGGCAACAGATTTTGATGCAGTTTCTTTTAATAGATAGAGTAATTAAAAAAATGTTTATATGTATAATACATGCTTAATATGGCAGAGGGTGCCAGCGGGAACGAGATCTAGAGCCGGTATAATAGGTATGTAGTCCGGTAAGTAGTACCGCCGTATACTCAAAAAAAAAATACCCCAAAAGATAGTGCTTGTGTAGGCTTCTGTTGTTTTAATTATGCTCTCCACTGGTACTGTATAGCATGAATTAACGATAATTACCGACTAAAGACATAAACTTAAAGATATATATATTTTTTATAACATAGCTTTTAATCAAGAATAATGAGTTTTACATAAAAAATATTAGATTCGTAAATAAGTAATTCAACTTTCACAACTTTCAAAAGATATAGAAAAAATATACGCAAATAGGCATTCTCAATAATCTTAGAGAAATCAGTGCACCTAGACAAAAAAGAAATGAACTGAATTAAGTACCGCTTAATAAACAAGGCTACCTTCTATGCAGCAACTCTACCTACATAGAATATTGCTCCCGTTTTTACTACCTACCAGCACCTTTTCGGAATTCCCGCTACTATTTGCCCACCAGCAAATTGGGAGATTATGTCAAACTCGAACCGACTTAACCCGAACGCCATCTCAGGTCTTAATTACCCGGGAACATAATACAAAAAAACTCTGATCTTTCTAGTTATAAATATAATGTTGATTGATGGCACTTGGTGGAATTCATTGTTACACATATTGAGAACACTTGTACTTTTTTCACAGCACTTGTAATTTTTTTAGGAATTAGAACATCCAAAACCTTTGCTAAATGTAAACCCAATAATAAATACTGTGATAAAAATACAAGTGTTCTCAGTATGGTGTCTGATCTTTGTGATGAAACGGCAAACCGACCAAACGACAAACCGTTTCATCAGAAAGATCAGAAGGCACATTTATTGTATGACTAGCTTTTGCCCGCGGCTCCACCCGCGTGGATGTCGGTTATCGCGACCAAATATAACCTATGTCCTTTCTCAAGGTCTAATCTACCCCTATACCAAATTTCATCAAAATCGGTTCAGTGGTTGAGGCGTGAAAGCGTAACATACAGACAGACAGACAGAGTTACTTTCGCACTTATAATATTATGTCCTTTGTCAAGGTCTAATCTACCCCTATACCAAATTTCATCAAAATCGGTTCAGTGGTTGAGGCGTGAAAGCGTAACATACAGACAGATAGACAGACAGACAGACAGAGTTACTTTCGCATTTATAATATTAGTATGGATTTCGAAGTCTATACCGGGCATCATATAGATTTGATAAACAATAATACATGTCATGTTTCACAGAGAAGTCAATGGATTTCTGCCACCGTTCGCTCGATTGATTCCAAAGAAACCTAACCATAATAGTAATACATAATTCAAAAGTCGACTTCACATTATCTAGCTTTCTTATCCAACTGACCGACTCGTAAAAAAAGGCAAATAAAAGGCATGTACATCTACCATTAATAGGAGATTAAGGCCAATCTCCGGTTAATAGAGAAATAATAACTATTAATTATTGGTACGCTTCACTTGGCTACTGGTGCGAGGCCGCCATTGTGGGATGACTGGGAAGGTAACGAGAAGGCTCTGTGCGGACATTTGTCAGTATATTTGATTAGTGAGACGTAGAAAGTCGATTAAGAAAGTTTTGAGTTCATTATTTATTTTGTCTTATTTTTACTAAGTTTTACTTAGGTAATGTTATAAAATGTTACATGGTAAGAGATATCTAGATTTTCGTCACAGTTATGGGGATTGAGGAAAACCTGAAATTATTGAATCCTAATTTAAAGAATAAAATAGTAGGTACTATGTAGATACTGTTGAGCATGGGTGGATCCGGATTCATCCTAGTACTTTTTTTGAACAAAGGACACGTCAAGTTGACTTCACCTCGCCTGATGGTAAGCTAAAGGCAAAGTCTCGGAAAGAGGGTCACCATCGTAAACATGTACCATGTTAACAGTGGTGGCACTCAGCTTGACGGCCTCATAGAGGCCTTTTCACGCTCCGCTTAAAGGACCCGGGACTGTAGGAAGAAGGAATCTATTTTATTTTATTTTATTTTTATTTATAGACATGAGTATACCACTAATATTTGAGGCGTCACGTCGCTGTCGGTAACTTAGTGGTCAACTTACGCCTTACTATCGAGAAGTCCCAGGTTCGAATCCCAGCTATTACATTAGCGACGTGAATCACAAGCAATTTAGCTTAACTGAATTAGCTGAATTGATTTTGGTTCTTTGTATAAATCTTTTTAAATGTTAATGACTAAAACTGACTAATCGTGTTGAAGTCTATTAATATGGTGTTTAATCTCGAGAGCTTAACGATATTACTACTTAAAGATCAATGATTGCTCCACAACATATACATGCGCTTGCGCAAGTGTGCATAATGTTCGTGTCATTTAAATCATTGCAGCATTCTCACGTTTAATTTGACATTTGATTGATATTAGCTTATTATGTATTTAAATAGGTACCTAAAATATTGTAGTATTAGATATACCTAAATATGGTCTAGCTCAGTGGTGCAAAGGTAGCATTTGCTCTTTTTCTGAACGTTTTTTGTAGGTCTGGGAACTCCTAATGGATATAACACTTAATCAGGATTTGTAGTGATGCGTTTATATCGTGATCCAACTAACCCCAAGTATATTAATGTAACATTTATAAAATTAAGAAGAATAGAATAGAATAGAATACTCTTTATTGCATACCAAACATAGAATATATACAGAGGATACATAAAATGAAACGTCTTTTGTCGAAATTAATAATTAATCATTACAATATCTGTATTAACTATTAAACTCACGCGTTTCATGATATACTTACAATAAATAAAACGGGTATTAACGCGATCATGGTATATACATATGTACCTATACCATGATCGCGTTAATTCCCGTTATAATTATTGTGTAGGATATCTATATGATTTTTATGTAAGTTGTTTGTACACATGATTTCACTCCATCTGAAATACCATACTGAACTGTTTTAGATACATATCTATTATTTGCATTATTAACTAGTTTTCATCATACTAATCACTTCTAATTGATATTATTATGAATATCCGACCTACACCGCTACTAACAATATTATTTGAGTCATTAATAATAAAGGTGACAATAGTTTTATGAATCACCGTGTCGTCACACTTGTCACCAACTGTTGAGTAATCCGGTTAGTTTCGCTATGCTCTAGTCCGGAATACCTACAGAAAAGTTTCGCTATGCTCAAAACTATTATAATCAACGAAAACAATGGATCGTGCGCAGTTGCAATAAGAAGTTTTTGAATTCAAAACCTTTTTTTTTCTTTGAATGTAAGTTTTTTTGTGTTCCATTTTAATCTGCGATCAGTCTTTTTGCGATCACAGATCACAGACTCTGTGGTGTGGTAAGGTAATTAAAACTGTAACTACATTTGCTGTCATATGATATCTATTTAAAAACATAAACTATATGAATAAAACTATTCTGGTAAAAGACCTATGACTAAATGTCAATACTCAAAAATAATCTACGAAGCAATTTCTCTATCCATACCTATATAGAGATGAAAAAACCACTACGCTGGAGTTGTACGCCAATTTATTTTTATCTTTATTTGCGAGATCGGCCAGTCGTTTTGAAGAATTTGTGGCCAATGGGTAAATTGGAATTGTGCTTTTGATCGATGGCCCGCCACTAATGGATGGGAAAAAAAGCAAACGCATCCAGACTCCGATGCATTCTATTGATATGCAAACAGTGTTTTTTGAATTGTTATTTAACCGTTTTTTTGTTTCCTTTTTTAGTGTGTTCTATATTTATAGTGTACTGGTTATTTGATCGTCAATATATTGTTTTATTGGTAATATATCATATGATTATAGCTTACACATGTTGATATGGATCTTATGTTCCAAAGCCTGAAATGCTAAAAAATGCAACCAAGCTATGTATTTTAACATGCACAGTTCTAGAGCTATTGTAAAAAAAAAATGTAAAACCTATTTTTTAAAAACGTCACATAAAAGTTGGTAGCTATATAATTTCAAGAATGAGCTCTCTTCTGCTAAGTTGTTTTTTTTTTATCATACTCCCTTTATTTCCTACAGTATTTTAATATCAAAATAGATAACATTATGGCTTTCTCAGTATTTTAATCTCGAGGCTACGTAATTAAATTAATTTGAATCACAATTCATTTAGTATCAGTTCAAGATTTTCCTAAGGAAAGAAAAAACAAAGGGTAAAGTGTAATAAACAAAACAAAAAACAACATAAAGCAGAAAGTTCATTATCCAAGTATCTATCCGCATGACGGCTATAAATCATAAAAGGATTAGGGGAAGCCCTTCCCTCTACGAATTTGGCGTTATTAAAAAAACTCATTTGCAAATTTTGAAAGACAAAGAGATATTAAAGCGATAAAGTGAATTATCTTCAATTTGGCCGGTCCCCGGTGGGCGATAAGAAAAAATACACCCCTTTTTGTACAAACTTGAAGTGAGAATAAAATTTTTAATGTGCCGCGTTTAACGTTGGCTCGGCCGTAAAGTGGCGGGGGTGTCATCCACTCTATATAGATAATACTCTTCATGATATTACCTTTTCTTAGGAATAAGACATTTTATTAGGTCACCTTAAATGATCTTACAGAATACAATTCTGACCCAAATCTTATTACTCGTTGCTTCGAGCTTATAATTTTACACATTGCCAGTATTTTATTACTTATTTAACGTTTAATAACGATTTTAAACACCAAACACAAATTGTAATACTTCTCATTACTTGTGTAAGTGAAAGGGTATACAGATTAACTTTTACTTGAGCAAGATTTAAACATTCATCCTGTCTTGCAAGAATCCCTCGCAAGAATCCCTAGAGCAACAGTAGTGATGTACGAAAACAATAAACGTAGTACTTAGTGAGGTAAGACATCTGAATAGACTGTGAATGTAAATAGTCACTAATAAATGTGGAAATAACTCTATGTGATCAACCCACTGAACCCATCTCGATGAAATTTGGCATAGAAAAGCTTAGGCCACGCCATTTTTAGGCTTGTTCTGATCGCGCTAAGTCGCGGGCAAAAGCTAGTAATTCTTCATTACTAGCTTTTGCCCGCAGCTCTGCCCGCGTGGATGTTGGTTCCCGGCAATTGTTCGAATTTTTCTCACCTTTTAAACCTTCCCTAGTCCTCCACGAATATTTCAAGACCATAAACTCATAAACTCACGCCTGTTTTCCCTGAAGGGGTAGGCAGAGGTGCTAGCACCCACATTTCGCCAGTTTATGTTTAGGTCCCAATGTAATAGGTGGCGAGCCTATTGCCATTAACCGGGCACTTATAAACCTGCGATAAATACACACATAACTTCGAAAATCTTCAAAAAGTCATTGGTGTGTGCCATGGTAAACCTGGGATCGAACCCGAGACCTCGTCTCAGCAGTCCTTTACCCATACCACTAGGCTACCGCAGATTTTCAAGACCAAGATAAGATAAATCCGTTCAACCGTTCTCGAGTTTTAGCGAGACTAATGAACAGCCATTGATTTTTATACACGATATCAATATCAATAAGTATCAAAGTCTATTCTAACTAAAAAACATTTGGTTTCTTCAAAACGAAATCAAACGAGATACGAAAAATGTAGCAACAGTGAACACAGTGGAATTTGGAAAGTTTGCAAATTAAGAAAATGTAATTAGTGTTGGGACCGTCGAGTGGCGCCCCCTGCCGACATAATTAAGGCGAATCTTGTTGTAATTTTGACATTTAATTTTTTCCCTCACTCACCTCACCCTTATTAATTAATTTAGAAAAAGTGCCTTTAAAATTTAATCTCCGCTTTTTCGGTGACATTTACTTTTCTGTTTTTTTTTCTTGAGCTTAATGAAACGGCAGAGATTTTTGATAGGAGAGTAATGAATTCATTTTACCTTTTTTTTATTAATTTGTGAGTTGCTTTTGCAATTACTTAGTTTATAACAGAAACTTGGATTATACGTCTAGGTTTGTTGAAAATATTAGTAGCGATGTTGTATTACGAAATTAATTAGATTTATGGTAAATTTGTTACCTATTCATTTTAGTAGTAGGTAGTACCATCTAGGAAAGAAATGTATGAAAAGTGAAAAGGTATTAGATTGACTTACAATCCCATTTCCAATATAATTTTTATGTAGTGCCTATCTACGTAATATAAAACAATAAAAACCACGAAACCAAAAAGGAAGTGATTTTTTTTAAACAAAGCAATAAAAAATACAATTCACTCTAAACATAATTTTGCAAGACAGTCGTAGATCGTATATCGTAGAGAAATTACCTAGCCACTACAAACGGTCAATGTGACGTCACTGAATAACGCAAAAATTAAAAAAAAACAATATACCTCTGTCAGTTCTGCCGGTACCCTACACAAGTAATCATGCATGTATTCCCTTATCTGTAAACAAATCTTGAAACTTAAAAATAAGGGTGCGTGCACACTCCCCCTAATCCCGGCTATCGGCTCATCGGCTTATCAGCGTGTAAGCCACTCATCAAACGTATTAGCCGCGATGTAAAACTGTTTCACGCAATTATAAGGGGGAATATTGTTAAGATAATTTAGTTTTGGTCTAAAGAGTGCGTGTAAAATACAAATGGTTGGCGAGTTATAAATTTCTTTATTATTTAATATTTCAGTGTTCGTGTTCTTAACAATATTGTAATTTAGGTTTTTATAATATTTCGTTACATACACTGATATGGTATCCCTATAGGAGTAGGTAGTATAGTAAATTAGTAAAGGCAAAACGATTTTTAATATACTGTATTTATTTTCAACGGGGGTGACGGGATGGATGGAATAATGTATACTATTAGATAATGAATTTTTTTAGTGAGTAGGTCCCAGTCGAGACTACTATTATTCATGCTGGGGAAACAGAATGCATTACCCGAAGTGACATTGGATTCATAATTATCAAGCGGTCACACTGTGTAGATACCACTGCGCCATTTACGCATTTAAATTGAACATAACCCCAAAAATAAACTGCGTCACCGCAAAATACATCACAAAACACATCAAAACAATAATTCTGATAAGTCATCGGCAATCGGCGGCCCCTCGTCCGCGCCACGCTCAGCGACGCGCCGATACAATCGCCCGCAGCTTAGATGTCATTTAAATTTAAATTAAGGTATTACACCGACGTTATGAGCCGACGCCGGATTGTGGATAGGCATTCGTTTGTCTTATCGGCGCGCCGATGGTGGGTGGATTTTAAACTAGTGTGAAACTGCCCTAATGGTGCCCTCTTTGTTTGGTTACAATGCTAAACAAGAGATTTGTGAATTTAAATTTGGTTTATTCGTTTGTAGTAACTGTAGTTAAGCGTTGTGGTTTTTTAATAAAAAAAATTTGTGAGGATTCTGTTCTGACATGTAGATTAATCCGCATATTTTTAAAGGAATTTAAAAAAATAAGAAGAATTAATGAATTAGAATGAATTATTTAATTGTAATGTTATGGAACTATATTTTACGAACTTTTTATCTGTGGTATCCATACTAATATTATAAATGCGAAAGTAACTCTGTCTGTCTGTCTGTATGTTACGCTTTCACGCCTAAACCACTGAACCGATTTTGATGAAATTTGGTATAAGGGTAGATTAGACCTTGAGAAAGGACATAGGCTCTGTTTGGTCGCGATAACCGACATCCACGCGGGCGGAGCCGCTGGCAAAAGCTAGTCTACTATAAAATTATAAATTAGCTGTGTCTGTATTTACACTGGAGATATTAAAAAACTCGGTATATTTTAATTCTTGTCTGTATTTTCGCGATGGACGTAAAAATTACTGAACGGATATGGAAGCACACTGGTTGGAACTGCGAGCATCAGTCACTCCATCTAACATAGCTAAAATAAATAAACCTAATCGATTCGATCGATTTAATTGCGATTTTAAGCAACATTATGCTATTTGTCTTGAGGTTTGGAGACTGTGGTCAATAATATGACATACTAATAGAACTATTTGACAAAAACATCATAAAAAACTAACCAAACACAAATAGTTAGATCGAAAACATTCAGAACCGTATCGTAACTGGCAAACAAACACTTCAATCACTCATTTGGCATCCAATAACGTGTTCGGATCCCGCAAAAACATCCTCCGCGAGCCCTCGATCCCTCGGGAACGGATCCCGATAAAACAGGATCAAGGCGGTACAAATTGAAAATCTCCCTCACATATGTATGTAAAGTGTCGGAGGCTTGTTTGGGAGATAACTGGCGGTTTATGTTATATTCTTTGGTGAATAACGCCCTTATATGGAGCGAATTGATTCATGTATGAGAGTGTTTGCTATGAATTAGAGTAAGAGACAAGAAGAAGCTCTAGCTATTATTTTTATATTGGTTTTGATGCTGTGATGTGATTTATTGTCCAAGAAATAATGTTTTATGGTTTGTCTTCATAAGCGAACTGACTGCAGAGGTATACCAGTTAGGTTAGTTCAATGAATTAATGCAGTATGACGTCATTATTATGTCGGTGCTAAGATCATTTTCGCGTACTGCATACCGAGACGTAAACGGGGTTCTCTTTAGTAATTCAGGAAAAAAACAGTTATCGCTAGAAACTTAATTATAAATAACAATGTTTTGGTTGCGGATGCTGACATGTTTGCTATATTTTTAACATAGTGATATAAACCTAAACAACTTTATTACTTTTTATATGGCAATACCACACAGACAACAACAAAACCAATATAATCAACGGATCAAAATATCGACTGTTTTATTATTTACCCGCGCGTTTAATCCGCGCCATAAATCTGCACAGATACCAATATGGCGGCGTTTTTTGGCGCGAAAAAGAATTGGCCGCGGAAGGCAATGAGAGGCAGATTAGAGTGGGATAAGTCCCCGTTATTAATGGACCGGCGATACACATGACAAAACGGATAATAAATGGATGTGCCCTCTACTTTTTTTAGCTAACAAATTTGTTAAGCGTGACAGTTGCGTCCGATACCGCCGCGAACGTTCCGATATTGTAAATTTGAATTGTGTTCGGAAACCTAAATGTTTAATGTCTTTTTAATAAATATTTACGCGCTGTGGCTAAGAATACCGACACATTAGTATTCATAGTTTGGAATACGACATCATTGCAAAAAAACTAAGCGTAACCATACACGTAGTATTATTTGAAGTGATTTCATAAAAATATATGTTCGCAATTTGTCGGATTATGTTGTTAATGTATGCAGTTTAATCCTTTACCGTTTTATTCGATGAGATTTATAGCAAGAGAATATCTTCAAGGTGGTCCGTAGAAGTTTCGGTAAGGCGATATCCATCTCACAAAACCTCATAAAGCAGCCCTCATGATGACTAGAGATTTTGCACTCTCTCTCTCTGCAACCTCTTTGTTTTAAATTTACATTCCAATATTATAAAAATGGGAATAAAGGTGAATCCTTTTAAATATTTATAATATTGAACGCATTATCCCTGAATCTGCATCATGTCAATTATTATTTACTCAACAAAATTATATCAGAAAACTTATTCCCCATAACATTTACCATAAACAGTTGATGACCAACAGTGGTAAAAGGGCCCGGAGCAAGTCGTAAGGGCCCTTGAGAGGGCGGTAACATCGCGTAGTAGGTACGGATCGCCGACTCAGCGCGGATTTACGGCTTTTACGGCTTTCTCGCGCCGCTCGCGCTTTACCGACTTGCTTACTGAACAATATCTCTTGTATTTTATTACATGTTATGATGGGTGTAAAACGTGGTCAAATCTTCTGACCAAATCATATAATATTCGACTGTATGAAACTGAGTTTAGGGTATAATTTTCTTTGACTATATTTCTTTGGGATATAAATTCATGAAGGTTATTTGGAGTGTTATTGATTGATGGCGAAGAATATAAAGCATTTTTATATCGGCTTCTATGAATATTGTTTTCATTATGGGTACTAACTACTCCTGAAAACTTGGGCAATGAATATCTCGTTATAAAAACTACATTATTGAGGTTTTGTCCTTATACACTATAAATTATTTTCCTACCCTATTAGTAGGTATCATAAATGTGAAAGTTTCTGAATAGATTTGGATATTTGTTACACAAAAATTTGGTACACGGATAGATTAGATTATAGTCTAGAATAATATATACTTATGCTACTTCAGCGTTAGCATAATAAATGCTATAAAAATCCATACTTCCATACTAATATTATAAATGCGAAAGTAACTCTGTCTGTCTGTCTGTCTGTCTGTCTGTCTGTCTGTCTGTCTGTATGTTACGCTTTCACGCTTAAACCACTGAACCGATATGGATGAAATTTTGTATAGGGATAGATTGGACCTTGAGAAAGGACATAGGCTATGTTTGGTCGCGATAACCGACTTCCACGCGGGCGGAGCCGCGGGCAAAAGCTAGTATTATTATAAATGCGAAAGTAACTCTGTCTGTCTGTCTGTCTGTCTGTATGTTACGCTTTCACGCCTAAATCACTGAACCGATTTTGATGAAATTTGGTATAGGGATAGATTAGACCTTGAGAAAGGACATAGGCTATGTTTTGTCGCGATAACCTACATCCACGCGGGCGGAGCCGCGGGCAAAAGCTAGTTTCATCTAAATATTTGAGCGGAGTCATCAAAAATCAATGTTTAAAAATGGTTGAAAAATCATTCATTGATTCCAACAGTTTGTAAGAAAGATGGTAGATGGCTCCACAGTTGCCCTTAAAGACTGATATAAAGAGAAGGGAAATTTGAAGTGATTCAGGTGTGGCTCAATAGCTCAGTTGGAAGAGCATTCCCCCTCTAGAGAAAGGTCGTGAGTTCAAGTCCCACTTGAGCGCTTCTTTACCCCGGTGTATTTCGAACTTAAAAAGGACTATAAATACTGTTTAAAGATGAAATATGAAAGCAGAACATAAAACCTGATATAACAACCCTAAAACACCTCACGTAACATCAAATCGCGTTCATTACCATATAAACAGCTCCTGTCCGAGCGAAACGAGCGCAGCAAGCGAACGATGAGCGGCAAGCGAAGTAAGCGCTGATCAACCTGCGCTACATAGTAACGCGCCAAGTTTTCCAATAACAGCTTGGTACAGTCGCGGACTTAAGTGCTAAGGTTTATATAGTTTTAGTTTTTACTCTGAACTTTGTTGTGTTCGAAACCGGTTTGTTGGGTGAAATTGATTTTACAGAATACATTGTGTTGAAGCTTGGAAAGGAAGTAGGTAACTTTCTTGTCAAAGCGGTAATGGCATGTTCTGATGAGGTAATTACTGTAATGCTGATAGTTAATTATTTACCTTTTTTGGATTCCGTACCACAAAAGAAAAAAAATAATCCTTAAAGTATCACTTCGTGGTCTGTCTGTATGTCTGACTTTTAAGACCTTTTTATCAGGAATATAATGGAGGTATCAAGTTTAAATTCATACCACTTAAACTCAAGTCTATACCATCT
The DNA here is from genome assembly GCA_914829495.1 of Eilema sororculum. Lineage (NCBI taxonomy): Eukaryota > Metazoa > Arthropoda > Insecta > Lepidoptera > Erebidae > Eilema > Eilema sororculum. Next base: position 19,345,227 of record OU618556.1, read on the forward strand.
TAAAACTGTACAATTTTTTTTTATGTCAAAATATAATGCGGTTTATGTAGGTAACTAAGCTACGGAACCCTCTCGGTGCGAAAGTCCGACTCGCACTTGGCCGGCTTTTTACAATGTAGGTAGGTAGTATGTAATTTATTTACAACGTGGGTTAAAAGATAGATTTCTTTAAAAGATACCTGTATGTTGATTGTTAGACGAGTCTCGGCAGCAAGCTTTTAATCTGGATTGGCTGAGATAAGTGTCACTCATATTATAAAAACTAAAATATGAAAAGAAGGACTTGGAGAGCATACTCCTGGCTCCAAAGTGCAAAATATGGATGCAACCGAGATTAGGCACATGGATGTCATTTTGATTGACTCCCATAAACATTGCAAAACTTCATCTAGATCCGTGCAGCCGTTTTAGCGCGATATCTAAACATTTTATCATCTTATGAAATACTGAAATTGAAAGACGTACTCAAATATTTGGGCAGAGTAGTCAAAAATCAATCTTTAAAAATCATTTCTAGGTTCCGTAGACGGCTCCACAGTCGCATCAAAGACGGATATATGTATAAGAAAGAAGATTGGAATTAGTCCTGGTGAGGTCTGGTAGCTTAGTGGTCAAGCATACTCTCTGTAAGAGAAGGATCGCAAGTTCAAATCTATCTTAGGCCCGTATTCTAGAATGACACTCGGCCTGAATCGCATTTATCTGAGGATAGATTGTTTAGGCCATATGTCAAACTATCAATCTGTCTATACAATCTGTCATCCGATAAATGGTGATTCAGTCTGAGTGTCATTCTAGAATACGGGCCTTAGTCTCTATCTTGTTCAATTTGAATAGTTTGCATATTAAATGCTCCAAAAATTCTTGCAAATATTATGAAGTACAAAATGATTTAGGTAAAAAAAATAACAAGTTGAAAGTTCACTTCAAATCGTTTTGTTCCCGTCCGGTAGGAAGGCCCAGGACTTCGACGGTGAAGTTGAAATATTTCCTATGCATGAGGACTGAAGAAACACGTCCTGTCTCTAGTAAAACTCATTGCTACCCGCTTATTTACTCACTACACAAGCTGGCTCTATTCAGGCTCATAGTAATTATGTTAATCCCCTTTCTAGAGCATTGTCTCAGCTCTCGCATTCAGCTAAAGACAATTATTATTACCATATAACAATATCTCATACATATATCGGTCCATTGGAACAGAATAAAAATTCATGAATTCGATATCATTTGCAATTGTATCAGCGAAACTTGGCTAAAAGAAAATATTTCAATATATTGGGAATGATCTGTGGGACTGTTCTCCGATATGCTGTCATAGTATAGTCATTTGGCCCAATGTTTTATCCATTTGATTATATTATTCGATGAGGTCACTGAAAGATTCGGTGATATTTGATTAGGCTGCGAATTTCGTTGGGAATAAAATAGATTGGGTCAAAATATAATACGAAAATCATTTTTTTGCATGACTGTCCAAAATAGAGATTGATATTATTTTCAGGGTTCTATGTAGGTATGTGAATTTCTTTGTGTGAATCCTGAGGTCACGAACCCTTGGAACCTCTGCAGATGCTAAGAGATGTTGTGTCTTTGGCAGTATTTTACCGTCTCTTTCTGAGACGTTGCCTTTAGCTTACCATCAGGTGAGGTGAAGTCAAATTGACGTGTCCTTTTATAAAAAAAAATCACTTTAACTTTTAAGTTCCTGAACAGATTGGGATGAATCCTTGCTTCTTCGATCCAGTGTGACATAGTTTAATTTTGATTCCAGTTATTTGTCAAGACAATCGTATTTAGTGTATTTACTACGATGACATGATGCGTAGAGGAGTGCTACGTCATCCTACGACAGAAATCACGGGTTTAGTTCAAACTTAATGTAAATATTTGTATGCATGAATATATATGTTTATTTGCATAAGTTGGTTCAAAAACATAAGTATTCATAATTTCTGTCATATCTGCCATCTGATATACATATATTCACGCCTGTAACTCCCCGAAGGGATAGGCAGAGGTATCCTAACACCGACAATTCACCAACTATGATTTTCGGTCCCACGAAATAGGGGACGAGCCTATTGCCGTCAAACGGGCACTTTATCTTGGGCTGTATGTTTACTGTCGGATGGAGAACAGCCCTATCCCTTAGTCGCCTTTTACGACACTCACAGGAAGAGCTGGGGTGGTCCTATTCTACTCCATCGGGAACCAAAATGTCTAGATTACTCTAGATGATCTTATAATATATTAGTTAGAATTATTATCAACTAGCTTTTACCCGCGGCTCCGCCCGCGTGGATGTCGGTTATCGCGACCAAACATAGCCTATGTCCTTTCTCATGGTCTAATCTACCCCTATACCAAATTTCATCAAAATCGGTTCAGTGGCTTAGGCGTTAAAGCATAACATACAGACAGACAGACAGACAGACAGACAGACAGAGTTACTTTCGCATTTATAATATTAGTATGGAAGTATGGATTTTTTTTACGTTTTCCTCTTAAAATAAACCAGCAAAGTGATATTCTACCGTTTTGTTGGTAGAATAATACGGTATAATGAATGACATACTACGATCCCATTAATTCCCATAAATATGTATGTATACCCAACAAACGCTCTTGTAAATATTCCCAGAATTACATACTACCTACATTATAATATTCTATACATATTTCGTGCTGTGCCCTGGAACCTTAGGCCCAGCGTTCACCGGTGGAAGCGCGGCGGCGCGTACTTTAAGACAGCAATTTAATATAAACCTTAAAACCTTGACATACGGTTGAAATTATAGTTGCGCGCATGCTCTTGCGGCCGCTCCTTCCGCCGCGCGTGAACTTATTCTTGATATACAGTTTTCAATCGTATATCAAGGCCCTTAAGGTTTATATTAAATTGCTGTTTTAAATTGCCCGCCGCCGCGCTTCTACCGGTGTGCGCTGGGCCTTACAGGAAAATGGCCGTGGAATCAGGAACGTTCCCAATCGAGTGTTGCGCCATCTTATCGACATTACATTGTGATCCAGTCTCGACTGCCCGATAGATATTCATGAAATATATTATGAATATTTGTTACTAAATATCTCGCTTTCTTTGTAGGTATTACTTACTATTATTATTATTTCCACATATTGACTATCTAGACAAATTCGCCCTTAAAAGACGGATATAAAAAGAATGGAAATTTGAAGTGATTCAGGTGTGGCTCAATAGCTCAGTTGGAAGAGCATTCCCCCTGTAAGGAAAAGGTCATGGGTTCAAGTCCCACTTGAGCGCTTCTTTTTCCCGATGTATTTAGTATCTAGACAAATTTAGACTGGCTTAGTCGACTATCAAGCATGAGTTACTGTGGTACATTATAGTGGGGTTCGATATCTGAGTAGAGTAAAATTTTATTAGCTAAAGTCAAAAAAAGAAGGTTATTTTTGTAGCACTTAGGTGGCAGACAAGCACATGATCCACCTGAAAGAAAGTGGTTACCGTGGCCTGTTGACTTGTACATCTCCAGGGGAGTTATAATTTTGCTTCCGATCCTATAAGAACAGAGAGTTTCTGTGCCGTCAGTGCAGAAGACAAAGCAGGACAAGCCATTGGTCTTCCCACTGACAACACAAAAACTCTCCAGTGAGCTCTTTCTTAGTTTAAGTTAGATACCTCTTTTTTTCGTGCGGAAATTCCTTTGGATATCGGATTGGGAACCTCCCCCGTTGGAGCCGGAAGGGGAGGCTATGTCGAATTCGAACCGACTAAAACCGTACGCTGACTGATGGTCGTAGTGCTAGGCCGGAGGTGAAGTTGTCTTCAACTTAACCCTCGTACCCCGGCTGACTCAAGGCCGTCCCCTACGGTCTGGCCCTCCTCGGGGGGCTAGGTGCCTCATTGCATGAAATTGTAATTGCATGAAGGACTTACTTATAGGACAATAAATAGAAAAGTTCTGAAACTTTCAGGACATTCTATGTAATGGAAAGATACTCTTCTCACATTTTTCCTGCTTCCTTATCATATTTCATTCGATATACATAAATGACTTGTATATGTATACGAGTATATGTATTCTTGAAAAACGACCACTTAAGTCACAAGTTATCCACAGACTCAATACTCTAATAAAAATATTTACTGCAACTTCAAATGCCAACAAAACTAAATGACATATAGTTATCCCTCTCTACATCACGTAGCACTACCATAAGTCAGACAAGTAAAGTAATGTGTTCCCAGTTCAACTTATTGATGCAACTTGGAGCTATAAAAGTTGTCCTGTATTTGCTGCAGTACAGCAAATATCTCCGATATAGTGCACGAAACACGCCGATAATGCCCGAATACAGCGATATGTATGCGGGCTCCGTTCAGCTTTATTATTATTTCCACATATTGACTATCTCTCCTATACGCTGCTGCTCCCCTGGTACACGGATCGATCGCTAATGCGTTTAAGATTGCCGACGTGTGTGCTTGTTTGGACTAATGTTACAATATGTAGATCGTAAGGGAGTGTAATAGTTGTTTGAACTTTGGATGTAGAGGAATTTGGTGGGTGTCATGAATGTAATGTCGCTGGATGTTCTATCGTTGATGGTTTCCAGATAGTGCTTGCTATATACTTATATATTCGTTCGCCTTATCTATTAGCTATATAGTGAAAGTTTAATAGTTTCATTAGTGTATGAAATTGTGTGATATGATTATCGTCATTGAAGGTATGAACACCTAGAACATAAATAATATCACTTTCTCATTACAAGACGTAATCCTTTTTGGTGCATATAAGAACAAGCTATAACTATAATATTTTGAAGTCATGGAAGGAAGGTAATTTTACAGTAGGAATATGGTGGTATTTTTTAATGACATGACTGTTGGTAACTAATCGAGTGGTCGATGAGGGAGCAAGCTTGCCAGTAAAAGTAACTCTCTAGACTTGAAAACTTCCAGGTCATAGCTTTTCAGAAACACAGTATCAGAAATGTCTTGGACCGATAGAAAATATTGTTAGTTGTTACTACACCTAACTACACCTAATCTAACGTAAGTGTCGCGTGGTATAGTAGGTGTAACATATTGAGACAGGAGGTACAATATCGCAAGTGTCGCAACGTGAGACGATGTTGCTAACTCCACCGCGGAACATGGGACGAATAGAGAGGATATTTGTGTTAAATATTTATTTGTTACCCGACTGCCGAAGGAAGGAGGGTAATGTTTTTATAATTTAGAATTAACAAATATTTTGTTGTATTTCGTTGGTTCCTGGTGGAGTAGAATAGGACCACCCCAGCTCTTTCTGTTGGTGTCTTAAAAGGCGACTAAGGGATAGGGCTGTTCTCTGTCGGATGGAGAAACCGTTGGGCGGCAACAGGCTCGCCCCCATGGATTGCGATTAAATTGAAAACTATATCAAAGTTTTCACTAGGTTGGTAAAGAAGTTTTAAATGCACTTTGCACTTCAATAATATACCTACCTCTTCTCAATATAAAAATTGCGATTGCGTATTTTTTTTTTAATACTGGCACCATAATATTTATAGCAAAAAATAATTAGTTATATCTATCAGCAATTAATCATCACTGCTGGACATAGGCCTCTCCCAATGTGCGCCATTTCACCCGATCCTCCGCCTTCCGCATCTAGTCTTCCCCACTCACCTTTTTCAAGTCGTCAGTGCATCTGGCTAGAGGGTGTCCTTCCTTCCGAAACTAGTAATAAGATGTACCTATGCTGTTTTGCTTTCGACAGAAATATAAATAGCTTTACATATTAGTCTAACAAGTTAAGTTGGTTGTGTTGTATGAATCAAGAATCCTTCTATTAAAAATCACGTGTTAGGATGCCTGATGGCATTTATAGAATGCAAAAAAAGATGTCGTCTCTACGCCATTGTGCAGTCTAGTAGTCGCGAAGGTCCCATCTATGAATAATGTGCTATCGATTGCGTCGGCGTCCCACGCTCGCGGAATACCGCGACAACGGTCCTATTGGTACATTTCTTTTAGTTCACTACAAAGAAGGAGAAAATAGCTAGATACTTACTATGAATCCATACTAATATTATAAATGCGAAAGTAACTTTGTCTGTCTGTCTGTTTATCTGTATGTTACGCTTTCACGCCTAAACCACTAAACCGATTTCAATGAAATTTGGTATAGGGGTAGATTAGAACATGAGAAAGAACACGATAACCGACATCCACGCGGGCAGAGCCGCGGGCAAAAGCTAAGCAATAGCAATAGCAATATGGGATTCTTATGATACCTACTTCAAAAAGGGCACTAGAAGGTTTCTTCAGGGTTGGAAGCGCGAGTGTAACGCCCCTGGTATTGCACAACACCACTTTCCATCAGGTGGGCCGTGTGCATCATCATATCGTTACTGCAAAATGCTTACTAACAATATTCCTTAAGTATAAATGTTATATTCAATTTTGTACACCATGTTATATGGTAGGACATAGTAATGAAATATCTTTTGTAATACCTATCTTCTACAAAATAATGCATAAATAAATAAAAATACATAAATAAATAGACCTGGTAAAGTAGCAGTCTGGCGTCTACTATCCTATTTTTTCTTTAGATTTGGTTTATCTTGGCTTTTGAGTAAGCGACTACCATTTTACCCCACACTCCCGGAAGGCCTACGCTAAAGCCTAGTTCGTCAATCATAAGGTATACCAACTTGCAGGGGAGATTGCCTTGGGATTTGGACCCTAAAAATCCTGGTGAAGTCCTTTGCACCCGACTTATGTAATAAAAGTTATGCTGTGTAATGCTGAAGAGATAAGCAGAGATTACACGAACCGTATCTTAGAAATCCTTCGGCTCTTGATTCGACTAAGTTGCGGATAAAATGCTAAATTGACATTTGTTAAAAGCACTACATAATACAAACTATTAAAGTCGTGAGCTTATCTGAATCAGTTGTCTGGCTAGACTCGGCAGCCTACCGGCCTTTAGCCGAGGGCTAAGGCTGCCTTTCCACTAGAGTTGTGCTATGCTACGTTGCTATAGATGTTTTTGATATCCACCAATCGTATTCATTGGTAGCATAGCGCTGGCGAAAAGGGGTATATAAAGATGTTGTATAGAAAGATGCGTGCTAAGGATGTGTGCTGTGGATGCCTATGAAAATGGATTAGAATTTCGACAATTTGTAGGAGAAATAGTTCGAGTTCGAGCTGTGCATCTTTATAGCACATTAATCTATTCTCATATTTGAATGACATTTTAAAGCATTTAATATGCTAAATATTCAAATCAATTAAGATAAGACCGACCTAAAAAATCCTATCTGAATCTATTCTCTTTTTTTATACCACATAGGTGGTAGAAAAGCAAGCTCATATTCTCCAATCATAATATGCGTCCACAGCACATATAAGCATAACATCATAACATAAACTCACGCCTGTATTCCCCAAAGGGTTGGCAGAGGTGCTAGCACCCACATTTCGCCAGTTTATGTTTAGGTCCCAATGTAATAGGTGGCGAGCCTATTGCTATTAACCGGGCACTTATAAACCTGCGATAAATACACACATAAATTCGAAAAGCATCGAAAAATCATTGGTGTGTGCCATGTAAACCTGGGATCGAACCCGAGACCTCGTCTCAACAGTCCATTACCCATACCACTAGGCTACCGCAGATTTTTTTTCCATCACACATATCCATATCAGAAAGAAAGAAATAAACATTTATTTAGTGCAAGGTCGTCACATAATCAATTAGTAATAACATAATCAATAAGTAATGCCTAAGTTACACAATAAAACAATAATAAAAACATTTGAAGTATTGACACACCAATACACCAAATGGGTGCCCAGTTCAGCATGCGCCAGGTAGAAACCTGGCCCTGGTTTTCAACTGGACCCCGATTGGAACTAACACGCATCTTTCTATACAAAAAAGATAGCTTAACTAAATCCATTTCCACCATATCTATGTTTTATATTCTTGTTTAGTAGACACCAAACACAGCCTTAGCAACGTAGCATAGCACAACTCTGGTGGAAAGGCAGCTTAAGCCGAGGACTCATAACTGTGTCTAATGTCATTAATGAAATCGTCAGCCGCTACCGAACGACGTTCCGCCTTGTCGCCCAACATCATTACCGATCTAACACGACAATCGAACACGACTGTCTGCTCCTAGCCTAACAACCAACCCAACTACATCCTAAACTAGACCATATTACATATCAATAGAGTATAATTTCAAACGACATGAGATGAATAATGTCAGAGCTGCTTAAATCTTTTTAAAATTAACACTTCTGATTTATTTTCGTCTCTATTGGATTAGAGTTAAGGTTCAATATGGGTTGAATATTTGGTTGATAATTATCGGTGTTTCGATGAGGCGGCTGCTTTAATTTGTCAGCCGGACGGACGGACAGATTGGCCGTGTTATTAGTGATATATTAGATGGGAGATAGACGGCTACTTATTGGCACCGAGTTAATTTCACCCGGTTAGACATCGCTGCTTAAGGATTTTGTCACATCGTGAGCTAGAAACGGGTAGGAAATAAAGCTAATGATTCCGCAAAGGTATAGACTAACCAACACTAATCAACAATAATATGAACCTTATATTGTTATAACGTATGGTTCAGAACATAACTCAACATATAAAAAATAACATTTGGAAAGTAATGCATCTATATATTTCTTTCAAGCGAGATCGACTTAGAAATACTCCAAAAGCCATTACCATTTAACACCTCAGTGAATTTGCAGTCAACTATTGATATAAATTGCATCATTTCTGATGTAAGTCTTCTACAATTTATCAATAATACTTTAGTACGCTTGAGTAATAAATTCACAAAAATAATAATAAGAATATTAAAAACATACAATAGAATATAAACTGAAATATAACCTAATAACACGCAACCGCTCGATCGCTTACGGTGACACAAAATCCTAAGACATGTATTTTAATTGATTTGTTTGTCGCATTTTTTGTGATAATCAATTCGGCTGATGTGATGTGAGCTGATACCATCACGGGCATGCGGGGCCGTCGGAATGTGATATTCAAATTAAAATAGCGATTATTATCTATCACGTATTGTTTAGGCTCATAATATCGGGATATTGGTTTCGTTAACAACAGACGAATATTTAGAGAGTGTGGCACATTCACATCCCTACTTATAATATAAAGTTTATTAGATCAGATGTTTAAAGTAGGACTTGATCCTTGCTTATCGTAGCCCACTGCTGGACATAGGCCTCTCCCAATGTTGGGAGGCTTTGGCCTACTGTGTCCACGCTGGCCAGACGGGTTGGTACAGAGTTTGATTTCGAGGTTTCCTTCTCTGGCAGTGTTATCCGTTAGTCGCCTCTTACGACACCCTCCGGATGAGATGGTGATACTTGTAAGTATTCTTTCTCTGTCAGCACAGGCAGGTTTAAACATAATTTCAATTAACATTATTAATTACTAGCTTTTGCCCACGGCTCCGCCCGCGTGGATATAGGTTAACGCAACCAAACATACCCTATGTCCTTTCTCATGGTCTAATCTACCCCTATACCAAATTTCATCAAAATCGGTTTAGTGGTTTAGGCGTGAAAGCGTAACATACAGACAGACAGACAGAGTTACTTTCACATTTATAATATTAGTATGGATTACATACTACACCACAACTATTTTTCTACGACGAATTTAAACAAAAGTATGTTAATGGAATGGAAATTTAAGAATTTCCTTCACTTCCTTAGCAAAGTGGGAAACAAAAAAACTATATTGAAATAAAACCACTTTTTTTTACGGATTCCATCGCGATATATTTGTTACTAGCTTTTGCCCGCGGCTCCGCCCGCGTGGATGTCGGTTATCGCGACCAAATATAGCCTATGTCCTTTCTCAAGGTCTAATCTACCCCTATACCAAATTTCATCAAAATCGGTTCAGTGGTTGAAGCGTGAAAGCGTAACATACAGACAGACAGACAGACAGACAAACAGACAGACAGACAGACAGAGTTACTTTCGCATTTATAATATTAATATGGATATGGATATGTATTATTTTATTTTGTTTTTATTTCAATGAGTGACATTCGCGTAAACTTTAGAAAATATCAAAAAGAACTTTAATTAGGTTATATCAGCTGCATGGATGAATAACAACCTCTGTATACTCTAAGATAGGAACTCAGTGTAATGAGGTACTAGTCTCGTCGTACGATATTCACCATACCTCATTACACTTATGTTAGAGGACTAGGACAGAGAGTGATTAAATTATTCTGATTTACCTTCAAACCGTCCTCTTTACGACATCGCCATAACTTCCTTTCTAAACCGTCATTAATATTAATACAACAAGACTTTATCACCCTTTCTGTGTCAGTCTAGCAATTAAATTAAGTGCGACATTGTAAAAACACCGTAATGAACCTAGCCCGGGGTTTAGCGGGGGTGCGGTAGGTCGCCCGCGGGGGGAGGGGCAGGGATTAATGGCGTGCCGCGGTTTCAGTTATTGCAACATTAATTATAATATTAATTATTAGCTAACTCGTGTACCCTACCCTTAGGGACGTGCCCGCACGGTACTGGCAGCACGAAAAGTTAACCGCAGAAATTAATTGTAGTATTATTTTATTTATATCTTAATTATGATGAAATATTTAAGGGTTCATTTATTTTATAATTATTTTCTTTTAAACTTTCTTAATAATTGTAAAAGCATGTGCTATCAAGATCCGATTCGATTCGATCCGAAACGATTTTTCAGTCTATTAGACTTAGAAGGCTGGGTTCCAATAACTTATTTATGATTGTTTTACTGACTTTTCTGAGAACGCGTGCTGTCTAGCGAGACAACCTTGAGAGGAATCAGAGGAATGCCTGCACCAGAACCTCATTTATTGCAGCAGGTACGCTGACTAGCACGTTAGGTTGACTTGGTTCCTTCATTTCTGTATAGGATATGGATGAAACTACATAGATACGCGATGAGCATTATTTTGGTTTAAAATTAACAGAACATTTTGTTATCGAAGTTTACTGACCGTACTAACCACAGGATCTCAACTCAATACAATATTGTTTGGTTATCTTGATAGATGAAAATTATTCCTGTAATCTAATCTAAAAAGCATCTCAAAACATGCTGCTGATCAAGAAAGTTTCCTATCTTATTGAATGCTACCACTAAGTACCTATGTATAGCATTATTTTATAGTGCTGAAATTTAGTGTCTTTAACAGCCCTTATCGCGCACGTTCTATCTTAATGACACCTAAATCCCTATTAATTAAATAATAAAATAAAACCGCTTCTAAAATATAATAATATTCCTCTAGTCCGAGATAAGCCCACACTTTATGCGATTAAAAAGCTCCATCATGGTTCATTTCACTGACAAATTGAACGCCGCCTTTTCTCTCTGGCCGCCGGCTCAGACTGAAATCTACCAATAACAAATAAATTACATTACGAAATCAATGAAACTTTAATTATATTCACGGACCAATAAAAGCCAACAAAATCTCGACCGATCACCAGTAATTGCTCTGCGGACTGTACTTTAAACTGGCACATAAGCTCGAAGACGCAGGCGACATCTGTCGACGTAATTGAAGGATTAGGCAGATAATTGAAACTGTGCAAGCAGGAGGAGAATACGTCTTCACACGCGAGCGAACGAGACGGCTACAGTCACTCAACACCGTCTCAAAACGGAACGGTTAACAACGTGTCTTCTTGTATATTGTATTATCTTACGTTTTATGCCCTATTAATCTTGCTCGACTGTGGATGTGGGGCGCATCACTGAACTTTGTACTTTAAGTAGCTGCATTAGAGTCTCATATCGTTCGGCGGGGGTGTATGTATAGGGTGTTCGGAGCAATAAATAATTGTTTGTTCGCGTAAAACTGTAGTGCCGTTTCTACAGGGGGTTCCATCGTTTTATTTGGCGACGTTTAAGGTAATCTGGGATAACGAGGCGCCCGCGACTCTCGGATCAGCTCGTAAACACGTTGTCAAAACTGACTGATTGTCTGTTTGTGCGCTAAGTGTTTGAACAGTTGAATGGCGACACTCCGAGGCTCGGCTCCTCGCGAACATTTGTTTCGAGACTAAGTAGGTATGATTGAGAGTGTAGTTCTGTTATAAAATCAATGGATTGTACTGTCTACATCGGTATATCTATTCGTTTAATCTTTATCAACCATATCTTTCTTATTATGGAGTCGTCAAGAGTACTGTTCTCCTGGTGGTAAATTATAAATATTAATAATGCTACAGCGTTATGATCACATTAGATGTATTTTCACAACTACATCTATAGTACTTAGAATTGTAGGCTTCTTAGATGAATTAATCAATGATAAGGTGCCAAAGTACCTAATTATATAAAGTTATTATTATAAAGTTTGTTTATAAAGGACACGTCAATTTGACTACATCTCGCCAGATGTTAAGCTAAAGGCAAAGTCTCGGAAAGAGAGCCACCATCGTAAACATGTACCATGTTAACAGTGGTGGCACTCAGCTTGACGGCCTCGTTAGATGCCTTTTCACGCTCCGCTTAAAGGACCCGGGACTGTAGGAAGAAGGAAACACGTGAGCTGGCAGGGAGTTCCAGGTCTTAGTGGTGCGGCATAGGAATTTCACATTAAGTAACAGTATGCTCTAATTTGTATGACTTGTGAGAGCGCTGGAATTGTCTCTACAAGTAGCAACGCCAAACACACACCCATTTTTATAACATGCATATGCTCACGCTTATTTGCATCTGGAGTAGGCAGATACAACAGTCCACTGTCCGTTTCGGTTCTTACACATATCATGAGCTTCGTCTATTGATATTAAACCCTGCATACTCATTATCGAAGTCTTTTGAAAAAAAAATCTGTCTTTCTTTCATTAAGCAAGAACATCACTGTTGTAAGTATGCCTATAAACTAATATTCAAAAGACTGTACTCTCCGCAGGTCTCTTTTCCACACGCCAACACATATAATATCATAATCCAATTAAATAACTAAGCTATAATCGAATGCAAAGTCGATAGATCGATACACAGTCACATCACTAGTGTAACACCGAATCGATTGATCGGTTGAGCCGGAAGCGGTCTCCGTTGCGTCGTGACAATCATTAATTAAAAATTATAATAATCTACCGAGTTTTGTTGTAAAAAATAATTGAATTACTTGTGATACTTGATGCTACTTTATTTAGAAGTGGTTAAATTTTGGTTGTGACAAAAGGTGGGTAGTCATGTCAATTTTTTTGTACTGGCGTTTGTTTGTCTCCAAATATAGTTAAGTTAACACCCACGTTTTACCAAATACAATAGTCCCTTTTCCGGAATTGTACCTACCTATGCCAAAAGTGTGAATTTTCCACTTCAAGAATCGAACCTGAAATCTCAAACGTTGTGAACATCCACCATATGCCCCACCTGATAGTACAGTCAGCATCAGAAAGATGTTGACGAACAAAGTACTCAAAATGATCTTAATTTCGTGTTTTTATCCCATTCCAGTTGACTGATTGGTCTGATATTTTGTATTCTGATACTCATTCTTATGCCGCACCACTAAGACCTGGAATTCCCTGCCAGCTCAGAAGGAAACACTCCTTCTTCCTACAGTCCGGTCCTTTAAGCGGGGCGTGAAAAGGCATCTGAAGAGGCCGTCAAGCTGAGTGCCACCACTATTAACATGGTAAGTACATGTATACGATGGTGACCCTCTTTCCGAGATTTTGCTTAACATCAGGCGAGGTGACGTCAATTTGACGTGTCCTTTATAAAAAAACACACCTATAGTTTGGACAATAATGTCATTTAAATCAATAAAACAGTTCGATTATTAAAATTATAAATACGAGATTAATAATTAATACGAGAATTTTAAGATCATTTGGACACTTCGTTGTCAAGATATTTATGACGCTGACTGTACCTAAGTGACTACTTTTTTATGCCACTTAAGTGGCAGACAAGCACACGGCCCACTTAATGGGAAGTGGTTACCGTGATAAATGGACGTGAATATTGAATTAATATTTGCGACACCAGAGGTTTTACTTGCCTTCAACCTTCCTTCTTTTCCCTTCCTTGGAGGAAAATAGAGACAAAGAAAAAAATAAACAAGCCCTTTACCCATTTTGCGGAATGTATTTATATAGTTCGTGTCACATTTCTTGGACCCAAGGTTTCGGCTCACGTCAATTGTTTGATAAGTCTATGATTGGTGGATTTGAACTCTTCCACCGCCATAATACCTCGTACTATCCACAAAAACATCTTAAAAACGTGTACTGCGCATATAGATCACATTTTTTTAATAATAGCCGCGTGGTTCCCGGCAGAATAGAATTTGGTCCACCCCATCTCTTCCCATGCGGTGTCGTACAAGGCGACGTACTATAGGGCTGTTTAACATCAGACAGATATATGCAGCCCAGACTCAGCCTCAAATGTACGGCTTGATTTAACAATAGTGCCCGGAATACGGCAATAGGTTCATCCCTGTTACGTGGGACCGAATAAAATGACTAGTAAAAATGTGGGTGTTAAGTCACCGGGGATAAAAGCGTGATTGTGTGTATTTATGTTTTTTAATATGGTTTTTATATAGGACACATAACTTGAAGAATAAATCGTCGGTAGCTAAATGGTTAAGGAGTCGGCCTTACGATCGAGAGGTGCCGGGTTCGAATCCTGGCCATTACACTACCGACGTGAACCCACTCCTAGCACAAGCAATTTAGCTTAGTTAGAGGGGTAAGAGGGAATATTAGTAACTTCGGTTCTAATATTTAAAAAAAAACACCTCGCCTAATGGCAAGATGAAGACAAAGTCTCGTTTATCTCTTCTACATCCATCTTTACAGGGTATACAATGTGATTTTGATTACATTTTGGGACTTAGATATATGGCAGTAACTATACTTAACTTTTAATATTAAGTGACAGTATTCAAGTCCTCTCAAACATCCCTCACGCACTCCGATACTACATAACATTAAAACAGTACCCCTTGTACCAGAACCTCCCGCCTTTTGCAGGAGAGGGGGGGAGGAGGCAGCACCCATAAAAATGCAAATGGCGTGTCGACGGGATCCCTTGTATCAATCACAGCTTCTTATTATTGTGGGATTGGGAGCGCAGATGTGTAGACGAGCTATGTTGTGTGGAGAACGTGTTGACGACAATGAGGTGTTGTCATTATTAACAACTACGCGGTTCCTTTAAGCGGGGCGTGAAAAGGCATCTGATGAGGCCGTCAAGCTGAGTGCCACCACTGTTAACATGGTGCATGTTTACGATGGTGACCCTATTTCCGAGACTTTGCCTTTAGCTTAACATCAAGTGAGTTGAAGTCAAATTGATGTGTCCTTTATAAAAAAAAGTACTTTATTTACCCGTTCGATAGCAATAGGCTCACCCCTTATTACCTGGGACTATGTAACTTGTCTCCTCTGTGTTCTTCTCCAGCTGAGAAGACGGTATAATATTCAACGGCCTCTGTCGCGTAGCGCCCTGCGTAGCAGCTAAATGCTACGCAGGGTGCTACGCTACAGAGGCGTGGGTTCGGTTCCCGGTCAGTGTAAATATTTGTAATGTATGAATAACACATGATAAGTTTCTATTGTACACTAGTACACTATAATACAGCGGTAGCCTAGTGGTATGGGTAATGGACTGCTGAGACGAGGTCTCGGATTCGATCCCAGGTTTACCATGGCACACACCAATGACTTTTCGATGCTTCCCGAAGTTATGTGTGTATTTATCGCAGGTTTATAAGTGCCCGGTTAATGGCAATAGGCTCGCCACCTATTAGATTGGGACCTAGACATAAACTGGCGAAATGTGGGTGCTAGCACCTCTGCCTACCCCTTCGGGGAATACAGGCGTGAGTTTATGTTATGTTATGTAATAATACAGTACATCTATAAACAATTTATGAAATATGTACAAATGGTGGCCTTATCACGAAAAGCGAAGCTAAATATAAATAATATCAAATACATCGCGATAGAACCAGTTAAAAACTGGTTTCATTTCATACATACATAAACTAACTACTGTAAATTCTCGAAGGGGTAGGCAGAGAAGTATGAACACCCACATTTCGCCACCTATGAGTTTTCGGTCTCACGTAATAAGGGACGAGCTCATTGTCGTCAAGCGGGCATTTAGTCATGAGGTTGCCATATATTTACTATCAGATGGACTTTTGCGTACTTTGACTGTTAATGTTAATCGTGACAATAATTATAAAAGTTTCTTACCGCTTAGGGACTGTTTTTGAAGCGAGGAAAAGTCATACCTATTGACAAGCTTTAAAACGTTTCTACAAAATTGCTACAAATAATACAATTAACAATAAATAAAACTCAATATAATCTGCGCGCACGTCGACAGCTCCCATCTGGCCATTCATCATGCGACAAATAAGTCGCGTTGCGTCGCGGCCGGCGCGCGCGCATTGTCATGGTAATGCACACCACCGCTGCTGTTATTGTGAGCCGATGGTCGACACGCCCACCATTTGTGGTTGGCTCCAAAATTGTGGTTTAATATGACATATTTTGTGGTGATGATGCGCTATTTGTATTGTGCTGACGTTATAAACAAACTAGTCACTGGATATAGAGACATTATTTTAAATCTTAACTTTAAGACCTTCCATGAATGCTGCTGAAGGTTTGGGTGTCTTTAGGATACCAGCTATGAATAGATAACGTTATGTGGAACAAATGGTATTTATAATGTGAATAATTGTACGACTTTGTTGATCCAATAATTTTGTCTTCTCTATGCAATGGTGCATAACCATGCTGGTATCTAAAAAGTGGCAGGTATTAATAAGACAGTCATTTTTAAGAACCAAAATGCTTAAAAAAGATTACAACATATTAAGCGTTTTTAAATGTTCGAGGCAGCAATAATCTGCACCCCGCCTGACGAAAACGTGAAGTCACAAGAGTAGTGGTTACCACTCTCCACTATTGTTAGGCTTTTTAACAGTAGAATCTTTCGGCAACAAAATTCGAATAAAAATTGCATACGAATGAAGAAAACAGACAGCTATTTCAATCCAAAAATTGGTCATAAAAATATACAACCCAACAAAAATGAACAATAGAAAAATGCTTACAATAAAACATGGCGGTTTTTGTTCATTCCGCCAATGTGTAACTCAACAGTTCAAAAAGTAAATCCGTACATTTGTCTGTGTGATCCCCTAATCACAGTTCAGCTGCGCCCACGCCTGTAATTGATTCCACCACAACGATTTACAAACAGCTTACTTTTTGTCCAGCTGTGGACTTTTGTGATTTGTGACGCCATTTATTGGGTGACGACAAATTTGATTGTTTGGAGCTGTTTTGTTGTGAAGATTTGACTTTGTGTTGTGTAATGGGAGTGTAACGATTAGACGGGAATTAACGCAATCATAGTGTTGGTATAATTTAAGCTCGCCAACCTACTGTATACTATCCTATATAGATACCCAAGAAACTTGTACTTCTTAAATTTTATAATTTTAACTTAGGTTAATTATTTTATTATATATTCTCAAAAGACGTAGGTATGTGTACAAAGTTTCATGCTTCTAAGTTTGAAAATGACGAACTTTCCATACAAACGTTTATGACCTATTTTACCCTGTTAGTAGTGAAATGAAAAAACGCTGATACACGTGTTCATTTATTTCTTAAAAGACACAGGTTTATGAAAATATCGGACTTTCATACAAACTTTCTTCCCTAATTTAACCAGTTTAGTAGCAGAATTTCCAAAATACCTTTCTTAGTGAATGCTTATAACTATCATAAAATGCATCTACTATCAATATTTTAAGTGTGTAGGTCCAGCGGTTTAGGCTCTGCGTTGATGAATCAGTCAGTCAGTCAGTCGGGACAAGTAATTTTATATGTATATATTTGTTTTTATATACTTTAATTATCTTGACACGAGACTAATGTACATTCGTTCATATTTAGTCTTAAGAAATCACGTCATAAATTTGTTGCGCCGTTTCTTCTCCACTGGTGCCTAGGAAGCGGTGGTAAACTTAGTTTTAAGCAGAATTTGACGTCAAAAATCTGTAGTAGTGCTACACAATTTTGAGTAAATACGTTGAGTTTGAGCGCATTTTGAGCACATGTAAGTTTTTTTTTATATAGGACACGTCAATTTGACTTCACCTCGCCTGATGTTAAGCTAAAGGCAAAGTCTCGGAAAGAGGGTCACCATCGGAAACATGTACCATGTTAACAGTGGTGGCACTCAGGTTGACGGCCTCGTTAAATGCCTTTTCACGCCCCGCTTAAAGGACCCGGGACTGTAGGAAGAAGGAAACATGTATTGGTATTGGATTGTATTATATATAATTATATAAAATGGTATGGGATTATATCATACAGTATGCAATGATTGGAGTTCAAAATGTATTTAGAGGGGGGATGACGAACGTATCGGATCGGATACATAAAATAATCAACTCCAATATCATTCGGCTTTTACTGGAGCTACTGCTGTCTGATTCTCAATCCTCAATCCTGGTAGGAAAGCATATGCCAGAACTTTGTCAGTAAATCAGCAGGTTGACTTGGACTACAATGATTATCAAGTAAGTCAAATTACTTGCGTTAGGAGGCTCTTCAGTTTGCTTATACTTTTATATAATACTCGTACCTGCACATTATATAACACTAGCTTTTGCCCGCGGCTCCGCCCGCATGGATATCGGTTATCGCGACCAAACATAGCCTTATATCCTCAAGGTCTAATCTACCCCTATACCAAATTCATTAAAATCGGTTCAGTGGTTTAGGTGTGAAAGCGTAACATACAGACACACAGACAGACAGACAGAGTTAATTTCGCATTTATACTATTAGTATGTATTCCGTCAAGTATCATTATTGGTACAGATGGAAAAAAGGGATGAATACACCCTGTAGTAAAATTCTACCTATACAAATAAATACTAGCAAAATAAAACAGTCAATAAATAACGTTGTTTCATGATAGTTGCGAGTGGGGATCTCTAAAAACGGATCGTTAGCGCTCCAATCAATTAGGGTTCCGTACGCACGTGTGGGCCTTATAACGACCTTATTGACAACTACATATCTCAGGCATATTGCCTGCTATAATGGGAGGGGGCTTACTTTTCTTGCTTCCACTTGTAAGGTACATACAAGCATCAAGTAAAGTGCTCAGAAAGAAAAAATGCAGTTTAATGACGTCACTTTGGTATGCCAAATGCATGCGGTATCGCAACATTGGAGGTCCCATTTACTGGTCGAATAATGTACTTAATAGTTTTTTTTTGGTAGGCAATCTTCAGGAGCAGTATACATTACGGTATACCCCGTTGACGACAAGAAGCGATTGTTTTGTGCGATCAAGAACAGTCCGTAAAACATGGTAAAGTAGTGTAATATTTTATTTACTTTAATTTTTTTATATACTTACGGTATCTCTGACGGGTTTGCAAAAGTAAGAATCGAGAACGGTCAATACTAAACTGAGTATAATTCAGCAGATTTTCAGTTGTAAATTCAAACAATTCATTCAGTCTTACAGATAATATGAATACTAATATTATAAATGCGAAAGTAATCTGTCTGTCTATATGTCACGCTTTCACGACTAAACCACTGATCCGGTTTTGACAAAATTTGCGATAGGGGTAGATTAGACCTTGAGAAAGGACATAGGCAATGTTTGGCCACGATAACCGACATCTACGCGGGCGGAGTCGCGGGCAAAAGCTAGTATTTTATAAATCCTAGTTTAACGCATGGTTTTATATTAATCCCTAAAAGATAAACCACGGTTAAAATCGCGTATCGCAACTAGTACATTATATTCCAAAACGCCGATGTCATTCAACCGATTCACTTCAAATTGCGTTCGACTAATGAGCAGCGATTATCGTGCGCTCCCGCCTGTCATCGGTTCAATCGATTGATCACCTCACTACCCACAAACCACCATTATAAAATCAACCATATGTCAATACCGTTAAAGTTTAAATTCCAATGCATGTTTCTAATGTGTATACAGGGTGTTTGGCCGTCTGTCCGATAGATTTGACTGGGAATTTAGGCAGATATACGTCATCGAGTGTCGTGTCATAGCACAAACAAATCGTTCGGAAACAAAGGCTGACAGTTGTTTTGACAAATAACACAACTGTTTGGATGGCCAGTAGCTTTGAATAGTGATTTCTATAATTTATTTTGTATGCAACGGTTGTGAGGGATTATAAAAAGTGAAAAACAAAAAAGCCACGGAATAAAGCGCATACCTTCTTCTTTTATATACATGGAAGAACGAAGACTATGTAGAGCTTTCAGATCAGCTTCATTGCGTGATCTAGAAAAAAATGCATAAGATATTTAATGAGCTATAATAAGGCGATTTCCGTTCTCAATCCATGAGCCTATTCATCTCATTGAGTTCCAAATTAGATAACTTTTTTTTGATTAAATAAGACTTTAGGATGAACAGCTCTTGGTGGCTTTTCTCTGTTTTTGGGAACTTAACAAAAATCAACTAGCTTTTGGTGGAAAAACAAATCCGTTCAGGTTTTTTTTAATTGCTTAATAACAACTTATCATCGTAGAGTTTCGTAACAACGAACATTAAACTTTTTCAAATCAAAAGACAATTAAAAATGAAACTCTACCTTTTTGCAAGTCGGTTAAAAGCAACCTAACTAGTATGAACACATTGGTTCAGAATCCAGACAGTATGCTAATTGGCAGTAACTTGTATGTCAGTAACAATGTGTCGTGCGATTATACAGAGTGTTTAATCACGTAGATAGCTTGTACAGGGTGCTGTTTAATCACCAGTTACGGGCGCTTTAGTAGTTGTGGCTTTGCGAACATACATTAATTATAACATAACTTTACCTGAAAGTGATGAGCTGGGCTATGTGGATCTGCCGTTTACATAACTATTATCACAGAATAGACAGATAAAGTACAGAATAGACGGATAGAGTATAGAACAGAATAATCGCACAGCATTATGTCTGTGGCGTGGCGTGGCGGTAGTGAAGGCGATTGCGACACAAGTGGCGCAGGTTGGGTTCCCGCTCCATGCAAATCTTTATATGCATGAATAGGTTTATTTGCATTGGTTCTGTGCCTCGAAGAGCACGTTAACAGAGATATCCTGAATATTTTATTTCTAAGTTCTTTTGGCGCAGAGTTGAGCTATTGCCTCACGTATCTCCCTAAAATTTTGAAATTTTTCGTACCGGAGACGTAATAATTCAAGTTTTTTTTGCGATACACACACATTATTAGCACTTGGATGAAAACAAAACTATTTGTAGATGTTGTTAAAGCAGAATCTTTCATAGTACAATAAAGAATATGTTGCTATCACCGTGTAATCAAACAGTTCTACTAATTTAACTAATGCTTATCAATACTGCTGTAGGTAACAACCTGCCCGGCTCTCCCCCACACAATACCCAGCATTACCCCACATAATAAAAGCTATCCAGTTTACGACATGCTTAATGACATCACAGATAAGACAAACGACACTTTAAAGTCATCACACACCCTGTATATTGGGGTCCATAGAACCCTAGCGCCCCTAGCGGCTACCGCGCATATTAAATTATTTTGATGGATCGCACTATAATTTAATTTTAATGTGTTTTGATAAAACGTCCCCTTTTAAAGTGATTTTTTTTGCGTTAATTTTGAAGCGATTGTAGATTGACGAAGCTATTTTTTGAATAGTTGTTGCTTTAAACGGTTGTGATGGTACATTTGCATTATTTTGCATGAATTGAGTTAATGAGGCGGTTCTAATATTTTTTGAACGATACATAAAATATATTGCTGATCTTATCATTAATCTTTTTTTTTCTTTTTCAATAGTAATTGAGAATAATGAAGCGGAAGCAACTGAGCGATTAAAGTACCGCACAGTCGCGGATTCGATACCTGCCATTACCTATTTGTTATCAATTTGTAATAAATATTGGTATTGTTTCAAAAATGTTTTAGACATTGAACCGTAAGACCGTGGGTTCAAAACTCAGTCAACATCTGCAAAACAAGTAATAGCAACATTTCGCTGTTTCGTGGATAAAAAATTAAGGTAGAAACCGAAATTTGCCGTCTTTTCGGATAGCTAGCTCATTTTACTCGATACCGGAATTGAACCTGAACTTTATATACAATATTCACATTCTCCACCTGACCGCTTACCAGGTTATGTATAGATTATTTCAGTTTAAATTAAATTTAAAGGAAACCATTCAATAAAATCGCGATACATCCATCCTAAATCCTACCTTAATAAAAACATCAAAACAGATAACGCGCAATAAACTTATCTAAACACATCTATCTTTGTGGGAAGCATCCATTGCTGGCTCGCACCAATTCAATGCTACTTTACTGCTGTAATAAAAGCAATGGATAACGAATACCATCACACTGTCATTTGCATTTTGTGTGAGCAAAGAGCGACTTACGATGATGGTGTATAAATTAAGCCGTGTTCACACTAGCTTGCCAAACGAAATAATATGACAGTTACTAAGATACTAGTTACTAATATTCCGTCCAACCCCTCCAACTAAGCTAAATTGCTTGTGCTAGGGAGTGGGTTCACGTCGGTAGTGTAATGGCCAGGATCGAACCCGAGACCTCTCGATCGTAAGGCCGAGTCCTAAACCACTAAGCTACCGACGCTATAGTAAGAGTATTAACAATGTATATGAAAGTTTGTTAGACTAATCTTAATTTCTAAACAGCTAATTTAGTTCAAAGTATTGTTAAATATTTAGATGATTTCTTTCCTTCATAGTAGCGTGCTCGTGATAACGTTACTTCCTTATACTCCTAGATATAATAGAATGTTTTGCCTCTACTATAGAATTAGTCAACTATATCGTAATTACTGAATATGAAATAAAGAGTGACTTGAATTTTTATTACCTGCAAGCAGATCCTTATAGCAAAACGTGAAAAAGCATTTGATGACGCCGTTGAGCTGAAGGCCCAGTCATGATACCCAGTAATAAAATAACCATATTTCTGAGATAGCTTACCGTTATGTGAGGTAAAGTCATATTAAAATGACTGATATACAAAAAAAAACAGATTCTTGAAATGCATGATATACAAAAAAACACATTCTTTTCTCACTGACAAGCAGGTAATTTGCGAATTTTGGTTCAAAATTGATGTATAGGTAATGTAGATATATTATTAGTCGCATTTATAAGTATTACTTTTTAACTCTTCACGAGTGGTCGATGGTAAGTTCGTTTATTTCGCGCAGGTGTGGACACGTCTTAAGGGCTCATCTTTAGCCGCTGTGATATATCAAATTATAAAGTTTACTAGTTGAAGCCGCGGATTATGAGAGTAATATTATTGTTATATTGCACCCCACAACTTTAGTACAAAGATAAAAATACAGGTGGTAGGCAGAGCTCTCGGAATTTAACGATTTGAAATGACGAACTGATTTATCACTATAATAAAACAACTGTTTCCTTCGTTAGGAGCTGACTCATCATTAATTCTGAGTAAAACTAAAATAACTCAGAAATTACTCATCAGCACGATTAACATCGATCAGTGAGTCTTTTTATGTAGGACACGTCAATTTGACTTCACCTCGCCTGATGGTAAGCTGAAGGCAAAGTCTCAGGAAAGAGGGTCACAATAACAGACACGTACCATGTATTGCAACGTACGTGGCACTCAGCTTGTCGGTTCATCAGATGCTTTTTCACGCACCGCTTAAATAAAGGTCCCGGTACTGTAGGAAGGAACTTCCACTCCATTTAATATCGACGTTAAGTAGCAGTATGCTTTGTTTGTATTTATGGTTGGTGGGATTACCAGAAGAAAGATGGAAAGAAATATTTTATTCGAGTTATGCACAATGTATTACTTATAAATAGGTCGTAATAAAATAATGTACTTACTAAATACATACATGAACATAGTGTGACCTCAAAAATAGCTCCATCTTAGCCTGAATGTTGCCCACACTAAACCTTAATTTCTTCCATATCGTTTTCCAATAAGGAAGATATACTCTGCAGTAGAAACAAGTGAGTGACACTTCACAGAGTACGTAATATTATAATGCTTAGGTAATAGTCGACTTACGAGTATATCTATAAAATTTTATATGTAGTAAGCACTAAGGAGGCGCGTGGCATATTACCATAAATGGTCTAATACTGTGATTCATTCCCCAAATTCTCCATTACATTATTACAAAAACAAATTGAAGCTAACTCAATAAACGGCACAATTAAGTGACATTAAAACTATGAAATATAGTTATTGAATAAACAATCGTGAGGCAGGAATTAATTGCATTATGCATTCTGTGCCCTGCAGGGCTCTGTGCGCCACATGTGTAAACAGTCTGCCCTCGTGATAATCTTCCCTATGGATTAATTTTATCGAATGCTAAATGAGCATTGACACAAGGGGGATCGAAATACAAAAAACACTTATAAATCTGCAGTTACTATCACGCTTATGCCGAAAGAATAAAGTTTAAAGTTGAGTGACTTATATGGTAAGATGAAGTGGTTTAGTTCCCTTTGCACATTGGCGTTTGAGTCCAATTTGTGAATGCGCTTTTGTGATGCGTTCAGTATAAAGGATTGTTGCTCTCTATTGATACCATTAGGTCGCTTATGAGCTTAAAAGCTTTGAAGCAGTCTGTAGAGGTCTTTTGTGTGCCGGGAATTGTGACTTTTACCTCACACTTTATAGCCAAGTCATTGAATTTCTTGAAAGAAATTTTTGTTCAACTGACTTAGATTTTATAAAAGAATATTATTATTTATTTATTTGTAAACACAGATGGTGTATAGAAGCCAATTATTTTACGTATGCAACCTTTAAAATAATGTTTTGAACTGATAAAAACCATTGTCAGTTCGAATGGTTTGGGCTATAGATTCAAATATAATGTCTTTGTGATTGTGGTGCTTTTCTTCTGTTTCATATAGTTGCGTTTTCTTAGACAGTTTCACTTTGAGGACTGCCCGAGAGTCAGTTGGTTCGTTGGTCACTACTTACAGTAGTGCCAAACAGACATTTAAAAAAGTTTTATGCTTCGGACTTTTCAACTATTTTTCTATACATTTAGATCCGAACAAGTCCACATCCAGATGTGACTGGAACTCGCGATCACTCCTTTACAAAACAGGGGAATATTCTGACCAACTGAATAACCTGGGCACGTCCTGGACATTCAAAATTCTCTAAAACATACTTAAAACGTTCATAAATCATAAGTCAATATAAGTTTTCAAGTTAATTTGTCCCCAAAATATAAAAGTCATCATATTTATGTGGCACTCGCGCATTAGGCAACATTGCGTCGCGCAACAATTCGCGACATCTCGTCCATTAATCTCATTGTGTGCGCTTCATTTCACTCTGTTCGCTCGCTCTTGTCGGAATCGCACGCATCGGTGCGCATTCGTTGCATTGAGCGTAAGGCCGGCTGCGCACTGAGACACAATACTGCTTTGAGATTGTACTTAATTTATTGGTGTTTATTGCTGGGTGCAAGTTGACCGTTATTGTGACCGTTTCTTTTTTTTTAAGAATATAAAACCGAAATTACTTATTATTCCCTCTAACCCTTCCAGCTAATCTGAATTGCTTGTGTTGTGGGTTTACATCGGTAGTGTAATGGCCAGGATTCGAACCGGGACCTTTCGATCGTAAGGCCGACTCCTTAACCACTAAGCTACTTTAAGCTATTTTAAGAACAACAAATCTTGCAAAGAGGCTTATTTGTGTATATTTCAGGTGTATTGCCACTAATTCTAACTTTCAAGTTTTTTATTTCTTAAATATGGCAATTATAGTTAAATATGGTGATATTTACTTTATAATATCAGATCTCATAATTAATTATTTAATTTACCTTTTAATCACCATCTTCTAAAATATAACTATACTTTAATTATTTAAGATTCTAAGATTCTGTTATTTTTAGAAGAGATATTACGACATGGGCATACAGAAAATTCAATTGGTTCCTCGAATAATAAATTCGTGTTTTGATGCAGATGACGATATTTTAACACTGTTCACCTTTCCAACTTGCCATCGTCTGACTCACTGTTATTCAATCCACATTGTAGCAGCGTGTGCGAGCAGCCTACAGCCTCCCCTAATAGCGCGTATCACTTAGTATAATATGATCAGAGCCCCATGCTAACGGGAAGGGAACTCGCTCGAGACATCATCACTCTCCACACAATATAAGAGATGTTATGACTAAGATATTGATTTTAGTCTGCATTTTATGAGAAGCTACTTTGTTTTATCGAGTTAGCGATTTTTTCTCAACTCCATACTCCAAATATAATAATACTTTATTACTCCAATAATGGTAACCATCTTCATCTCTATTTTACCACAATCTAACCTGTTGGTAAGACTTGAAGACTTCCATGTGGGTCCTATGTGTTTTTCTACCATCTAAATGATATAAAAAGGCGTAAGGAACGTGACCCCATAACACTAAATAAAAGATACAGAAGCTATTATATCCAATGTCTTGATGATGTTGACATCAAGTGAGGTTATATACAATGTCCTGATAATGTTGACATCAAGTCACGATATAAAATTCTCCACGTTAAAATATTAGTAACTAGTTCGCGGGTCCACCCACGTGTATGTCGGGTATCGAAACAAAACATAGCCCATGTTCTTTCTCAAGGTCTAATCTACCTCTGTACCAAATTTCATCAAAATCGGTTCAGTGGTTTAGTCGTGAAAGCATAACATAGAGAGAGACAGACAGAGTATCTTTTCGCTTTTTTAATATGAAGTATGGAAGTATGAATAATTTCAAATTGGAACAGATTGTTGTTTATAGATTTCAATCAGGATTGCACATGTGAACTAGATAAATTATATAAGTTAATTGACAATCTAAACACCTGGCAATGTAATAAAATAATATATCTCTAGATCAATCACCATGTAAATGGCGGTCTAAGAGGGAGTTGGTAACAAGAAAGCCAGTTATCACGGTACGAACATAACAACCTAAACAAGCAACACTAAACATTGCAATTCAATAAAGTTTCAGTTAGAATCGCGCAACACGCGTGACCGCATCGCGGTAGGGTGAGCGCCGCAGTTGTCGTCCCCTCGCGCCGACCGTTTAGTCCCACTCGCCCCATTCACCCGGCCTGCCCCGCGTCACACCCCAATTAGTTCCATATAACTGCGCCTTTTTACGCCTATTTTATGTGTTTGGTTTAATTGAAAGATCCTTTTGCATGACGTGTTTAGTAGCAGTAGGGATGCTTAATTTAAGATGGCAATTTATTCGTCATAAAACTATTTAGTGATAGTAGCTGAGCAGTCGTTATTGAATAAGAAATAATTTTATGATCTTGTGACGAAGATTTTTGTGATTTTACATATTTTTGAATGTAAATATGTTCGTTTATCTAAGACGGTAGCGTTTGATGACTAATAAAGTTTGGAGGATAATTAGGTATTAATACTTTCTAATTCATAAATACGGTCTTTAAACATTCATGCTTCCTTTTTTCGTTTTATTTGGTCATCGTGGATGTTTATGTTTCATTATTGAGTGTGAGCCTACCTACAAGCGTGACAGAAGTAAAACCCTTAACTCACAGGTGCGTTCACGTGGATAGTTTTGAATTTGGACTTGGACTTTGGACAAACAACATTGAGGTCAGGTATGCATAATAATAATGCGGAGCAGCGTTGTCAGGAATTGGATGGTTGATGATTAGGAAATTGGCAGAAGCAACATGAAATAAGGAACACGCCATTCTTCCTCAGGCGTTTGTTTCAACTAAAAACAGACCACTGCAATGTGCTCACCCTCTTTTAAGTAAAACAGAAAACATAGTTAGCAATATGTAAGCATCAGCACACCTCTGCTTAACTTTTTGGGTAACTATAAACGTGTCAGTGTAATTAAAACCAAATAAATATTATGTTCTTCTATCAAAACGTGAAATAACATAGTCATATTTAAAACTGCGAATCACGGCACTAAATAACGGCGTGCACAATAAAACAAAACAAAGTCCGTCCACATGTCGCCGTGCTTAATCCCCAGTTATAGAGCGCAGCGTTTGATTGCGCCGCGTACCGGACGGCATCGGCACCGGCTAAGTGATTGACTTTTCAATCTGTGTAATCGGATTACCGAGGGCCGACTATTGGTACTTCTACCCTACTCGTCACTGTCGAGAGCTAGGCTACAGATATTAATATATTTGGTTCCGCGAGATTACTACCGTATTAGTTGATCAAATCTTTGGTTACTTCATGAAATTAATTTAGCTTACGCTTTTGATGTACCTATTTAGATTCGTATCTGTTTCAAATTAGTTCATTTTAATGTGACGAATGGATTTGGTGAGGCTCTATTGTGTACCAATCATCTCGGGCTTGAGCTCATGCGCAATTGTTACAATTTGGAACTCGAAAAGAAATGTTGAATCGCAAATATTTTTCTATAATACTTTCATGTCTTAGAGAAATATTTGCAATTTGCATTAGGTGTGACGACTTGTCAATAAGTGAACATGATGCTCAATATGGTTGTGAAACCAAGCACCTAATTATTGAATTATTATAGTCAATAGTAAATTTTACAGAAACATATAATCTATTACTATTTTCTTAAAGCCAGCTACCACCCGTGATGGCAGACTTGGTAACAAGCCCATTTTTCTTCCCAACCGCCCCCACTGGAGGCACTTGGCAATAAATGGATAATTTTGTCCTAACAACCACAAGTACCGACAATTTTATTGGTAGCCATTGGGAAGAAAGAAGAAACCTTCCAAGCTGTCAGAAGAAAATCCTGATTCCCACCTTGATGTACTGTAGGCTCAAACTACCTCACGTATATATTAGTCTAACTGTAAAAAAATATTGCAAGCTTCTTCTTAACCTGTACTGACCTTTACTTGACTTTCCGTCATGCCGAGCGCGTACGCGAGCTTCGCTCTCTCCGGCCCCGCGAGGTACTTAGTTTGCTCAAAGGTCTTCTCCAGCGCGAAGATCTGCTGCCCGGAGAACGTGGGTCTCGTGTGCTTCTTCTTGCCATCCTTGTCCATACCACCTTGCGCTGCGCACGCGCTTAGAGCGCCGTTGCTCACTGGAAGAGAGAGATGGGTTAGAGATTTCTGTCTTACGAATTTGGCTTGTATACCATTTGCCAGGCGAACGCACGGTATACCTGATGGAGAGTGGTTATAGTAACCTATGGATATGTGCAATACCAGTGGAGTCCAGTCCAGTCCAGTGGAGACCCAATTAGAAAAAATAATCTCGATGTTCATAAATGTTACTTTATGATCTAGTTCATGCCAGCGCCTATTTTAGTCTTATAGACCCCTCTCAGTAGAGTAAGAGCAGTAGCTATTTTTATTGGTTTACTTTCAAGTAGCCACTGTGATCTGTCTTCCCAACTCCGAAAGTAAAGTCTACATTGGAACCTCCTCCTTCGATCGGTGGTGCGCTGACTTGCAAATAAAGAGCTAGGGCCCTAAAAATCTTAGTGGAATCCCAGGTACACTTTATGACCCACATGAATCTTCGAAGTCGAATCGTTTCACCTCTCTGTCAACAAACGCTTATCCTAAATTTTAAAATAATCACAAATATAGCAGGAATCAATTTGCGTATATCCCGGATCGAACGGGCGCTCCCCTGTCTCGGTGTCGACGTTTTTATCATTATTTTCATTTCATTTTTTCATCCCCTCCCATCCCCCGCGTCCCCAGGGGGAGGGAGGCGTCGCTTCATCAAAACAATTTTATACGCGATGAAACAGCGCTGTGGTCGCGATATTTTGCTTTTATGTACCTTTTATTTTGATGTACTGTAGCTATGTATTGGAATTAATGATTTTTGTCGACATATAAGTAAGTACTTACATTGCTGTGCGTGATGATGGTACCTACAAATACATTTTTGAAGATTTCCCATATGTGCTCGTTATATCTGGAGTTAATTGATGTTGATTGGTTATATTTACCATAAAAATGCGTAGGTAGTTGGCACAGAATAACCATGGAGTTTGGATAACTTAACTCCGTAGGATGTGAGGATGTAATCCGAATTCTTCAAGACTGACCCTCAGGAACAATTTGAAATGAAACTATTTTAACAAATTCTATCGAGATTTATATTTTTGTCGGTTGCTGCGGTAGCCTAGTGGTATGGGTAATGGACTGCTGAGACGAGGTCTCGGGTTCGATCCCAGGTTTACCAAGGCACACACCAATGACTTTTCGATGCTTTTCGAAGTTATGTGTGTATTTATCGCAGGTTTATAAGTGCCCGGTTAATGGCAATAGGCTCGCCACCTATTACATTGGGACCAAAACATAAACTGGCGAAATGTGGGTGCTAGCACCTCTGACTACCCCTTCGGGGAATACAGGCGTGAGTTTATGTTATGTTATGTATATGCTAAAAACCAACTAAGTATAGGTATATTATAAACGTGAAAGTTTGTAAGTACTTATGAATGGATGGATAGATGTTCGTTACTCTCTCTCTCGTCTAAATGGCTGGAGCGATTTTATTAAAATTTGATACGGAGTAAGCTGACACCCTGGATTAATACATAACATAATAAAATATAACATAAACTCACGCCTATATTCCCCGAAGGGGTAGGCAGAAGTGCGTGCTAGCACCTACATTTCGCTAGTTTATGTTTAGGTCCCAATGTAATAGGTGGCGAGCCACCGAGTAACTGACATCCGGGGTGGAACCGCGGTTAAAAGTTAGTCATATATAAAAGTCAACTGAAACGTCTGGATCAGTATGAATAAAAGAATCCATACTAATATTATAAATGCGAAAGTAACTCTGTCTGTCTGTCTGTCTGTCTGTCTGTCTGTATGTTACGCTTTCACACCTAAACCACTGAACCGATTTTGATAAAGTTTGGTAGGTATAGGGGTAGATTAGACCATGACAAAGGACATAGGCTATGTTTGGTCGCGATAACCGACATCCACGCGGGCGTGCCACGGGCAAAAGCTATATTAAATAAAACATGATACAATGTAATGTATTATTAATTCAGGGCTGTGCTATTGGGTTTATTGTGATAATTTTATTGTTTATGAGTGACCAACCATACAAAAAGCTAAAATCTCTTTAATAATTAAATGAAACCGAGAAACATAACTCAGATAATGAAATGTATTCCGCAGTAAGATGTATTGTAATAAAGTATAAATATTAATTTTTATGTACGAGCGGTATTTATGGGAGCAGCCGCAGCGGCTGAGTTATTACTATTTGTTATGTGCATTTGTTGAATTATTTACAATATCATCATATTGTATCCTTCCGTGAGATTTACCGCAGGATACATACGGCTATTCTTGTTATTGAGAACACTGAAACTTGCCATAAGGTAATGGTATGTCATCATAGGTTTATCTGTGTCCTTTTATTAACCAGGCGACAACAGATATGACTTAAGTACTAAGGCAATATGTTAAATTACCCACATAATATCGAAAAGGATTTCTTATCATTACTATATAAATAAAGGTCATTCATGTCAGGCAGGTTCTGTACAACGATGATAAGACCTTCCTTTTCCACGGCTGTGAAGCGTGGGTGTTGCTGGCAAATTTCTGGCAATAATTCCCACTGGTTCCTGGCAGTAGGGGTCCAAGAAGTGCTGCTTTAACATCATGGAGGGTGACATACGTGCCATTGGTCTCACCATTTGCTCAAGATTGTGCGAAGTGAAGGTGGAAAAGTCACAAGATGAACCCTGAACTCCGAGTTCAACTCAGCCTCGGATGCAGTCAGGTAGATACGTCTTCAGGATGATGAAGAAGAATTTCAATCGACAGTATGAATTAAATATGAGGAACTAGCTTTTGCCCGCGGCTCCGCCCGCGTGGATGTCGGTTATCGTGACCAAACATAACCTATGTCCTTTCTCAAGGTCTAATCTATCCCTATACCAAATTTCATCAAAATCGGTTCAGTGGTTTAGGCGTGAAAGTGTAACATACAGACAGACAGACAGACAGAGTTACTTTCGCATTTATAATATTAGTATGGATGATCATTATGATGTAAAATGATGATAATTTATGATGTGATGATAATATGAAAATATTTTGAAAAACATCTTCCAACTTTCGATAGGACTTAAAAAGTTATTTATGAAAATATGCGCAACAACCCGAAATATTCGAAAGCAATGAAGTACCCAACATAATAGCTAACTCTCACGTAATAGCAGTCCTCAGAATTAAAAGGTACAGTCAACAAAAGTGTTAGCCCAGCGCTGAGCAACAAATTTAATAGTTTGCTTACATCCGAACGTTCAGTGCACTATGAACACGGACAAACAACATTACCGAAAGCCAATACCGACCGTATCAAAATCCACCTAACAAACAAAAATCAACCTAACCATCTACACTTTAAAGACTATAATGAGCTATTCATGGTGTACTTAGAAATTGTTTAGTTATTCGAATATAGACCGTATTACAGAGCGTTATGGTGTAAATTCGGTCGTTTGTGTACGGTATATATACAGTGTGTTGCTTTTAATTCGCCGTATTTGTTCACTGTCTGTATTTAAGTTAATTGATTTGCTTGTGAGCATAATGATATCGTTACGTAAACAAGCACATCGCCCATATAATGGAAAATGTTTACCATTGAGAATAGGCGTTGGAAATTTAGAAATATTAACGAATGTTTGAAGTATTTTACCTATAAAAGGTATTTTAGTGGCTTAGTGGTTAAGGAGTCGGCCTTACGATCGAAAGGTCCCGGGTTTGAATCCTGGCCATTACAATAACGTCGTGAACGTGTGTTCAACTAAAAACTTTTTTTTTTAATATTAGAACTGAAATTACAATAATAATATTCCCCGTAACCTCTCCAGCTAAGCCAAATTGCTTGTGCTAGGAGTTGAAAAGCATTGATAAATACCTTTTCAAACACTGTTGAATTTACTCTTTAACAACAGTTATCTCACTGTCATCATCATCCCATAATTAGTGATTTGCCAATTGCTTCCCAAGTTACAAGTACTAAGAGTTCGAGGTACCTCTACTTAATGTTTTTATTTGGTATTTCTATCGGTATGTCGTTGATGCTTTTCTGAGAGTGATAATATCTGACCTCCCAACCTCTAGGAAAAAGACTGCACCAGAGCCTCGTCTTTTTTCAGTATTTTTTTAAACTGTAAATCAAAACCAAATAACGTTACATATTTGAATCAAATTTTAGAGCATTTATTATGCTGACTTATAAACAACAAAAAAAAGTTATTTTCCCCGATGTATTTTGACGTTTACCAATAGTCCAAAACTCGCAAATAAAGCAATCAACTGTTACGAACAAAAACAAAAAATGTCATCAAACATCGCTCACAAGTGTAAACTAGAGCCAATATCGCGGCAATAGTTTTTGCCGCATGCCGCATGCCGCACGCCGCGCGTCATATTGCCGCACGCCATGCATTATGCAGCCGCACTTTGTTAATATCGCGCCGCACGCGGACTTTCTGAATAACTTGTCGGACATTTTGATTTTGTTATGACGTCACATTTTGTATGGAATTTAAATGGATTTATGGAAGAAGTATGTGGTGTTTAAGTTTATATTGTATTTGTGAGTAGTTTAGTTACTAAGTAAGTAAATAATGTCGGTAGGTTAGTAGTTAACTTTACGATCGAGAGGTCTCGGGTTCGGATAGCCATTTAAAGGAAAGAAATTAGTGACTGAAATTACTAGGCAATATAATCCCCTTGCTGAGCTAAATTACTTATGTTAGTTAGGGTTTACTTCGATCGAGTAATTATGGGTGTAAAATATCGTAGTACATATTTGAAGTGATAATAGATTGTGAGTGCTGCCAGTATTTTATATTACTATTAGATATAAATAGAATTTTGTATTGGTAACACCGCAGTAAAAATAAATGACTTTCTAAATTACCAAAAGAGTGACCTGCTTTTTTATTTTGAATAATCCATAATCTCTAAAAATATTAGCTAAAAGAAACCTACAACCCCCAAAAGTTAACAATGGGGATGCCCAGAATTCGAACCCGGGACCTATCAGTCACATAGTCTACTTCAAATGATATCATACTTAATTAGTCATAGAACTACGAAACTTAAAGTTTGACGTTCAGTATCAAAAACCCAATCTTACTAGACAGTCGATTTCTAATAGTTTCTTACTCAAATATTAGACAAATATTAATAGTGTACTGACCGAGATAATCATGGCTCTGTTTCAAGCGCCATGATCACGGTGTACACGAGTACACCCATGATCATGCCACTTGAAACAGTGCCGAAATATCAGTTACACAAAATAAATAACCAATATGTTAAATTATCCCGGTGAGTGTAACACTATTAATGTGAATAATCATGTAAATCTCAAATCAAACTTAACTATATACTGAAAGCTAGAACAACATCTTTACAAAATCCATACTCTTTTTTCGAGATAGACATACACATGCAATCTTTCCCCTCTTTACTCAACAGAACCATACAAATATTAAAGATCACGATCAAATAGACACAATCTCACACACAAAACACACAACACACAGACAGAACGACCTGCGAAAACAATGTGAAACAATTATATGAAAATACACCATAACGTTCAAATCCGTGCAGACCAGAGGGGGAACCGGGGGTGGGCTGTGGGGGAGTGGGGTCAGACCGCAGCCGCAACCCCTTGAGGGACCACCCACTAGGGCTGCGAGATGGTACTTGACTTTTATTCGCGGGAATAAGGGATTCAGGTCATGAAGACTGGAGCTTGTACGAAATAATTGTCGGAAAAGTTTGGAGGGATGTTCGTTGGGGCTCTCATACAAAACGACAATATATGAGCATGAGTTATGTAGTGAGGCTCTTGTTTATGTTAATATTATGATGGGTTAAGTACTAATATATCGTGATTTTATGATGAAAAACGATTTTTTGTGGCTGAAAACGACACAACTTGTAGTAGATAATTTTCAAAAAAAAAATATTTTTATTTATTTGATATAATCTATCTGTTATGAAAATCAAGAAGTGATCATGTCCTGTTTGAAGAACAAAGAAGAAGAATGAAAAAACATTTATTTAGGATACGCACAATGTACACAGATAGTTACTAGACAAAGAATTACAGTAATATTCATCGTGCGAACCTAAAAGGGCCACCATCTCAGCAAGAATGCCTCATACACCTGCACTAGGGTATACGAAGCGCTGGTTTTCAGATGGCGCTACTGTTTCAGCGGTTAACAAGCATATTACATTCCAAACGCAAATAATGAGATAGTAAAAAGAAGTGATCAACAAACTTTTGCATCCAAAACGTGGACTTTTGAGCCTCGGGCATGCTTTTCTACTCCTTCATTATTAACTTTTACAGGACTACCTACCTTTAGACCCAGATGTAGACATTGGAAATTTTTTTTAATGAAAAGACACGTCAATTTGGTTTCACCTCGCCTGATAGTGAGCTAAAGGCAAAGTCTCATAAGGAGGTTGAACTGCAATAGGAAATCCTGTGCCAGAGCATCGTCCATCAATTAGCTTCTTGCAGGTGAGGTTGGTTTCATCTCTGAAAGTTTTAGGCTCCCATGTCTAGTGATATTTTTTTAAAAGATTACTCAGATATTTTTATTTCTATATTAGTCTGCATCACCCGCTAAAATAAGCAAAGCTAAATTAGCTAATCTTCTGCTTTAGGTGTAATGATTATTTATAGTACTAAAGTAGCAAACAATCACATGTCCTTATTTTATGAAAATAGATTTCAGAGATAATGTAAATTTTATCTTTTCCCAAAATAGGTACATCATGGATATTTGACCAGTTATTGAAAGTGCCCAACTATTTCACACTCATATCCAAAGTTAGTTAAAGTGAATACTTCCGAGGTTTTTTTATACTACTTCGGTAGCAGATAAGCACACGGCCCACCTGATGGAAAGTGGTTGCCGTGGCCTACGGACATGTGCAACATCAGCGGTGTTATACTCGTGCTTTCGACCCTAAAAATAAGCTACATATATGTAATGGCAAACAATTCTAATCACATTATTGTTTGTATGTATCAATTTTTCCGGGACCAACTGCCGTGTACTTCAAAGAAAATGATGAGATAAATGTATCCACTTAGGAGATATCTAACCCTATAATAAAGGACTGCTACTCTAACCTCTAAAAACCGGCGAGTCCGTGTACCTACCGGGGCGCCTCCGTCTCGCCAGAGAGCGACGCGTACGACCCCTTGTTAACGTACGCGTCACAGCCTTCTGCGCCTCGACCTTTGTGTACATAGTCGCGTATGGTTTATATATAGTGAGCGATAGAATTGGCGGGTTGTGTTGTCTGTCTACGCGATGTTAGCGCTTGAAAATAAGGTGAGGTGACTGCTCAGATCTAGTAAACAAATATAGTGTGGGACTTGATTCATTATCATTATACACTGGTGTTATACTTATTATGACACATGGGAGAAACCACTAACGCCTCAAATTGGTGAACTTAGTTTGATTCTCACTCGAGTTTCAATGCATGTAAGTGACTTAATTCACTATACACGAATGTTATATTTATCAGCGGTGAATCCACTAACGTCTCGAATTGGTGATCTTAGTTTGATTCACTCTTCACTTCATTCAGTTTGGCCACTGGAGTTTCATTGCAGTTTTAATGGTAAAAAAACAGTTAAAATGAATGAACAAAATGTTTATGAAGCCTGACAAACTATACCACTACCGTGCCACTTGTCTGGGGGTAGCAAACCAGCTAATTTGACACATCGGCACACGAAAATATTACGTTTAAAAAAAGGGAATTATTTTCTTTTAAATCTGCGGTAGCCTAGAGGTATGGGTAATGGACTGCTGAGACGAGGTCTCGGGTTCGATCCCAGGTTTACCATGGCACACACCAATGACTTTTCGATGCTTTTCGAAGTTATGTGTGTATTTATAGCAGGTTTATATGTGCCAGGTGAATGGCAATAGGCTCGCCACCTATTACATTGGGACCTAAACATAAACTGGCGAAATGTGGGTGCTAGCACCTCTGCCTACCCCTTCGGGGAATATGGGCGTGAGTTTATGTTTATGTTATGGAATTATTAATCAACTAAAATGTCGTATATAGATACACAATACTGTGATTCTTTAAAAAAAAAAGAAATCAAATACCACACCCATTAAACTTCCAAATAACAACCTCTCGAAATGCACACATTAACTCCTAAAACCACATCGTACATAAAGGAAACAAAACAAAACACGCACAAAATCTGTGCTCGATCATCTAACCCCCCACCCTCGCGGGCCTACCGCAGTTTCCTCTCGAAAAGTCCCCCGTAGGGCACGAAGCCTTTAATTGTGCCTTGTTAGGGACTTTCCCGGGTAATTAGCAGTTTATGTTTGTCGCCGTAACGCTGTAGATGTCTCTTATGAGCTAACCGCTTTGATTACGCACGATATTCATTATAACTTCAAGTTATGTCGGTTTTGTGTTATACATTGGTATGGTATATTGTCGTTTTTGTTACAGTTTTGAGAGTTTGTGTATGAGGAAATGTGTTTGAGGGCATGTGTGTGTTAAATTATAATCATAATTATTAATAGAAAGACGTACGCAAGTGGGTTACAAAGAAATAAAAACATAACATACATAAACTCACGCCTATAGTCCCCGAAGGGGTAGGCAGAGGTGCTAGCACCCACATTTCGCCAGTTTATGTTTAGGTCCCAATGTAATAGGTGGCGAGCCTATTGCCATTAACCGGGCACTTATAAACCTGCGATTGAGAGAGAGTTATCTGTGGTTCAGCTGTTTGCACGAGATTCAATAAAAGCAACTAAACATATTCACAAACTCCCATATTTATTTATTAATAGCTTTTGCCTGCTATACCCGTGTGAATGTTGGTTATCGCAACCAAACACAGCTTATGTCCTTTCTCATGGTCTAATCTACCCCTATACCAAATTTCATCAAAATCGGTTCAGTGGTTTAGGCGTGAAAGCGTAACATAAAAACAGACAGAGTTACTTTCACTTTTATAATATTAGTATAAAGAATTTTGATGTTTTGTAAACCTGATGATGTGCAGCAACTTTTGAAATTAAACGAAACAACATATTCATAATACAGTCCAATCTAGTTTCCAATATCCGCATCACATCAAAAAACAAAACCGTCAGAAATCAAAATATCCAATGATAATAAAATGCGACGTCATTGCTTCCTTATAGGAGATAAAGCTTGGTATTCATGGCACGCGTTTCCGCAAGGAGGGCAATAATCGCGCGACAAGCAATACGCGTGTCGTACAAGCCATCGCGCAATAAAGCGATGCTCCGCCGCGCCGAGTGGCGGCGACATGCGACACACCTGCGCGCGGCAACCGTAGGCGGACTACACGCGGGCGACTGACGACTTGCGACTTGATTAGTAAAGTAAATTTAGATATTGGTGACTAGAAAGATTTCATTTAGAGTCCTTTAGGATAGATCATCTTACACAATGAAGTTTAAACATATAGAACAGGCAGAGTGGTATTTTATTCATTTTTACAATATTGTTTACGGTTTTATATCCTGGAGAGGCCTTGGCTGCCGAAAAATGCTGGTTACAATGTTCATCTGGTAAATTTTTTTTCTTTGTTTTTTTTTTATTCTAAGATAGTGAACACGCTTAGATACATAAATTGACGATATTAAGTGAGAGCATTGTAGTAAGTTAGTACATTTGAGACAGAGTCAGCCTATCGTACAGGCTGCAGGGAAAAGTTAGCATTGTCAACGGAACTAGATGACATTCATATTGAACTGCAATACAATTATAAAAGTTTAGTATTATTATTTTAAATAATTATGTAAGTGGTCTGAGTAGCAAGTCTGTAGCGAGCCTAATCGCTTCGCCGACGTAGCACAGAGTGACATTTGTTCGTAGCGCCGTAGCGGCAGATCAAAGCTTCGTAGCACATTATTAAAGTGCTACGCATTCGTGTCGTGTGTGCACAGTGCGTTATCAGTGTAGAATATTGTTATTGGGAATGTTTCGTGCGATAAACAGACATGTCGCACAGATGCTCTGTGTATTCGAAGCAAGGTATTCAATGTAATAATGACGTCATTGATTCTTCCTTTAAAAAAAATAGTATAATACTGTTGTGTATTGAACTAGGGATTAAATTCCCGAGTTGAATAAAAAAAAATTGAATACAAAAGTCACTTGACCACCTTGTTTATTTTGAATATTTGCACAATTCGATGCAATTCGTAGTGCGTAAGAAACGAATCAAGATAATCAAGAAGTAATTTTCAGTAAACTATACCTAATAATGACTGTTTCTGCTGAGATCATCATCATCTCAGTGTTAGTCCAGTGCCTGCACGTCAAACATTTGGAGTTCATTACTAGTAGATCTACTCTCCTATACTTCCTTTATTGTTTGACTGAACTTTTTTCTATAGAAACATATCTATAGAACCCAAAGACAAGAAAGAAAGTTCTGTACAGACGTACAGAACTTTCTTTCTTGTCTTTGGGTTCCAAAAATCTTGAAGCAGTTAGGTGCACAGCAATCGTGTCGCAATATCAGTACCAAATTCCGAGACTTTGCCTGTGGCTAACCATCAGGCGAGGTGAAGTCAAATTAACGTGTCCTTTATAAAAAAATATGTCAGCAATCTCAACAATCTCAGCAATTTTAGTTGTGAATGACCAGTCTAAAATCATTATATAATGTAAGTTGTCACAACCCACCTCCTAAAAAACTATATGTCTGTTAAGTGCCCATCGATCGACGTCAGCTGGCGCGAGAGGTTCCTCCACCTCCGTCCTCCGCGGAGTTAGCCAACTCGCATTCTGTCCCTCCCGACGACTCGCGCCTGACGCGACTCATAATACTGTGTATTGGTGTATCAAAGAGGTTTTATTTCACTTGTTGGGACACTTTTA
Source organism: Eilema sororculum (assembly GCA_914829495.1). NCBI lineage: Eukaryota > Metazoa > Arthropoda > Insecta > Lepidoptera > Erebidae > Eilema > Eilema sororculum. The sequence continues at coordinate 19,385,304 of OU618556.1, forward strand.
TGGAGGCTTTAGTGGTCATTCACACTTTGAGAGATGATTATTTGTTAGGAAAAGTATTGCTAGGTGGTTTGGTGGTCATGAAAGACTATCTGGTAAAGCAGATCTTTTTCCGGGGGCAAGATGGAGAAGCTAACCCTGGGTCAGCTGGGTACGAGGCATGTCTGAAGACTCGAGATGGCGTGTGGTTTTAGTTGGTTCGAGTCTGAAAAAATCCCCGTCCCGTAATGAAGGCATTTCCATACGAAAAGAGATAGACTAGATCTACCTTCAAACTGAAGAAAAAACACTCCATCTATATACTTGTCACATTATAATTGTGTGTACAGAAAGAAGTTGACTAACAAAGTATTCGATATGACCCTAATTTCATTTTTTTACCCTTCCAGTTGACCGATTGTTCTGATATTCGGTACACGCCTTTGGTTCGGGCAATACTACCATAGAAATCAATTAAACAGTTTGATTTGCGCTCTATATTTCGTCTTCAAGATATTTATGACATTGACTGTACAAACAAAATGAACTCCAATTTGTGGAAATTGTGTTTATAAAACACAAATATTAGGAATATAAAATACTTGTGGAGATAATAATACATGCTTAACATTTGCAGAGACAATTTCTGCCAGAATACAAAATTATATTATATAATATCTTCTTAATCCTCATTGAAGAAAAAGACAGTCTTTATTTAAGAGTTCATAAGAATAGGTATCATCTTTTCAAACTCATATATACTCAGAAAAATGTTCCTAGAAAAAATAACAATATCTTGGATAGACATAGTCCTCATACCTAAATACGAGTGCGTGAACTATTTCCGTCCATTATATCGCAAGCAAAACAACATAATACATCGGCATAGCTATAATAACCGTCACCTCATTGCGAAAAACAAAGATGGAGCCGGGGGAGGGGGGGGGGTGGGGTCACCCGTCCCTAGGGCTGGCAGGCGACGCTCGCTCTAATGTACGCATACATTGAGCAGAAATATGATGCGCTGAAATGTTATGATCTGTTTCATATATTTAATGGTGACAAGGGTATGTTATTCTTTAGACCGTTTTTATTTGGAGAAGTTTTTTAATACTGGGTTTATATGCTGACTGGGTTTGGATTTTAGTTTTTAGTGGTATTGTTTATAATACCGTTGCATATAGTATAGTAAGATATTTGAAGAATTAAGACGAAAATGTTAGTTACAGATTTTTTTAACACTAGGTTAGAAAATTTTCTTCGAACAGTAGTGGCAATAGATTGCTCCTTAACTTCAAGGTTTTCTTCCTTTGATTATTTTTAAAAGTAGTGATGATAATTGTTTTTATTTAACATCGAAATTATCTTTAAATGTTGTAGAACTCGAAATACAGATAAATTAAGGGAATTTGTCTGTGATATTATGTGCAGTACCTTCACTCAATCAATTAGCCCACCGGACACTGGATATATGCCTCTTGCAATGTGTGCCATTTCACCCGATCCTCCGTACCTTAGTGTGTGTAATTTTAACATTTCAATTGTAATAAATGCACTCATCTTACAGGTGTCTATTCAAAAATAGAAGATCTTTTTTGCTTGCACAGCAGCTTGTGCGTCCTAATGCTATAGATTCTGAAATAGTGGTCCCCAATTTATTGTTGTATAATATGCTATAGACATTCCAATCTCAATGATTTCTTTTGAAGAGAAATCTCGTACATATTATAAATTAAAATAAATAATCTCTTTTACTTGTTATTTACACATAGATTCGGACAACCCTACCGCTAGGGGTGTGCGCGAAACCGTGCGGTGTGCGGGCGGCGAGCGAGCGGAATTATGTTATTTCTTAATTTAATTTCATTACGCCGGGCGGCGCGGGGCTGGCAGAGATTGTGCCGTTTTATACCGCGTGTAATTGCCGCCCGAGATGATTTCATCTCTGCGAGCGAGGTCCGGAGCGGACTTTAAGTGTTGTAAAGAGTGCTGCAATGAATTGATTGAATTATTTAGAGGAGTATTATTAAGTGTGAAATAATTGAATGTTGGAAGTTAAACTTGCTGATAACCACTTTGAAGGAAGGTTGTCGTAAGATTCGAATGGTGTAAATAATTAAATAAATACCACACTTTCTTGATATGAACGTTTAGCTGGCTGCCTAAAGCCTTACCCTCTGTATTAACTCTTTTCTTCTGTACACTACCGTACATCTAATTCTACCTAGCATTAGATGTACAGTAAGCTTCAGAGAAAAGGAACCCCCCTTGATAATAGTTTTATCCTCAAGGGGGGTTCCTTTTCTCTGAAGCTTACTGTACAATGTACTTATGTAGAAACATTCAAGTCTAACATCTAGAGGCCATGGTGACCGCTTCTTATTTGTGGGACGATGTTTGTTCGGTACTGCTAGTATAAAAATTAGTAAACAAAAACTATTTTCGTGTCAATTTCTGTGCGTTTTTGTACACAATTAAGTATAAATGATGATGTATCATGTATCTATTTTCACGTCGGTTTATAATGATTATAATCAACAGGCATAACAACTAGGTACTTACAGAACTCTTCTTAGTGAAATAATTGTTTTAATACAAAACATAAGTAATTACTTACGATGTTTGTGTACAAAGTGTGCGAATATAACGGCAACACTCATTTTAAACAAATTCTGATATTAAAATTTAGTGTAATATAATAAAAACGCTAATTATCTAATTAATTATTCACTTTTTTATCGTTTATTTTGCTTTTCCGGTAATAAACACACCTTTGGTTATGTAGACGATAATATTTTAAACAGAACATCTGCTATAGTAATTGTTTGCAATTAAAAATAATATCTAGAACGAAGCTAATTACGTCATTCTTCAATCCATCTCGTTGGGCGCTGAGCAGATGATTTTATTATGGTTTATCTGCTAGTTTTTTAAATTATCAAATAAATAATTACGTTTCCGTTTACCATCAAGCAGCAGGTGTATAAGATTGGCTTGCAGGTGAGGTTGTTTTGGTCCCATAGCCCCATATAGATCTTATATGGTTTATTAGTATTTTATTATATAAGCCTTCAACCGTGCGGATAGCGGTTAGCACGACTTTTACTCATATCTCTGATCCTAATGAACCAATTGTGATCAAACAAACGTAAGATTTGACCAAGAATTGAAACAAAAAAACCCGCATCGAAATTCGTTAAGTAGTTTTTGCGTTCAACTATTTTCAAACAGACAAAAAATAAAAATAAAGTTTGTAACAGGACCTGAGTGAGATGTGTGTAATATAACATCGAAGGAGTTTCTATATTATATGACTGCATGAAACATCACATAAAACCAACTGAATAAAAACACGAACTCAATTTGGCTCCATACGTATAAACCATACTGCACCCAACTAACAATTGCACCGAAGCCCCTCTTTCCGGCAAAAAAGCGCCGCGTTCAACTTTGCCCACTATCGAATGACCGGACACAATTGAATGTTGCATCACAGAACCTGAATTTTAATTCCGTGCGACATATGCTGGGGTGGGCTCTCTGACTCCCCGCGGGGGTGGGGACACGGTGTAATTAAAAAAATGTGTGGCACTTCATTGGAGCGCGCCAGTGCGACCGCAGCCTAACGCTGCCCCCACTGCCCTAACTAATTAATAATTTCCCGAAAGGTTTTGGGATTTTAATAATAATCTCTTAATGTTTTTGTTTGGATAGGTAATTGGTTAGTGGAGCCACCTCGCTCGGTTTTATTTGCTGGCGTGTGTTTTGGAGCGCTTTTATTGTTAAACTTTTGTGCTTGCTACTGTTTTAATGTAATACAGTATGTATTTGAGTATAGTTTTGTCGATGCGAATGATTTTTTTCTATCCTCACACATTCCGTTTATGGATCCAATATTATTTTTATGGTTATATACTCATGTTTTATGCCCTCAAAAGGTTAAGTAAAAGTATATTAACATCCAGTCTTAGCAAACTCCTGTCAGTACCACATAATAAAAAGTGCTTTTTAGGCTTTGTTTTTTTTTTTTTTTATTATATAGGACACGTCAATTTGACTTCACCTCGCCTGATGTTAAGCTAAAGGCAAAGTCCCGGAAAGAGGGTCACCATCGTAAACATTTACCATGTTAACAGTGGTGGCACTCAGCTTGACGGCCTCATTAGATGCCTTTTCACGCCCCGCTTAAAGGACCCGGGACTGTAGGAAGAAGGAAACACGTAGCTACCTCATATTTTTTTATCTGACATACAATAAAAAGAGTTTAACCAGACAACTCATAACAGCGGTACTTTATCATCAGATGGACTTCTAATAAATAACTTGACCACCGATAAAACCATCATAAAAATAAAAAAGTACCACCTAATCAAAGTGCCAACTCATATCACCAAACAGTACAGTGACCAACCTAACACCAGCATTGACATGTTGATTAAAACTATGACATCAATATAGTATGTTAGGATATAATATCTTTCAATTATGTCGCTCACTCGAAACCCTTCGATACGGTATCACTTTTATTAAAAACACACAAAATATAATAACATTTGATGGCGGCGCGTTCCGGATGGCGACAGATTTTAATAAAACGCTACAATATGCACAGATAGTCACGCCGGGCGTGTTTACGACACGCCGATAGCGTAATGCCGTTATCACTCGATAAGTAATCAACTAATAATGTGTAATGTCGACTATTTGACGTTTGACATCGATTATTACTTCGTAACTGTTAGCTTGTGGCGTTATTCTGCTTGACAGTGAGTTTCAAACGCAGTCATAACGCGAGTAGACGGTGAAGCAACTTAAATGTTTTGGATAATACGAACATACGTGGTTACGTTACGGTTGGTCAAGCCTAATATGTTAGTGTTGACACTGTTGGAAGTGCAATATTATTCAATAGATCGGCAATGTTTGATTGTACTAAAGTAAATATATAATGTAGGTTTCTGACAGCTTGGTTGATAATCGTAGATTCATGATAATAGAATCAATGCTAGATCCGAGAGGTATATACAAAATACTTTACCTTACCTTCCTACCTATGATACATTGTTACATAGGTACTTACATATTTTTTAGACTTGCAATCACTATCTTTCACATTATATCTAGTAATTAATTGAGCGAGCAAGACAGACATAATTTGTTATCCTAGATAAGATGCGAAAACTAATTCAGACATTATTGAAGGTACCAAAGATATGCTGTTTGTTTTCCTAATAAATTAAAATAAAATAAAATAGGTTTATATAGAATGTCAGATAATATCGAAACACTACTTATCGTAAAACACAGCAAGAAAAGATATTTTGCCAAGAATTTTCTTACACATTTTTTATTTGTTTTTTTTTTAAAGATATTAACTCTGTTACCTAAACTAGGCTCAGGGTATTGCATATTATATATGGCTCACATGCCATCGAAATCGTAATTATACCAACAACTTTTGTGGCCCACACACCACATAGAGTGCCCCACAGTGTGGGCCACTATCTACCATCATATAACAAGCTTATAAGCGACAATATTAATAAACGACATAATACTACAAAATTACTGATAGCGACATTTACCTGCGCGGTTATCTCGAGTGTCGAGATTACATCCTAACGATGTCATCGGTGCTGTATCGATTGGTCCCATTAACCACTCACGACAGTTTTATCAAATTAAAAATTATATGTAGATACTTTCAGTTTTGTTGTATATTTTCATCCATTCACCATTGTTTTTATATGGAAGAAATGAACAGACGTAGGTATAGTGGCAACATCCGATCCGGGTCGATCCTATTCTATACGCCCACGAAAACGAATTCATTCCAATTTAATTTTAGTCCATTATATTGATTCCAAAAATATTTTAATTTAAACGCAATTCAGCCACCCCGCAGTTAGACTGAAAAAGCAAACTCCAGACTCTGAAATGCGACTGGGATTAACGCAAGGATGAAGAAGAAGATGATGATAGTTTTATATTTAGTTTTTGGAAAGGAAAATAACATAACATAACATAAACTCACGCCTGTATTCCCCGAAGGGGTAGGCAGAGGTGCTAGCACCCACATTTCGCCAGTTTATGTTTAGGCACCCACATTTCGCCAGTTTATGTTTAGGTCCCAATGCAATAGGTGGCGAGCCTATTGCCATTAAACGGGCACTTATAAACCTGCGATAAATACACACATAACTTCGAGAAGCATCGACAAGTCATTGGTGTGTGCCATGGTAAACCTGGGATCGAACCCGAGACCTCGTCTCAGTAGTCCATTACCCATACCACTAGGCTACCGCAGATTATCATCGAAAAATGTCAACTTTGACACAAAAATGGTATTTATGAAGTATATTATACCTAGGTATATTATACAGCCTTGCAGTCTCATATCAAACCCAGTAAGTGACATTTATTATAAGTTTTATTGTAAACTTAACCTTTTTCGTTTGTCCCATCACTTAAATATGAAGGATGTAGCTAATAAATTATCAGACACTAGCTGTTGCCCACGGCTCTGTCCGCGTGGATGTCGGTTAACGGTACCAAACATAGCTTAGGCCTTACTCAAGGTCTAATTACCCATATTACCAAATTTAATCAAAATTCTTTGGTTTAGGCGTGATAGCGTAAGAGACAGACAAACAGAGTTACTTTCACATTTATAATTTTAGTATAGTTGACGGCCGAGATTCAGGTATAGTCTTTGGGAGGTCAGACGGCCGTTGCTCCCGTAAAAGTCAAATAACTAAAGTTATGAAAAGGATTAGCTAAGTAAAAAAGCAAATTCCGAGACACAAAATGCAAGCTTTTAATACAACTAGGATGGCGTTTAAAAGATGATGATAATGTGCACAAAAAAATGTAATGCGTCAGAGGCAACATTTCTCATTTTTATCTAATTTTTAATTTATTTTTTTGCACATGATATATGTGTTGTGTTGTTACCGGTGGAGTAGGATAGAATCTCCCCATCTCTTCTTGTGGGTATCGTAAAAGGCGACCAAGGGATAGGTTTGTTCTTCATCTGACAGTAAACATACAGCCCAAAACAAAATGCCCGCTAGACGGCAATAGGCTCGCTCCCTATTACGTGGGACCGAAAATCATATTCGGCGAAACGTGGGCATTAATACGCCTCTACCTACCCCTTCGGACGTGAGACTATGTATGCATTGCATGCACAAAATATATGATATTTAATATTTGTACTGTCAAATTGAGATTAAACCAAAATAGTTTTCTATCTTCGCAAAATTAGATCAACTAACCATTCTCAATCGAACCCAAAACCTTCTATCAACCAAACCCCCCAAATGCAAGTAAATCAGCGAACATTATCACGTCTAGCCCACAACACGCAGCGACAACCCGTAACGGGCCGCAAACGGCTTGCTAGGGCATTACGGGCCTCCGACGGAACGCGCCCGACGGCGACGGCTCGAGGTTAGTTTAGGGTTAATTGGTATATCTACGACACGGTTAAGATAGGAGATATTGGGTTTAGGTTATGTAGTAAGATTGCTTGAGATTAGAAGTGGAATATAGAGGTATATTAATCGTACTAACTTGTGATTCGAATTTTTGTAATTCAATTACGCTCTAACGGCTGAATGGTTTTGGCTGAAGTTTGGTACAGAGATAGATTACAGTTAGGAATAACATCTTACTATTAAAAATTATACACGGACGAATGCGTAGACAACAGCTAATAAAATAAATTATTGGTATTTAGACTATCAAAATCACTATCATTAGTATTACAGTCAAAGTGATATTTAAAATATGTTGTTTTGGAAAATATCACTATGGTTGTAATATTAATAAAATGTTTAAATACAATGTATTAACCGACGGAGTAGAATAAAAGAGTTACCCTGATCTTCTTGTGGGTATTGTATAAAGAGACCAAAGATCCACATTTTATGGATCGTTAAAGGGATAAGCAGATATATTCCAATGCCCATAATTTGCGAAGTGTGTCGCCAATCATGGATTTTTAATCCATGTTATATTTAATGCAAATAATATGCCAGGACATTCATACATGTTTATTACCTATCTATGTGTGTCATTCTCTGTAATACCCTCATTATCCAAAAGACTGATTACATTCAAAGCTTATACTTCGCAAACTTATTTTTAGGTTAATGAATACCACCTAACTCTCCAACCCCGAGAGGAAACCCTGTGCCAGAACCTCGTATATCAATAAACAGGTGTACCGTATTGAGGTCAAAATCAAATATGTCGTACGCTATATTACAATATATTAATTTCATGTTATTAAAATATTAATCACAAAATTAGAATAATCTTTACTTCAAAATCTTTGAATCCTATTACTGATTTACAGACTTTAGAGCTTGGATGCGTAGGCAGAGATATATTAACGCCCACATTTCGCGAATTATGTTTATTGGATCCACCTAACAGAAAATGATGCTATTGCCATCGAATGGATACTTTTCTTATTTAACTACCACAATATAAAAACAATCCTATTCCATAATCGCCTTGCATACTCACGGGGAGTAAGGGTCACACTATTTTTCCCTGCCATATAAAAAGTGTGTATGTTTAGAGAAGAATTTACCTATTTCCTACTAATTTATTATTCCACTAATAGATGTTCCCTGTGGAAGAAGCCTGTGGACGAAGCTACAGCTAGTGTATCATTTTTATCATCGTGTTACAAAATGAAAACGGCAACAACAACAGTAACTATAACTACCTATTAAATTAAATACATAATAATTTATTTTATTATTATGTTTTGAAGTCAGCTCATAAAATAATGAACTATACGTACTAACAATATAATTAAGCATTGGGCGCAACGCGTCGATGTCTTTAACAACAAGACTTTATAACGAAATCTTATTAAATTGATCTTTAGTCAAATTAATTTCATAAAGTAAAAGTAACACGAAAAAAATTAGCTATTACAATCAAATATTTTAACGTTTTTGCAAACAAAATTATTAATTTATAATAATAATAATTTAAGTTAACGAAACTTAATTATTAAAAGATTATAGTTTTTAATCATAAAATATCATCAAATAATTAACACTATTATTAAAGAAGCTATCAACTATTTAATATACATGTATATTATGGATTTTAAAGTAACAATACATTATTTTTAAAAGACTATAAATCTATAACCCAAAAAAAGACATTTACCTGAACCTTTTCAACAAAAATAATTAGGAATAACAACTTCCTTTAAATACAATATTTACTTACTGGACTGCAGCCGTTCCCTCCAAGCCATAGGATTAGACACAAGGCCTTGGAACCCAGGCCAGTAGAGCGGCTTGTGTTGGAGGTAATGTGCCATGCCTGCCGCCGCCGCCGCGAGGGACAACCTTGGAGTCAGCAGACCGGCTCCAACGTTGGAGCCAACCGACGGGCGGGACAGGATGTGGTCGATCCCGTGAGGGTTTGGAGCCGGAGGAGGTGCCTCGGCCAAGGAGCTCAGCGCCGCCAGCGGAGCCCCAAAGCCGTTCTCCAGTCCTCGAGAAAGAGGCGGCGATCCTCTCAACTCGGACATGTCGGTAAAGTTCACTGTATACATAAGCACACCGTATAAGTCCGAAAGTTAAGCCCGTCACTTGGTCATTGCTCTACGGTAGAGCCGCTAGAGTCGGTAGAGTCGATAGAGTCGGTAGAGTTCCGGCGTGCGTTCACCCGCGACCGCGACCCGACACCAAATGAAAAGCTCTCCAAGCTTTTGCTCGGCGCAAATAAAAAAAAACGCTGAATAGAGAACTACGCCCAGTCAATCTAAACCTTATATCGCAACGCCGCCCCTCTTACAAAGCGGGGCTGTCTGACTATCTCTGTCTCTCTCTATCTTGTATGCGCTTGAGTGGGATGGAACACGTGTGGTGTTAACACTCGCGCGTAGATTTAACGAATCGCTATTTAATGGCGCTTCTTGTCTCTTTATAATTAAGTCGGGTGCAGTTTTTGCGTGGCTCCCCCCCCTGTCTCTCTCGCCCGACTCCCCCCCCCCCCCCGGAGTTCGGCCGCCGCTAAAAACTATTGTGGCAGGAATAATAAGCTGGAATGGCGGAGTTTATGTGGATAATAGAGGAAGGATCTCCGGTAATTTATTTGACAAATATTGTATTAATTGACAGCGCGCTCGATTTGTGAAGGACGTGGAAGTGATGTTGGATTGACTGAGCATCTGGTATTTTGGGACGTGGGATATTTTAAACTTGCCTCATTTGATAGTTGGGTAGGCAGAAATCTATTATTGTCTACTCCCAAATTTCTTCTAATGTTTTGGTCACAAGATTATTTATGAGTCTTTGTACTTCATTTTGGTTGTTGTTGGTATTAAGAGCAAAGAAAAGAAAAAAAATATTAGATCACACAGTAGTCCTATTCGCAGTACCAAATAAGCTGCGTATTTGTTAAATCATCTTATTTAAAAAACAAAGGATCAATTAAAAAAGTAGGACACAAAAGCATTTCCCGTTGGAGAAGCTACCCAGTCAGTAGCCTGCATTCTTCCCGGGAAATTACGTCAGCATTTGTGTCTGCACAAAACTATTAAGGAGGAACCTTACAAAAGAGTTAATGAACACTTTTACGTTACAGCTTTGCGTCTGAATACGCGACGTACCACTGATGACGAGACTAGGGGACGTTTAATAATAATAAATATTCCATAAAATTGTATACAACACTATCTAGACCTAGTTTAATTTTTTATGTTTTTAATGTGAAGTATAAAACACATAAAAGTCGTTAGTTACAAATATTTTATCCAGAGCATAATGTAATGTGTTAAAATTATTTTATTTCAATAAGCGATATTCGCTTAAGCTCCTGACAATATCATTTCGTTATATTTTTAACCAGAGTCATATCATGATTACATAGTCTACCTACTCAGTAACAAGATGTGAGACTTTTTTAAGTTACCTTACGTTTATTTATTTTTTCCAATAATTAGGATGTGAGATAGGTAAATAAGTATGGGGTAGGTCGTCCAGAGCAGTCCTTTATACTTCAACCCAATTTCTAAATAAATAATAATTAATTTTTAATTTTTACATAACATAACATACATAAACTCACGCCTGTATTCCCCGAAGGGGTAGGCAGAGGTGCTAGCACCCACATTTCGCCAGTTTATGTTTAGGTCCCAATGTAATAGGTGGCGAGCCTATTGCCATTAACCGGGCACTTATAAACCTGCGATAAATACACACATAACTTCGAAAAGCATCCAAAGGTCATTGGTGTGTGCCATGGTAAACCTGGGATCGAACCCGAGACCTCGTCTCAGCAGTCCATTACCCATACCACTAGGCTATCGCAGATTTTAATTTTTAATTTTTTAATAAAGTTGTGTTGGCGAGAACACTACTTCGAGTCAACTAACGTAAATTTAAAACGAAATAAAACGTTATTTTAAAAAAATATGTAGTATTTTGACCACTGTTTCCTTGGTTCACTGGTTGATTTTAATAGAGAAAGTGTCACTTTCCTTCGGTTCGGTTATAAACAATCTACTACCATGAAGTGACTCCTGTCTTACCACGTGCAGAAGAGGAAAAGATTGAAGTATGCCTGGGTTTTTGAAATTATACCCTGCTCTTGGTCATACTACGTAACTAGTACAATGTATTTTTGGACAGATAGATCTTCGGTAGAGATTCATTTGACCAAATTAAGAACTGGTGTACCATATTGACCATGGTAGGTATACCACATTCAACTTAGTTTATCAACTAGGTATATGATAGACTAAAATCAGTAAAACAAGACTGAACAATCTCCATTTATCAAATGTCAAATCAATTCAATATTTAAAAATCACCCAATAAAAAGGGACGAAGGGAATACTTTCTTATTTCCCATTCCCCACTTTCCTTTTACCGAAAGTATTACCTTTTTGTAGCCATCAGCTGTAGGAGAGGGTTTTCTACAGATGGCAATAAAAAAGTGACATGTTTGATGTTATAAGCAAACTTTGGCGAGAAGCACACAGTCATGTGCACTAACCACTGGCCACCACGTGACCATGGGTTTTTCAGAACTAACGGCAACATCATAATATATTATATCCCAGCTCGTAGAAATATTATGACAATGAAATAAATAAAAACATCAATTTAAAAAAATTAAAAGCCCCCGGCACTCCCCATCCCCACTTTAACCTCCATAACTTTTGAACAGCTCAGCTCAACCGATTTTCATCCAACATATCTAAGAACACTCGCACATAAGTTACCTTTAATACAAAAAAACTAAATTGAAATCGCTTCATCCGTTTGGGAGCTACGATGCCACCGACAGACAGACTTATAACAACAGGGATCAAACTTATAACACCCCTCTCATTGCGTCGGGGGTTAAAAAACGAGTACACTAAATATGTAACAAAAGCACCAATTACATTTTTTACTTATCGATCTTATCTCACTTTCACAATAACACACACACATGCACACAAACAGACAATCAAAAACGAATCTCAAAGCCACATTTTTTAATTCGTTTTTAAAGCCCCAATCCTCAATAATAGGGGTGGCCCCATTACCCCATTAATGAGTGTACCCCAATAAAGATGGCGGAATAATAAGCAGCTTTGATGCGCTTGCGCATCCTGTCACAAAGTTTTGGTATTCTTTGAATATACATAAGCTTGTTCCGTAACAGGATGTTGGAGCCTTTTATTGCCCGCTCTTGGTTAATTACAAGATTTTTTAAATATTATATACTTAATGCAATATTAGTAAATATTCTGATGAAATACATCCGGTTGAGATGGGTTGTCTTACTTCGTAGTACCATGGTGATTGAGACTACCTGTTTAGTATATTGATCTCGCTGTGCGACCTGCCCCTACGAAACCTAATCCCTGAATAAACATAGCCTGTCTAAGCATGATTCCAAATATCAGGATAAGTAAAACATTTCCACCTAAATTGTCGTATGCCACTTTTCCCTAGAATATATTGTTTTGTTAGAGTAAGTGGCATACGACCACGGCTATCCTTGATTTGGTAAGGTAAAGTTAATAATTTATACATATTTGAAATGTGCTCATTAAACACTTTCATTTGATACCTAACACGGCATATTTATCTCAAATTTATTTTTTAATATAGTACCTTATGAGCGCTAGAGGGCGCCACACAAGATTGGGTGACACGTCATATAGCCTATAACCATCGGACGATCAAGCCGCTTGTAACGATACCTCATTTGTCTAGTTCTAATAAGTATTTGAGGAGCTATGAGGGAACAAATGAACATACATACATACATACATACATACATACATACATACATACATACATACATACATACATACATACATACATACATACATACATACATACATACATACATACATACATACATACATACATACATACATACATACATACATACATACATACATACATACATACATACATACATACATACATACATACATAGCCTGTCAAAATCATAACCCTCCTTTTGGCTTCGCCGTAGTCGGGTAAAAAGTCAACACGAGTCTAGGGAAACTCAGTGGGTAAAGTTTTTGATTGTGTAATTAACTTACGAATATCTTATTGTCATTTTAAACTCTAACCATATCATTAATATATTTCATATTTGTTTATTTATTACGTAAAAGTTATATAACTATAAATGTGATCTGAAAATTGGTATAGGTATTTAACTCCTTTCATAATTGACTTTCCACGTGTGTCCGTCAATAAGAAACAATTGTATTGTTCAATATTGAAAATAAATGACTATGACTATGACTGTACAGTCAGCATCAGAAATATTTTGACGAACAAAGTACTCAAAATGATCTTAATTTCGTTTTTTGATCCCCTTCCAGTTGACCGATTTTTCTGATATTTGGTATACACCTTTCATTCGGACAATAATACCATATTAATCAATTACAGTTTGATTTGCTCTTAATACGAGAGTTGTAAGATAATTGTGCGACTTCGTCGTCAAGATATTTATGACGCTGACAGTACGATTAACTACAATACCGTGAATACGATATTTATAAAAGAGCGACAATTAAGTCTCGCTATCAAAACATCGGTTAGAGCAGTGCGGCGCGACACAATCCCGCACGTCACACAATGGACCGACCCGGCCCGGCCCGGGCGGGTGACCGGATGTGAGACAACACACACCGCGTGGGGCGCGGTGTCACTGATAGCGACGCGTGAGAAGCGCCGCTTCAGCCTTTAGAATGTATAGAGAATTTTCACAGAACTTCGCAAGGGTCTAGTGCTGGCTTAGGGGATCAAACGATAAAGCTCTCGTAAACGTTAAGTTAAGTCATGCCAAGAGAAGGAACAGGAGATTGGTGTTTGGATTGGTCAGTGGAGTTTGTTGCGCCGTTTCTTCTCCACCAGCGCCTTGGAAGCGGTGGTAAACTTAGATTAAGTAGAATTAAAATTGACGTCAATAAGAAACAATTTTATTGTTCTATATTGAAAAATAAATGACTATGACTATGACTATTGAACTGATTTGTTTAGATGCAACTCTACTAACGTAATGATGCTAATAAGGTCTATACAAAATACTAAACAATTATATTTTTTAAGAATATTAGAACCGAAGTTACTAATTTTCCCCCTAACCCCTCCAACTAAGCTAAATTGCTTGTGCTAGGAGTGGGTTCACGTCGGTAGTGTAATGGCCAGGATTCGAACCCGGGACCTCTCGATCGTAAGGTACTCATCTATTAGTATTTTGTTTAGTATTTCTCAGCGATTACTGTGGCATATGAATGCTTGTAAAATTGGAGATTATCGTAATCGTCAATGACCTACAGAAATGAAGGAGTAGTAGAAAATTTAAAAAAAGTCCAGAGCCATATGAAATATAATATGCACTAGCAGCTAGTAGCATCATTTTAAGTGTCAGCTTGTAGCGGCGTCGCGTCACAGACGCGATATCAGCAAATTCCTTGCCGGGCGGCGACGGAGCGCTCGCGCTCTGTGAAGCCAGTTCATACTGGAGGCTTGCTACAGTCAGCCACATATAAACTCGCTCCACTTATAGATATTCCTAGTTAGTATCAAGTGTTCTAGTGACTCTTATATAAGTTATATATTGTGAGACATTTTGTGTGACCGGCAATAAACGTTATAAGTGTACGCCATCTTTTATTAAGACACTCCCACGTAACCCTGTAGGAATAGCCTCTAAACAGCTATTCACCCGAATTTGTTCACGCTTAACCGATTTAAGATACATTTTTGCATATTTCAAAAATAATTTAATAGTTTTGAAACATGAATTATTTTTTATAGCATTAAGCTGTAAGGGAAAGGTCATAGATTCAAGTACCACTTGAGTATTTCATTTTTCCATACGAGTACTAAAACGTGTTAAAAAAAATTTTGAGTTTTATTTTTAAAGAATAAAAAACATAAGGTTTTTTAAACCATTCGCCACTCGAATTCTCGGTTGAGCATTAAATTTTTCCCGATGTAGGTATTCGAGTTTTGATACTTACCTACTTTCCAATTTTATTTTTAAGGAATAAAAAACATAGGGTTTTTTAAACCATTCGCCACTCGCATTCCGCTCCTCTACCCTCCCCGCCGTCAGTGAGACCTGGAGGTTCCCGCTGTTACCGGTATCCATTTCCATCATCAATTAGCCAACACCTTTTCTTTGTCGGCCTTTTAACATACGCTTATTATACAATTCATACTATATAGGTATGAAATTTGAATCGTGTGCCCCTAATTTTAAAGTCGAAATTGCTTCAAAAAAATGGTCTAGTTCAACAAGAATGGTAAGGGTTATTTTTATAATTTAAAGCAAGTTATTGTTGCCCACGTGAATTTTCTATGGTTAATGCTGGGATGTTCGTTAATGTATTTTTTGCAATTGATGTCTGATATTTAGATTAACTATAATAATATTTAGTTAGGTACTTAAATTTGATTAAGCAGTTCAAAAACTGTACTTTTTCCTTTTTTTTTTATTTATTTTTACTGTTAAAAACAAAAACAAAAAGCACTTAGAATTAGGTTTGATTAAATGTTTTATTTATTATTTTATAAATTTCTAGAGCATAACTGATGCACAACCCAAATAGGGCCCCATTTCAGCAATCAATACTGAGGTTGGGTTCGCAAAGTATAAAATGTTGCACCACATAATATTATACCTAATACCAACTGTAAAAAAAAAATAATGTAATACCTTGGTATACCAATTGTAACCGTTACGTATAATTATATTTATATCCACTCCTATATAGGTATTATGAGATGCACATTATGAGGAACGAAAATAAAGTAAATTTATTTTTCTCTTTCAGAAAAAAGACGTTTTATACTGTAAATACATGTAACTATAGTGTGGTAACGTGTGCATAAAATATCGATACTATAATAATTGTGTCGATGAAGTTATAAACATCTAATCAGAGCGGTTCGGCGCCGCGAGACGTTTTCCATTACGAATGTCATAAATTTTCGAATCGTTTCTTAAACGTTGCTTCAACACGTTTTATATTTGCATAAATTAGTTAACATTTTGTAAGAGTTGCCGTAATTAAGCCGGATGTGATGAGTATTAATTAGGTAGGAAATAAAATTGTTGATTTCTTAATAGATTCTGAAATATACTTTTTAATTGGAAAATTACTAAATGGCTGTAAAATAATATTTTACAAGTTTTATGGCGATCTGTTGTGTCTGCCCCACAATAGGACAGCCCTATGTTAGCCAAATTTTATTCTAGTACTAGCTTTTGCCCGCGGCTCCGCCCGCGTGGATGTCGGTTCCCGGCAATTATTCGAACTTTTCTCGCCGTAAAAACCATCTTTGAACATCAACGAACATTAAAAAAAAAGAATTGGCCAAATTGGTCCAGGCGTTGTTGAGTTATGCGCTTACCAACACATTTAGCGATTCATTTTTATATTATAGATACGATGAACCTCATACTGGGTAGGTACTCATATTTTAACAAAAATTTCATATATTTTTCCCTTTATACACATAAGTACCTAATATATTTGGGGCAAACATTCCAAGACGACAAGAAAATCAAGCTAATTACGTTATGAAAACACAAAATGAAATAAAAATAACAATGTCTCTGTAACATAAAAGCATTCCATTAAAAACTTATCCTATAAGAATCTGTTAACCGTACACTCTTTACATTTGGCAACACTGAACACCGACTCCACCATATTTGCCATTGCCAACTTTAAAACGACAATAAAAAAATCATACTTCAGATACGAAGGATCGAGTACTAATAGGAAGAAGACGGATGTACGTTAGAGTGGGACCACGCATCGTTCTTGCTTCCTCATTGGTTTACGTCGGGGGTAAGCCCCGCCTCCTGCAGAAGAGATCCCCACGTGTTTTTGTAGCGGTCAGACAAAGTTGAGCCGTGGCCGAGGTTGGTCGCGTCACCCCGTGGGTGACAAACTTTGCAATGTTTACGTTCCTGTATAATATGTTTTGGTTTACCTACAGGTTTATGCATAGGTTGGCTAAATGGAACTAAAAAATTGTCTAGCTAGGTTTGGTCAATCCATCAATTAACCTATTGCAGTTTGGTCAATACTTTGTTCATTATCTTATAAGAAACATTTGTTACGTTGATAAAATTGCATTAGTTGTTAAGGAAAACTACGGGTAGGTTCTCCTATGAAGCGTTAGCACATAGCGTCTGAGGTTGCATATTTGATTACCGCAAAATGCAAATATTTTTTGACGGGAATTTATAATTTATCATTGAGCTAGATTTTTTTAACTTGAAAAGAAAGTAAAATAAGCCTCCCAACATTAAAAGAGACTTCAGCAGTGGACGGCGATTGATTGAAGTGAAATAAAATTAACCTCTTTCCAAAACGCATAGTATGAGTTTTGGGAAGAGGATAAGTATAGTAAACCATCAGATTATGTGGAGAATTTTGGCACTATAGAATAACAGAAAAATTTGCTACCTGGCCGAACGAAGGTGGGCCAGATGAAAGGTAAGGTGCAGATAAACGTAACGCACATCTTAGAATTATCTATCTATCTAACCTGGCCTCATCACTAGATACGTGGGATAATATAGCTAGGAAGAAATATACTAGAATAAACACTTCGATGATATCAGAAAAATTAATTACTCAGGTGGGGCTTGAACCCACGACCTGTCACTTACAGGGGAAATGATCTTCCAAATTTAGCTACTAAGCCACACCTGAATCAATTCACATATTTGAATGAAATTTTATAGCATGATGTACTCGCATTGTATAGTTTAGCATAATAAATGCTATAACATTATAAATTACATTCAAACATTTGGGCGGAGTAATGAAAAATCAATGTTTAGAAATGGTTGGAAAATCATTCATTGGTTTCAACAGTTTGTAAGAGTGTTGGTCAATGACTCCACCGTCGCCTTAAAGGCGGATATATAGAGAGGGAAAATTTGAACTTGAAGTAGCTCAGTTGGAAGAGCATTCCCCCTGTAAGGGAAAGGTCGTGGGGATTCAAGCCCCACCTGAGTGATAAATTTTTCTTAATTCTTAATTCTTTATTGTGCACAAGCAATACAGAGATCATACAAAAAACATTTCAAAGAACATGTACAAAGGCGAGCTTAACTCAAAATGAGTTCTCTACCAGCAAACCTTCGAGTGGCAGAGAAGTTATGGTCGTGAAGGGGGATTTTTCCTGATGTAATCAAATTGTATAGTTAGCATATTAAATGCTATGAAATTTCATTCAAATACTCTAAACTTGCTCAGGAATATATAGCGATCCTTCACCCTTTGAGTTATTTTTAACCATAAACCAAATAATATTTTTGTTTGATTTATTAATAAATAAACAAGTTAACTACCGTTAAAGCACCCTCGCCGCTCCGTTCCTTTTGTCATCCCTTTAAAATATCATCCACTGATCCGATATTAAATCTACACCGCTATTATAAAATCAATCGCACAGAGCGACATAAACAAACTAAAATGAAATGATGCGTGCGGGGCCCGGGGCCCGGGGCCCGTAATCACATTATTTAGGGGCCCGGAACCCTCTTGTATTAAAACTTGATACCCATTGACGTTAAATATAATTATAACACTCGATTTAACTTCAGTTTTGTAAACATCAGCTTAATGAAAAAGATAATTTGATTATTTGGTGCGATTCTGTCGAGAGCTATTCGATTACAATGAGTTTTAATTAAGTATGGGTGTAATGAATGTATGTGACGAACATTAACGTTCAGATTGAATGAGTTTTTAAATGAAATTGATATTCATTACTAGCTGAAGCTTGATAAACTTTTTTTTTATCACTTAAGGCGCAGACAAGCACACGGCCCACCGGATAAAAGTGATTAGGTACTGTAGCCTGTGCTCCACCAGGGGCGTGTTACACTCGTGCTGCCAACCCTTTTAGAACCTTCTTGAATATTCTTACTTTGTAGAATGTCCCTACTAAGAGTTCTCTGAGCCCAAAAATATGCATAGTTTAACTAGCAAGTCAATTAGACTTAGTAAGCGGCTCAACCCTTACAACTCACTAGACCAAATTGCAATTAGACATCTATTATTAACTAGCTTTTGCCCGCGGATCCGCCCGCATGGATGTTAATGACCAAATATAGCCTATCTCTTTTCTCAAGGTGTAATTTACCCCTATGCCAAATTTCATCAAAATCGGTTCAGTGGTTTAGGCGTGAAAGCGTCACATACAGACAGACAGCGTTACTTTCGTATTTATAATATTAGTAGGGATATTTCGGAATCAAACCCGCGACTTCTGATTTAGCAGTCGAACGCTCCGCTACTGTACCACACCGGCGCTTAAATAACATTATATCCAGAGCAGGCACAGGTCTTTTTTTTATAGCCTCAGGTCAATCACACCACAGACGGCGGCCATGGCGGTAACGAATTAGCAGTTGTTAATGAATCTAGTAATCGAGCAGTCGAGCACACAATAAACATGGCGCGCAGGTGCCGCCATCTATTGCAAAACTTGCGCACTTAACGAACGGTGAGAGAGAACTAGGGGTGGGGCCGCTCGAAGAACATAAGTCGATAATCGATATTTTATTGTTGCTGCAAAATCTTCTATTTGTTTATGGATGATGCATCAATTTGACGTCACTTCACCTGAAGGCTATGTTGGCTATGAAGGCTGTAGAATAAGTAGAAAACACAATATTCCACTGCTTTCAAAATATGACGACGGGTCCTTATAGCCAAATTCCTGCCAGCTTCCCAATAGGTCGCATAGTGCATAACAAATAGATAGAGATATTTTAGTAACGGCTTCCTTTAAAAAAAATATCATTCATCAATGTTACATTCCAGATATCCTGGGTACCACAACGTATTCACCATCTTAGCGTTGTATCTCGATTACATCCAAGGCTTTCACCTGGTAGTCTGTGGTTCGCTTTTCTAAATCGCCTTCTCCACTCGCATGAACTTGGGCATCCATAGTAGTAAGTTTGTGTAGACCCAATACAAGGGATTATTCCATCTTATCCCACTAGTATTGATGAAGGCCCCGTGACACCACCCAATGATACCACGGGTAGTGTCAAGAGTCCAATGATAGAACTGTTAGGACAAATATTTTTAAATATAGTTTAACTAGCTCGTATCTTGCATTGTAGATAACTTTGTTTTTCATCATTTTATGTTAAAAACATCAAATTCTGTATTCATACCTATTATGTTGTAAGACATGCTTGTTAATTATCTCAGTTACCTCATTATATTACCATTCGCTAATTGTTTTTTTTTTGCCTTCTTCCTTTCTGTAAGTCTCCTCTAGTACTGCCAATAAACATTAATTGACATTAAGCGTATTTTCGACAATAGTCAGATAAAAACCCATTTATCGATATCGTCTAATCTCGCCTAGTCCCATCCCTATCGCACAATGCAATGGCTAAACATTTATTTGATGGCGTATCGAGTGATTGTGCCTCCGCATCGAGCCACCTGAATTAAAAACAATAAATTGTCGACAACAACCTCTCCCTCTTCGCCCCCATGCAGGACCCTCGCACCGGCGAATGAAAGTTAAGACCCCAAGTTTCTATTAAAAAAGTTCACCAAAAAATTGTTGATATTTATTGATTTCAAAATTATAGCGGCTAATTTCGTTTTGTTGTTTAAAATACTGTTGGTGTTGCCGTTTGAATATTACTTTTAATGTATTGTTATAGTTAAGTAGGGTGAGCCAAGGGTGCTTGGTCAAAAATATGGTCGGAGTCTCCGGGATATTTTACTTTTTAGGGTATTCCCGGTCATGTACACGAAGATACATTAACACGAAGTAACACGATCACCTTGCGGTTTTAGTGGGTTCCAGTCCTACATACCCTCCTCATCATCGTTGCATTAGCCCCGGTCGCAACCGAAGCCTTCACCTTGGAGTTTGGGATCTGTTTAAATATTATGTAGTTTTTTTTTGGCTTTATTGAGAGCAACTTCTCTCAGCCTGATTGGTTACTGGTCAGTAGTCAAAACTTTCGGTTTCAGCAACTGTTAACATACTGCTTAAAGTAGCTATTAAGCGACATAAATCTTCTAAAACGAAGTAATATTGTTGCTACAAAGCCCGTCTTAACACGATTAGCGCTAAACGTATCAAATAGCAGGCGCCCGACGACCGTCCCTGCCCGTCTCCTGACATTAACTCAGCGCTAAGTGAGGAAGTTTGACCTCAGCCGCTAATGACGGCCACTGGCGCTAATTGGCTGTTTTGTGCTGGTCCCGATGGCAACTGGAACTATATACTGCTACTGAAGTCGGCAAAGACATTGAGGTATTGCGTCAGTTTATTTTATTATGGTAATGAGCTCCTGTTGATCGGAAATCGACCGTAATGACGTTAAGGTCGATTTTCAATGATAATTATTCGATGGCAGAAAAGGTAATTGCTGTAAGTAGCTAAAATGGCGTAAGTGGGTTTAAAATACCATAAGAATCAGAAAAAAAAATACTGCGTCGAGTGCTGTAGGTCCCATTGCGATATGTTTTAATTACGTCGTCTCTGTTACGATCATTACCCCTGTCCATTTTGCTGTAAGTATGTAAAAATCTTGCCGTGGACATCTTTTTCCCAATTTTTTACTTACAGCATTTAATATATTGTTTCTTGAATTGAATACCATACAACCATCGTTGTTCGACCTCACCATAAAACTGTTCACAACTTACAACATTCTTACTTTCCGAAAATAAAAACTGAATTGCAGTAAATGACATCATCTGCCTGCGATTTATATATTTATGATTTTTTATTCGATTTTTACTACTTTTACTTTTGCTACTTCCATTTCTCTTCTTTGACTCATATTAATGTTAAAAAAACATTTTCTGAAAACAGTTACGATGATGGCCGAAGCGATGCGTACACATATATTAACACCAGTCAATCCTCGAAGGGTTTCGAATACCCACAAGTCGTAAACCATGATTTTCCGTCCTATGTTACAGCGGGTAAGTCTATTACCAACCACCACTGTTAACATGGTAAATGTTTACGATGGTGACCCTCTTTCCGAGACTTTAGCTTAACATCAGGCTAGGTGAAGTCAAATTGACGTGTCCAGTATAAAAAAAAAAACAAGCGGGCACTTTATCATAGTTATCATAGGCCCTTTATCGTACTGTCGAATGGAGAATCGCCCTCAATGATAACCACAGTAAGAGATGGGATAGTCCTATTCAACTCCACCGGGAACCAATAGGTTTCTTAAAAAAGGCGTAGGTAATCTTTATAAACTTGGAGAGGTACTCGTATATCAGACTCAGGTCATGAGAAAGAAAGAAAGAAAAGAAAGAACGAAAATATGTTTTATTTAGAAAACAACGCATATTTTCGAAATAATAATAACACACAAAGGATTACATACAAGAATGCTTAAAAATAATAAAATAATGTATTTTTTTCCCTGACCATAGATCAGATTCGCTGTCTATGGTCACCGGGCGCTTTCATAGGTTCTATATACGTACAAAACTACATAACTATAAACATTTCGATCCCACCCATGTCCGTAATATCCTAATAAACCAGCGGTGGGATGCGGCGGAACTCGGCGCGTTATGTCCACTGGCCTGTAATTATTTAGTAATGCCTTCCTTGGTTATTTACTGCCTTTGTGCCACTATTAAGAGGCTGTTAGTTTGAATATCATTGTTTTAATACAATTGTGATTATGATTGAGATTTGATGGCACAAATCGAGACTTATTTCCTTGCACAGATGGGTAGATTCGACTGGGGGAGTACTATCTAACCTATTACTTAATATCGACTTTAAGTAGCAGTGTCATATAATACGTTCTGCCTTCCCTGTTCTCTCTTTCGCTTTTGCCACATCTAACATAAAAGTAGACCATTGTAACAGCTAACAGCTTTTGTAAAAAACTATGCATGCAAAAAAATATGCTGGTGTAAGGAATTTAAATTTAAAATATTAACGCGTTATATGATAAAATATTAAACACTAGCTTTTGCCCGCGGCTCCGCCTGCGTGGATGTCGTTTATCGTGACCAAACATAGCCTATGTCCTTTCTCAAGGTCTAACCTATCCCTATACCAAATTTCATCTAAAATCTGTTCAGTAGTTTAGGCGTGAAAGCTAACATACATACAGACAGACAGACAGACAGAGTTACTTTCGCATTTACAATATTAGTATGGATTGTGAGAGGCTTATGTCCAGCAGTATACTGCGATACGCTAATTGATTGATTGATATGATAAAAAACGGTTTTTGCAAATATTCCGTGCACTTCACTAAAGCATCTTTCGCGTTTTGCGAAATGAACGTTTTGCCAATGAGTTATTTTCTAGAAGGTGAATAGATCTTAAAATACTATAACTAGAATGAGACATTAATGTTCAGACTCAGTTAGATGGCTCCACTACCTGTGTCTATACCTTACGAAAATAGCCATTATAACATTATTCTCTACAAAAACCGATCTCTTACGTGAAATAAACAATACGTTTTCCTCCTCAGTGTGTCTACATCAGCGTCGACCGCGGCGCTAAATCTGGCGCGCTACTTAGCGGGCGACAATATATTTATTTGTACAGAACCCTTGCAGCCGAGCGTGCGGCCATGTTTGTACGCTATTAACAGCTGCTTGAGGGTGCCACACAAACATTAAGAGCAATCTTGGGAACGTTTAACTGGGTTATGAATTAATGAAATTTTAAACTAATTAGTAGGCCTGATAACTTTTTCTAACGAGTTAAATCGGAAATAGTGAATATTTAAGGCGGCTTTACAATCCGCGACCAATCCCTTACAGGGAGCATGCTCTGACCAACTAAGTTAGTAGAAAGAGAGACACGTAGGAATATCAGTAGGTGATTCCGCCGTCGCCCGAAACTGCGGGTATCCCACAGATATTCCACAACATTCTACACACCGCTATCTAGACCCATGGTAAGCTTAGCTAGCTTGTATTTTGGAATCTAGAATGCGAATAAACATACTTAGATACTTTTTTTTTTGTAAATGCATACATATTACACATAGAAACACCCAGACCAATTCAAATAGCCAAATTCATGCATACAAATATTTCCACTGAGCGGGGATCCAACCCGCACCTCCTGCGTGGCTGTCACTTTTACTACCGCCACGCCACAGAGGCTGTCATTTCGAATGTGCACGATGAGTTTAAGTAGCTCAGCTCAAACCGGTAGGTATAGCTGCCGATAATTTGACAGATTTCTAACACACGCTTACCTCTCCAGGGTGGCTGTCGACCTCTATCCCCACCTCCGATTGCAATGGACTCCTGGCTGGCTGTACTTCATATAAATCATTTGATGCGAATTCCACAAACATACTACTATCAAAAATACAATCAAATTCGGAACAGAAGCAAGCAAGTACAAACTAAGGATTTACAAAATAAAATCCGTATTGAAACCCCATAAGCGTATGTAAGTACTTACAGACGGTGTGTGCCAAAAATACACTTATGGTGTTCTACCCGTGTTTTGGTGTGTCGGGGGTGAAGTGGGGTGAGGAGGGGGTTCAAATTAGCAAATATTGTAACACTCGGAGACAACGGAAGTGTTCGCTGTGTTAAAAACCAATCGTATAGAGCTTACAACTTTTAGAAGTGGCGAATAAAATGGAGAGACCAAGGTCTCGACCAATGTAGTTACGTAACTAATTATGTACATACATATTTGGTTTTACGTGGGACCTCAGACATCGGAAAAGTTATGTGTAATTAGGTATATAATTATAACACCATATAAGGGTTGCCTAGTTGGGAGAGTAAAGTAAAATATTATGTAAAGTAAAGTGTAACTTAAAAAATAAAATAATGTAAAATGTAAAAACTGTATTCATATAAACCGTTACAAATTCAAAACTTTTATAATAAGAATATCGAGAGAGAAACTTACTCATACCGTACGGCTCTGTCGGTTTTGGCGAGCAATTGGGGGTTAAAAAGAAGCTCGGTTCTAGTATATTGCTGGATCTGCACACTCACTAGTGCGTCGATGGAACTTGGGACAAATTGCGATTTACGAGGAGCGCGTTCGAGCCGTACGTCCGACGCACGGCGCCGCCCGCGCCACCGCCGCGCCGCGGTCACACGCCGCAGTTCGCTTAGGACTAGTCTATCATGTAGGATGTAGGTGATAGTACGAGGAAATCTTCCAGACAGTTACCATTTCACTTCTTATATTAGGTCCTTACATATGAAATTGGCGTTTTTCGTACTGGCCACTTTAATCACGATTTTCTCCTCTTTGGTAAGGAATTCCAAATTCAAATTTGTACAGCTATTTACTCATGTATTTGTGCTTCGATGACCATCATTCATTTGTTTTTTTTCTTCTGTTTTTTTTCTGTTTGCGTCACTCATTTTACAAAATGGAAAACTTAAAATATCGCATTATTTACGAATACGAGTTCCGCCGTGGCACTAGTGCTGCGGAAACGACTCGAAGGGTGAATGATGTTTATGGCGGTCATGTTGCAAAAGAAAACACAGTTCGTTTTTGGTTCCAACGTTTTCGTTCTGGAAATTTCGACCTGCAGAACAAGCCCCGTGGACGGCCTGAGACCCAAGTTGATAATGAAGTATTGAAGGCTATTGTGGAAGCGGATCCATCGCAAACCACGTCCGAGTTAGCTGCAGGCTGCGGTGTTAGTGATAAAACTGTTTTAATTCACTTGAAGCAAATTGGGAAGATTAAAAAGCTTGAAAGGTGGGTACCTCGCGAATTGTCTGAAGCAAACCAGCAAACGCGCGTCGACTGCTGCGTTACATTACTGAACCGGCACAATAATGAAGGTATTTTAAACCGAATCATTACCTGTGATGAAAAATGGATTCTTTACGATAATCGGAAGCGCTCAGCGCAATAGTTGGATCCTGGCCAGCCCGCCAAATCCTGCCCCAAGCGAAAATTAGTCCCATAAAAGTTACTTGTGAGCGTTTGGTGGACTAGTGCCGGTATTGCTCATTACAGTTTTCTCAAATCTGGCCAGACTATTACGGCTGATGTCTATTGTCAGCAATTGCAAACAATGATGGACAAGCTAGCGGCTAAACAACCTAGGCTGGTCAATCGCTCCACGCCTCTGCTGCTTCACGACAACGCTAGACCACACACCGCACAACAGACGGCTACCAAATTAGAAGAGCTTCAATTGGCATGTCTAAGACATCCTCCGTACTCCCCGGACCTTGCTTCAACAGATTACCATTTTTTTCAAAATTTGGACAACTTCTTGCAAGGAAAAAAAATCCACTCTGATGGGGCAGTCCAAATCGCCTTCACAGATTTTATTGATTCCCGTCCGACTGGTTTTTTAGTAAAAGGATCAATGAACTACCTATGAGATGGCAAAAGTGCATAGAAAACAATGGCTCATACTTTGAATAATTAAATATAATATATTTAAAAATATTCGACTTTTTGTTCCTCCCATCCAAACGCCAATTTCATATGTAAGGACCTAATATTATTTAGGTTATATAATTGGTGGTGGTGCCGTGTTAGAATAGAACTACTTTAGCTCTTCCTGTGGGTGTCGTAAAAGACGACTACTACTACTACTACTACAGCCAGTGGGGACGCCGTATGACCGGACGGATGATCAGCCCTTCTATGTGGGGCCATTTCACCCAATTCCCCTATAACGACTGCCATACACGTTCGTATGGCAACCGGGACCGACATCTTAACGTGCTCTCTGAAGCACGACAAGACTAACGCAAATACTCATATTCATGCATACAAATATTTGAACTGAGCGCTGATCAAACCCACGCCTCCTGCGTAGCGGCCGCGTTCACTACCGCCACGCCACGGAGGCTGTGGCGACTAAGGGATAGGACATCCGACAGTAAACATAGAGCCCAAGATAAAGGGCCTGCTAGACGGCAATAGGCTCGCTCCCTATTTCGTCATGGGTTTGAAAATCAAAATTGGCGATACGTGGTAGTACACCTCTGCCTACGCCTTTGGGGATTTTTAGAAGTGAGTATATGGATGGATGGATGGATAATACGTCGTACAACATAAACAACACAACATCAAAAAAAAACAACGTAAAAAGTCGTACAACACTCAAAAAGCTGTCGCCCCTGTGAATTCAATCTGGACATGCAATCTATGTTGCCATATTTGTATAAGTACTTAGTACAAAAAACCTAACCTTTTCTTTAATTATTATACCTGAGTGCGTAAGTGGTGATATTTCATGTTCAGGCAAACAAATAGAACTGCAATAATGGGACCAATGTCTCAAAATCTATATCCATACTAATATTATAAATGCGCAAGTAACTCTGTCTGTCTGTACGCCTAAACCACTGAACCGATTTTGATGAAATTTGGTATAAGGGTAGATTAGACCATGAGAAAGGACATAGGCTATGTTTGGTTACGATAACCGACATCCACGCTGGCGGAGCCGTGGGCAAAAGCTGTGAAATGCAAAACAAGTGAAACGAAAAATCTATACATATAATAAATCTGTAAACGATCGATGTCTGTACATGGAAAGGAAATGAGAAAAATTGCTATAGGGGGACTTTATAAACGTAATAGAAGCCAAATCAACGTTTTTTGGAATTTTTGTCTGTTTGTCTGTTTATCTGTTTATCTGTTTATCTGTTTCTCTATTTCTCTGTTTCTCTGTTTCTCTGTTTGTCTGTGAGTTTGTGCACGCTAATCTCAGAATCGGCTGAACGGATTTGGTTGTGGTTTTCACTAATATATGGTGGTAGGCTTCACTTAACATTTAGTGTTTGTTTTATTGAAATCGGTTCATAAACAAAAAAGTTATGTCAATAACAGCATATCACGGCTAAAAAATTGTGATTGTGTGAATAGATCGAACCAATAAAGAAGCGACAACAGTTTACAAGAAGATATTATTTCGGTCATAGGAATCTGAAGAACTTCGAGAGGCCAGAGTTCTACATCTCAGCCAAGTCAGGTCAGGTTACTGCAGAATCTTCGGCACAGCAGGTGTCTCGATAGAATTTACATTATTCTCGAACGATTTTCTCTCGAATCCAACAAATTAGTAAGCAGCTGGTTCGGTAAAAAGACTCCTGGCTTTCATAATTAATATCATCACGCTATTATAATAAGGAATGGGGCAGAATGTTTTTATGACATAATATGTAAATGTCTATTTCACACTACGATTTCATGGTAACTGTGGCTCAGTACGTCTGCGGTGGATTTATAACTTAGTTGAGTCGCGTTCGAATCCATTTAAGATAATTTTTCTTTTTTTATGGTTTTTTATTTACTTTTGTTTAACTTTTTTATTTTATTGTGTATTTGTTGTATTTTATTGCATTTATAGTTTTATTTGAAGTAAAATATAAATTCTATGCTTAGTATTCTATAGGTAGTACATAAAACTAGGCTGTGTGACAGTAATAGTAGAACTTATTATATAATATTCTTAGATCTATCTATACAAAATTCTTCATTTCGGAGATTCCATCACATCGGGGCAAGCGCAATATTGGAATCAAACCGATTAAAATTTAACAGAGGAATGGGGCATTGGGGGTATTCTGGGGTTAGGTACCCCAGTATACCTGCCTTGGTTACCTATCATAAATAGGCGGTCTCAACGTGAAGAGCAGGGATTGCTTCGGCTAGGGTGATGGGTAGCCTAAGCTATCACCATCAAAGCCGCGCTCATGGAGGAAGTAAATCGTTGCACCTTCTCTGAAGCACATTAAGTATTCTGGGAGATAGTTGTCCCTATCGTATTACCGTCTCTACCATGGTGAATGTTCTGATGAGCTATTCCAAATAGCCTTTAGCTTAACATCGGTCGAGGTGAAGTAAAATTGATGTGTCCTATATAAAAAAAAACGGATCTTAAAAAGAAGAAAACACATGTGTGGGCAGAGCAATACCGTTCTTAACCGCCTGATAAAGAAATGAAGTTCCGAACAGCTTGGTTCGAGGTGGCATTATTTCTACCGTATGTGACTGACGGAAGGAAGGAGAGATTAGTTGAAAGGCTCCTAATAGGCTCTTTCACTCGCCGTGGTGCGGTGGAAATGGTAAAATACAGCCAGAGAGACAACGTCTTTATGCAACTGCAGACATTATACAATGTTAGTGACCTGATGACTACCAACGCACGCCGCTGCGATATTATCGATTCCGTCTAATAAGTAGGTATCTAATAGTAAATACGTAGATAAATCTATCCCAGAAATGATAACAGTAGGTACGCCAGGAGAAGCCAACCTATGTATTATGTATATAAAAGATACCGCTACTCCTATTATATAAAAGAGACTGAATATGGGCAGAGAAACACTCAGTTCCGTTATATTTCATCAGACCAAAAAAGTCCGACAGTGGACATCAACTCCAGTATCAATTTGGAAGTATCTACATCATCTGCTGGAAACAAGCTTACCAATACAAGGAATATAATAGCAAAATGAGGCTATATGACCCCATCCAAGTCAATGCTGTATTTGCTCTCTTGCCTACTGCGCCCCTCTTCTCTACCTGTGTGTAAAG
Source organism: Eilema sororculum (assembly GCA_914829495.1). NCBI lineage: Eukaryota > Metazoa > Arthropoda > Insecta > Lepidoptera > Erebidae > Eilema > Eilema sororculum. The sequence goes on from OU618556.1 coordinate 19,415,354, forward strand.
CAATGAACAACGATGTGACTGCGGTCGAAGGAATTTATCATAAAACTGGAACTACCCACCATTGGCTCGGCAAAGAAGAGAACTACTGCTCACTGCTCAGGGCGTGCAAGGCACCGGGTTTTCTTGAAACTATTTTGTGTGATACTTGATGTACTTATTTTAATTTGTTCAGTTCGTAAGTGGCGGCAGCATGTTTTAAGAATTTGGGAGGAAGGAAGAATATTTAAACTATTAAAACTGGTGAACATTACCAAGTCCAAATATAACAATGTTCATCACATACTTGATAATGATTTCGTCAGCAAAATGTTGAATTTTTCAAAATCCTTCCGCAATATTTGCCAAGCCAATAGAAGAAGTCTGTCAATTTTCGTAGTTTTCAGTAGTTTAGCCCTGTATTTATAAGTCAGTCACTCAAAAGACTGTCTTCATAATAATGAATTTAAAAATACAAGGTGGAAGATGTCAAGCGAGTTTTCGAAATGATTTGAATACAGTTTGTTTCTTTTTTTAAATAAACAAATGTTTCCTTTGTGTAAATTCATTTTATTATTTCCAGTACTTCCGTTCCAGTTGGGATGAAAATCTTCCACCATGTTTAATAATGAGTTTGAGCTATTCCGAACTAAACGCGGACGAAGTCGCGGGTAACAGCTAGTAAATTTCTATACACGTATTTTTTTCTTAGGTACTACAAGCCCGCGTTTTTAAGTTGAGCTCGAAAACCCTCCGATGAGGCCGTGTGGTGAACTAAATGCCATCATTGTAGCATAATGTTTTATGCCTAATGAAGACTATTTCCTCGTCAATTTTCTTATTTGTCAGTTTTGAATGTCGTTGAATTCGGGTAACTAGGTACATGTTTCGACTCCACCGTCGCTAGTCTATTTGTTGGACCCGGCTAAACGGTCAACATTTTTTTACCAAAAGACTTTTCTTCCAGTATTATGGATGCACCCTTACTCCCTTGGACGGTTTCCACGGTAAGTGTGCGGGGAACATTACCGTACGTTACTGCGAACTTAATTGGTTGATTGAAACGGAGCGCTCCGTCGAGAGGCCAAGGGGTTTTATATAGCGGACGATTTAATGGCACTATTTATGTGTGCCAAGAATGTGGTTCCCGATGCTAAGTGTTCCGCCAATTTATGAGTTCACACATCGCTATTTATGTCGTGATTTTGGAATTGGGAAATCTGATTAGGATCTGAGAGATATGTACTAGTTTGGGACAAAATTAGTTGGGTCACGTTATACATTCAAGCTGGTCACATTTGCCGAAGGAATGACGTCCGAGCGAACGAGTCCTGTTACCGGAAAATAAGTCCCACGATCAGTTGAATTGATGACTTGAAAAAAAAATAGCTGTAATAGACTGGATACAGGAGGCTATCGGGTGCTATGATTGTAATATTTCAGCTAAGACCTATGTCCAGCTGTGCACAGCAGAACAAAATTTAATAACAACCCGGGGAATGAACTTCTACACCCAAGAACTGTAATCATAATCGCTCTTTGATTTAGTGAATAAGCTTGTCGTTTTAAGTCCGTTCGCAAGCAATGAAAAAGTTTGACAGCAGTAGAGATAATTTAGAAAATATTATCTTGGGTAGACTCTGGAAAGACCTCTGAGTTCGTTTCGGAAAAAATACTCCTGGGTTAGCATAGTTTGAAAAAATTTCGGTATCACACTTCCACTTATATTATAGTTATACATTGGCGAGTGTAATATGTACCTATGTAAGTAGTATTATGTACCTAACTTAATTACTCATTGTGATATATAAAAAGTCCTAAAGCGTATTTCAACAAATTACTCACCCTACAACTCAACGCCCCAATCAAAGAAACTCTTTAACAAAATGAAAACCTGTGAAAAAGTCTAATCCTTTTTCATTAGGACACTTTCAAAACATGCAAAAAACCGGTGTCCACTAAGTGAATGGTAAATCTCCTTCACCGATCGTAACTCATCGACGAAAAAACAGCTCATCTCCGAAATGGAATTGGAATAAGTTCCAATTCTTCGATTGCGATTCCAAAACGAATTCATTCTGATATTTATTGGATATTCCGATTAATCTTTAATCTGCCCTCTTGTGATCCATTTTAAAACGCGCTTATTAGTTTATCCCACGATAGATTTGCAACTTTATGCTCATAAAAATAAGGTTGTTTTAATATTGATCTGTAATGGATTAAGGTAGTAAAAGTGGGTAATATTTATGAGCTTTCGAAGGAAATTCTTTCTGAATGTTTGCATTTATGAAAATATGCTCGAATGAAAGAGGGCGCCCATTTGTACAGGATGTTTCAATTGTGTCATACACCAATAATGTTTATTACAGATATTACAAACCTGTGCAATTATTAATTCGTATACCGGATAATTTTATTACTCAATAAGCATAATAATTTGTTAGAAATACATCAACATAAAACAGTTTTATTGAATTAGCTATTCTAGAAATAGTAACGAACATAATCTGACCATGCCATAAATCGAGTGTTAGCTGTATTTGAAAAAAGTTGACTTAAGGACACCATGGCTTCACGGATGTACAGACAATCCAAACCTACAGGTTAACGAAAAGAAAAACGGTGAAAAATTGATGGCAAATCAGTCATGTCTCTTCTAGATGTTTCAGCTATCATAATTTTCAACAGACTATTTGTAATTATTTTTGAATCAAAATTCAATTTTAATGAGATATTCATACTGAATGAAAACTCCGAAATAAAACGAACTAGTACAGGCTACATGTACCCGTATGACCTCAAAGTTTGGACCGCATCTATAAATGTGTCTTGAAAATAAGGTCGTAGACAAGTAGTGTTTTTTTTTTAAATAAAATTTTTGTAGCATTTATTATGCTAACTTTTAAATTAGAAATACATCGGGAAAAAGAAGTACTCAAGCGGGACTTGAACCCACGACCTTTCCCTTACAAAGGGGAAGTCCTTCTTTTTCCCGATGTATTTTGAAGTAGAGTTTTGTTGATAGGGTTCAAACTTTAATGTCGTACTTACTCTACGTAGCCAAAAAAGCGCCCAGATCTGTGTCCCTACGATGTTTACAGCATTACATCATCCTGTAGATGTACGGCACCGGATCGAAGCACAATTTGTAGGATAACGGGGGCCACTCCCGGCCTCTCTAATTGTGATCGCTCCCAGCTCTAGGTATGTAAACACCACTGTTTTTCACTACACTGAGCTTTCAAATCCATAAAGAAAGAGCTCACTACTTGCTTGTCCTGTTTTTCAAGTATAACTTATATGTTACGATGAGAGTATTTATCTATTTATAAAAATTCAATGTTTAAAAATGGTAGAAAAATCAATCATTGTTTCCAATAGTTCGTAAGAATGTTGGTAGATAGCACCACCGTCGCCCTTAAAGACGGATATAAAGAGAAGGAAAATTTGAAATGAATCAGGTGTGGCTCAATAGGTCAGTTGGAAGAGCATCCCCCTGTAAGGGAAAATTTGTGAGTTCCAGTTTCACTTGAGCGTTTCATTTTTTCCGATGTTTTTCGAACTTTAAAGTTAGCATTATAAATGCTATAAAAAAATCAGTCAAATATATAAATATATAGTTTTTCCAAGCGAATACAATATGGGGTTCTTCAAGAGGGGCAATGAAAGGTTCTTACAGGGTCGGCAGCAAGACTGGGACGCCCAGGGTGTTGCACACGTCTCCAGGCCATGGTAACTACTTCCCATCAGGTGGGCCGTGTGCTTGTCTTCCTAGTATAAAAAAGTAATATTGAAAACTTGGTTTGAGGTACAATCAACAAAAGAGTTACGGTGGCACTTATCATATAAAATTGTAGGTAAAGATGCAGCCGTATCTCCTTTGTCAACTGTACCAAGCTCGTGACTAAGCGTAGGTAACTAAATGTTTAACTGGTATATAAAATCCTTCTCGACTTATAATAAATTAGATAACATATTTGTCATGAACCATCCATGAAAAGAATCAAAAGTGACCGAACCCACCAAAGGAAAAAATATGATTAGGTAGGTAGTAATCTCCATACTCTAAAGTACCTTTATTAAAAATACATTCCCCTAGGTACCGCCATTACCGTGTCTCACTCCACACAGCACTAATTACCGTACAATGGGTGACAATCACCGTCGTGAAGGTGTTCGCCAATTTTTTCCTTCCTAATTAAGTGGAGCCTGGGGGCGCACCGAGTGTTGCTGGCGTCGCGTAAATCATCCCGACTTATTAAAAGAATTCTCTACGAATCGAACCTCTTTAAGATTCCAACCTCCTGCTTATACCGTACACATGATATTCAACCTTAGGCCATGAGAGATTGGGTTTAGATTACAATGGTTGAAGGTAGTAGGATCATCGCGTATGTTCTTGTATAAGATTCGCCATTGGAAAAGTAATACTTTTTAATATAAGAGCTAAGGTCGCGACTGTGAATGATTTTCTCTGTATTAAATATTCGATTCGATTTATGACTTATTTTTAGGGCTGTGGAAACGAGAAAATTTAATTTTTTTTGCACTGGCAATGTCGTAAATTTTTATGTCGATAGCTCAAGGAATGAATGTGAATTAGTGAGATTTAACTGCTTGGATTGTATTAGGCTTTATTAAAAAGGTTTGTTGTTTTATAAATTCGTTATTAGTTACTTAGAGAGAGGGGGTATTGCGTATACTTACTATGTAACATACTGAGTTAACACATAGGTAAGTCACTGCAAATATAAGAGTAAAGTCACAAGGCATATTCCTTATATTCTTAATTTATTGTTCAGTTAACTCTTTGAACTACTATCAATCGATGTATGATCAGTATTGTCACTAACCGCTTTAGATTGTGTATTTTTTTAATACCTTAACACTACATTAAAATAATTGTCGAGTGTATTTGTCGGTATTTTAACTTTTTGCAGTTTAACACAAACCAAAGAAAGTCCTATTAATCTTCAAAGCTAAATAAAACTTCATTTTTTTACACAGGTCACGTCCATTTGACTTCACCTGCGTCTTTAGCAGTATTCTACCGTCTCTACCATGGTGAATGTTCTGTTCTGACGAGCTCTTCCAATTAGTCCCACCCTCTCCTTTCCTACACAGGACGACACGTGCAGGGCTAAGATGCCATCCATATACGGTGCAGAGTATACCAGCTAGAACCAAGCGTTTCAGTGACTCATTCCTATGCCGCACCATTAAGACCTGGAACTCCCTGCCAGCTCACGTGTTTCCTTCTTCCTACAGTCCCGGGTCCCTTAAGCGGGCGTGAAAAGGCATCTAACGAGGCCGTCAAGCTGAGTGCCACCACTGTTAACATGGTACATGTTTCCGATGGTGACCCTCTTTCCGAGACTTTGCCTTTGCTTAACATCAGGCGAGGTGAAGTCTAATTGACGTGTCCTATATAAAAAAAAACCTGGCCTCATGATAAGGTAAAGGCAAAGTCTCGGAAAGACGGTCACCATTACAAACACGTACCATTTTAACAATGGTCGCACTCAGCTCGACGTTCTTATCAGATGCTTTTTCACGCCCAGTTTAAAGCTCCTGGCACTGTAGGAATAAGGATACCTGTACAAACATAAAGATAAAAAAAGCAATAAAAAAATAAAAATCAAAGATGTTCATCATCCGTTTTTTTAATCCTCTAAAAATAACAATAGATTCGTATAACATTTAAACGCAATAACAACATCAAATACAAGCATCAAATGAAACTTATACAACATATTACAGTATCAAAGGATCGTGATATTATCAGTGATAACAAGATATGAGTGAGCAACAAGCCAGGGGCCATTGTTAGCGAATGATAATACACGGTCCCCGGTTTGATTCCGGGAGCGGCTACTCGCGCTGAAATCAAAACATGCAGGTAAGAATATATCAAACATCCCCTCTGGTAGGGTGACCATGATGCGTAATCTTATGGAGCTTATTCTTGAGGAGCGGCTCCTGAGCTATCTGTTGGTGTACTTTTCCCAGATATAATTGGTTATTTGATCACACTAGTACCATATTAAATTAATATAAAGTACTTAATGTACTATTACACCGCATTTTGTACTGAAAATGATAGTCCTATCTTCTTATTTCTATTTTCTGACCCTACCTTTGAAAACATTACAAATTAATTTAGTATGTTGCTTCGGTCTCGGTACTTGGTTATCAAAGTAAGACATAATACTAACCACCCAAACGTGTAATAATATCAAGTGTAAGTGGTGTACAAGTTGAGATGTGCACCAAATGCGTCAAACCCAACAAATCTAGTGTAAGTGTAGTGTAAGCAATTTATGTATACCGAAATTAAGTGAGAGAAGTAATTTTTCAGATTATTACAATTTCAGTATTTATTTCGAAAATCTCGTAAAGTTATAGCATCAAATGCTCAATCACTAGATACAGGTCTTAGATTAAAGATGCTCTACACCTACAAAATATAATTGCTGGTCATCCTACTTTCCAGATCCAAACGGCCTCGTTCTAAATAAAAACATTGCTCCCAAATCGCTTCTATTTCCCGGCATCTGTATCTAAAACCAACCCCCATTTACCCTTCGAAACTACAAATACAACCTTATTACATTCATTATAAGGTTTATTTTATAAATGTGAGTTGTAAATATAAATTTTGCAGTGTTATAGGTATGAGATTGCAAGGAGTCGCGTGTGTGGCAACATTAAGGCGAATAAAATTTAAATATGGCAACACTCGCGCGCGCTATAAAAGAAACAAAATAACATAAAGAGGAATAAAAATATAATATAATATAGAAATGGTTTAGGTGTTCGCCCCACCTGCCGGCGCGAGTATTGTAATAGGTACAATATAGTTACAGGATATTGCTTCTAGTTCCATCTTATGCAGTTCTAAGTCCTATTAATTGTTTGTTTAGATTGATTGGCTTAGTGTAATCGGCAGCATCCAAATTACTTTTCTGTCCGGTTCAGCTTATTCAGTCGGTTATTTGACAGCTTCTGCATGTAGTGTATTAGCAGTGGTACAGGGAACCCAGTGAAAAAACCTTGCCTTGATCTAATTTGTCATGCATCATGTGGCCCTTTGGGAAACCTGCTGGAATCAGGTAACTAGACAAGCTGTTCAAAATAAAATTTATGCCACGCGGCTCCTGGGCGAGACAGGAATAGTTTTTGAATTTGGAACGGGATGCAGAGCTTAGGATAAAACGGTGATGAATTTTCAAGTCTATCTGCATAGCTAAGCATAGTGCTATTTATGTAACCACTTCACATGTGGTGTGTCGTGTGCTTGTGGTGTGTCTTAGTGGTACATAAAAACATTACCAGGTGAATCACACTCCTGACCCTGTTATGTGCCTTATCAATATATGGAATGAACTCCCTACTGAGGCTTTTTCAAGCGACTGCAAGAAGAGCATAAGAAAGTTCTTACAGTGTCGGCAGAACGAGTTTGACGCCCCAGGTGTTGCACAAGTTCATAGGCCACGATAATCCTTTCCATCAGGAGGCCGTATACTTGTCTGCCACCCAAATGTTATAATAATTATATTGTAGTCTCTTGGACACACCACAGTGGGGAGATTTTACATAGTTTAAACATGCGCGTAATGAAGTTCTTTTCATACCTCACGTCCTCCTATCCGGGGCAACGTGAGAGAATTAATTCTCTGGGCATATCTATGGTGGTGGTTTATGACAATTCTAAGTTGCAAGGAAGTTGGTGTTACTGTACGACAGATGATTAACTTGAAGACAATAATGTCTGGCTTTAACATGGTGCAGGCCCCTCCTAAATTACTGTAATTACGGAATAATATTGTAATAGGAACGCGAACGTCGTTATTTTTATTTTAACTTCATTATTTTATTATAAGTTTTTTTTACGAGACATATGTACCTTCGTCCATATTTAGTCTTACGAATTCATCTTTTGTAAATTGACGTCTGCAAAATGCTACAGTGGAGTTTGTTGCGGCGTTTCTTCTCCACTGGTGCCTAGGAAGCGGTGGTAAACTTAGTTTTAAGCAGAAGTTGACGTCAAAAAGCTGTAGTATTGCTTTTTTTTTTTTTTAAATTTTGTATAAATACTTTGAGCTTGAGTTTATGGAAAATCCACGATTATTAAACAATTTCTTGGGTAGAACCCTACCATTACAGACACATAATACACTCATAGCACTTAAACATTAACCAAACTTTTATGGCCACCCCGATCCTCCCTGAACACGAGTACTTTCGGCATCCCATAAACATGCTCCACTTTACCAATCAAACGTAATACGTCATAACCAAGCCACATGTTTGCACAAACACACAAGCACACATAGGAGCTAAAGTAAATATTTTTGCACGTTACAAGCAACATTCGGCGGTGGTCGTATATTCAAATGTGCACCAATAAGAACATTTTACGGCCGCACATAAAACTACAATCGAACCGCACGAATAAATATCAGACCTCCGTAACTTATAACCGGAGGTACAGCGATCTATAAGTGCTCACTAGAAGTGCAGGACGTAACAACAAGATTCAATGACGTAACTTGTAGAATACGCCGAATTGGTGGCATGGGCTTGTGTATTTTAGCGCGGTTATCCCCACCCCACCTGCCTGACCCGGGAGCACCACCGACTTCAAGCCCAGATGTCCCCATCTTGCGCAAAGGAAAGGGAGCTTGGATCGCACCGCCACCCTGGCCTACTTGGTAGATATATACCTATTATAATATATAATACCTAATACCCTATACCCAGTACAAAACTAAGGTTATTTTTTACAGCGCCCGATTTGAGTTTGCCTCGGTTGTATGGAGCCCTTTCTACGATATTCACTTGCAGCTCATAGAGAGCATTCACAAGACACTTTGGTTTTCAAGTCTAAGATTTTCCACACGAGAACTCCTATGACCGTCACCATAATCAATTTATCTCGTTAACCTTTATTCTTCTTTTGTGGAATCGACGGTGTTTCTACTCTCAGATTCTATTTTCCCAGTGTGCTGCTACCTGGGTTATATTCCCTGAGATGCTTATAATTTCTTCAGGTGTACTAGTAGATGGGCATGCAGTACACGTTAACAGGGCCTCGATTCTGCTAAAGCCAAACTAGTGTGGTGCCACCGCCGCTGTAAAAAGAGCATTAAATAATACACTTTAAAGCGATGCAGTTAAAGTTCCAAATTAAATGACTTTTTGCAGAGTAATTGAGAAATTGTAATGAAACTGTTTTCATTTCATTTTGGACTTTAGATATATAGAAATAAAGTCTTAAATTTAATGTCTTCTTTGCGGTGAGTGCGGCGCCACAATAGTTTAGCTATAGTAGAATTAAGGGCCAGGTGGGTCATGGTCTGTGGATAAACTTTATAGAATTTCTACCTAGCAAAAATTTACGTTCATATTGCACCCCAGCAAAATTTCTGTCTTATCTAGTAGTTTAGACTCTGTGTAAAAGTTATAATAATACAAGCCATAACGCGGGGTTATGCGTTAGCTCGTAACAACGAAACAACCGGACCGAGGTTAATTCCACACCTGTACGTCGAACCCGCTACCCGCCGCCACACGCGCCACTTAATCACGGACTATCACTGTGTGCTGGCTCTTTCCTCTGTGTAATTGTTTCTAAGGCTTTTAGTTTTCATGTTCCATTAGTAGGATGAAATGTTTTAGTCTTTAGATGGGAGTTTTTTTTTTACTTTAACTTGGAGAAGGGATAAATTATAGATGGATAAATATAAATATAAATATTCCACAACATTCTACACAATGCTATCTAGACCCATGGACAGCTTTTATAGCTTGTGTTATGGAATCTAGAATGCGGATAAACATACTTATATACTTTTTTTTTGTAAATACATACAAATTATACATAGAAACACCCAGACCAATGCAAATAGCCATATTCATGCATACAAATATTTGCACTGAGCGGGAATCGAACCCGCGCCTCCTGCGTGGCAGTCGCGTTCACTACCGCTACGCGCGCCGCAGAGGCTGGCGTTTGTTCTTAATCACGCTAGAATTTAAGTTAAGTATCGGGCCAAAATAGGATAAGTTGGACATGTAAGGTCTTTTATACATAAAAAACTTTAATATCATGCAGAAGTTTCTTTACGGGACGCCAGATTCTGCCGGCTACTGGACACTCAAAAAACGGTTACCTACTATGCTATAACATGCTAAACAATAAATTGTATCCGTGAGTTCCCTTGTTTGTTACACAATCACAATCACGCAAAAACAGCTGGATCGATTTGGCTGAAATTTTGCAGACCAGTAGAGAATATAATACAGAAATTAGTCCCTATGGGTTATGTTATGGCCCTATGGCAATGTTTCACGCAGCCGGAAGCACCTCCCATTTATTTTCTATATAATAATATCAATGTGAATGTTCGTGATTATGTTTGGATCTTCAGACGTTTGAATGTTGAACAGCTAGACGAATCTTTCTGAAATTTAATACGTACATGTATAGATTATAGTCTGCAATAATATATACGCTTTTTATCCCGGGAATAAGTTGCCATAGTTTGCGGGAACAAAATTTAACGCGGACGGTGGATATCTGCTACTAATCGAATACATAGGGGAAAATGAAACTTCTCGGGTGGGACTCGAACCCGCGATCTTTCCCTTACAGGGGGGAATGCCTCGACCAACTCGGGTACCGAGACACGCCCGATTTGATTCAAATTTCTCTTTTATTTTCATCCGTCTTTAAGGCGACGGTGGAGTCATTTATCGATAGGTATTCTTACGAACTATCGGAACCAATGAATGATGTTACAATCATTGTTATTCCCCGAAGGGGTAGGCAGAGGTGCTAGCACCCACATTTCACCAGTTTATGTTTAGGTCCCAATGTAATAGGTGGCGAGCCTATTGCCATTAACCGGGCACTTATAAACCTGCGATAAATACACACATAACTTCGAAAAGCATCGAAAAGTCATTGGTGTATGCCATGGTAAACCTGGGATCGAACCCGAGACCTAGTCTCAGCAGTCCATTACCCATACCACTAGGCTACCGCAGATTTTTTTTTAAACATTGATTTTTGATAGGTAACTCCATAGTTAGCATACTTAATACTGTAAAATTCATTCAAATCTGTGACTAATAATTAAATCTGGAAATTTCCTCACGCTACTGTACTGAGTAAATAGAGAAACAATGAAAGCGTTTAATAAATCACTGGTACACTTAAGGCCACTTAATGCGCCTCTCAAGTCCGCGTTACTACTTGTTACTTGTTCGCTCAAGTTTTTGCTGCTAGTGCGTTTTGCCTCCCTGCGGAACCCTCGCGGAGGACAGGCGGAGCACCCTTCACTTCATAGTCGCTTCATTAATCTATAGGTACGGTTGGAAACTTAAATGTACGGTTGCTATTCTAATGAAGACTATTGTAGTTAAATTTAAAATGCCAACTGTTAAGATGAGATGGAAGCATCAAATGAGGCCATAACTCTGCCAATAAGTCTCGTCAACTTTCCTCACTATGTGTGCATACTTATTATAGTGAGATGAGATAGCTGAACTAGTTTGGGATTCAAAACGGGCCCTTCATCAATTAAAATGGAGTCCAGATGCACTGGAAACAGTTTGTGTGTTTTTTTTATTAATACGTTGTGGGCCTCTTCTAAACATAATCCGAAACCCCTAAAAAAGTCGGGGTTCGCGCTCTTGTTCTGCCTTTTTATTAGGTTTATTTTGATTTTCACTGTAGCATATGTCAGCCATTTTCAACCCTGAGAGGAACGCCTGCACCGAAGCCTCATCCGTCAAATCTTGCCTTGTCAACCTGCATTTTGTTACACAAGACAAAACAACTGGACTACTTTAACCTCGCCTACATGTGAGTTTAGAAAAATATTCTATATTTTAGTTAAATATTCAGTATACATTGAATACCTTCTGACTGTACCCAGCAAATATTATTAATAGTAAAACAATGATAAGAGACGGAGTATCGAATCTCCTACCTTACAACGTAAGTGTAATCCCTCTTATAAAGAGGAATGTGAGGAGGGAGATACTTCTTGCGAATACTTCATAAGCCTCAATGAGACCGAGTACAGTAGTTAAAGGACTCGAAATAAACTAAGTTCTAAGAGGCTGTAAGTGTGGGAAGCCATCTTGAAATGGGTGCTAAACTTATATGTCGGAGGGATATTTATGAGGAGACATATTAGCACAAATAAGTGTAGTAATGTATGTATTGTATATTGTGAAATACATACAAAATTAAGCGACAATCTTTATGGCATAGTGGTAGAGTGAGGGCTACATCAGAGATCATAGCTCAATTCAAATATTTGTATACCTCTATGAATCCCGTTTTCGACTCCGATCAATTGAACGAATCAACCAGTTGATCAGTGTGGAAGTCGATTCAGGTATATGTTCCTTTCGAATGAACTAGTTGATTGGATATCCTAGGATTACCGAAGACCATAAGAAACGGAGGAGGAAAAGCCGGCAAGCTGGGTGCCGAGGAGAACCCGCCTGATTTCCCAATACCACGTCTATGGATAAGCAGGTAAAACGACTTGCAGGTAAGATTAGTTTGGACCTCAAGGATGTTAATAAGGTCCTCTACACCATTCCGATGAAGATGCAATGCTTTATTGGAAGAACGGATATTGAAAAATATAACATATTGAATAACACACTTGTACTTTTCCACTGATTTTATTTCTAGACCTGACCGGTTTCGCCTTACGGCATTCTCAAAGGTTCACATTGATCAGTGTGTTATTCAATATGTGTAGCAGATTCCACCAAGCGACATCAATTTCCAGTAAAAACGGTCTAAAAAATATAACTTGACTTAAAATTGCAGAAAACCAACATATCATCTATGAAATACCCAGTGTCTTGTGTCCCACCAGCGCCAATGATATTTATTGATAAGAGTATCCCAAGAATAACAAACTCATTAATTTGTTTATCCAACCGAATTTGACATGTTTTTCAATTGCAATCACTCTTCGCTATTTTAGGAGAGATCTTCGCCCTTATAGACGGATATAAAGAGAAGGAAAATTTGAAACAATTCAGGTGTGGCTCAATAGCTCAGTTGGAAGGGCATTCCCCCTGTAAGGGAAAGGTCATGAGGTCAAGTCATCATGAGCATTTCATTTTTTCCGATGTTTTTCGAACAGAAGAGTTATATTTTAGTAAATAGCTGTAACTATTGTATGTACTAGAAATATAAAACATGATGAAATCTATTGGTAGATAGATATCATGTCTTGTTTTGTTCATTATTAGTGCCAGTCTCCTTACCGTAACAAGCCACTTCTGACTATGTAGGTCTGACTTGGATGTGCGATATAGAGGCTACACAGGGCGTTCCACGGTAATGCCACGTGAAGGGAAAATACCTTAATTATTGTAGATGGGACATTTTACTGAAAGAAGACTCTATTTTAATTTTAAAAACTATTTGAACTGCATTCATACATTTTTAATAATTGTGTCGTTGAACCGGGAATCGAACCCAGTTCACGAGAAAAAAAATCAGTCTGTAGTTTTATGATAGGTACCGATTCATCATCGTAAGGGTTATATTGCTATTTTTTTTTAGTAATAATGCTTTTTATTTTCTCCCACAATAAATTTATCATTATGCATGTGTTTACATTAAAGATGTTTCACATAGGTAAGTATTTTTTAGCATCTAGAACAACACAAGAGAGTATCAGAAATAAAGGGAAGACCAGGAATATTAACATTTTTAATACAAAATTGGCACTGCCGTGGGACACCCTGTTTAAAGGTATGTATGTACCTTTCCTTTCGGGGATTCTAATACCTTTCAGGCGGCCGGCCTATCTATTGAAGGTACAGAGTTTAGCATTTAGCACAATTAACATCGTTTGGTGAGCAGAATGGCAAATTATGTCTATATCAAACGAGTCAACAAGTCGAGCAACTAATAAATTTGTCAACATCAATCACACGTGTAATCCATAACATAATTACATGTAATGCATGTTCACGCCACGCAATTGCGTGCGGCCGCGTGTCACGCATCCCGCACGCGTGCCGGCCGCGTGCGGTCGCGTGCCAAGCGTGCGTCGGCGGCAACACTCAATGATGCTTGAAGGGTTAAAACACTGTTTGTAAACACTATGTTTGTGATATTAAACCCCGGGTTTTGATTAGGGTTAATAAGTATCTACAGCGGGTGACGCAGAATAAATAGGGATTATATCAGAAATAAATTTAATTATGTTTCCCAGCGGGAAATTTCCATAACGGCTTAGGAATTGAGTTTGAACGGCTTAGTTAGTGTTGTGCATAAGTTATGTTATCGTACTTTATATGACTCGATAAGGAAAACTTCAAGTAGATGATAGGTACTAAATTACAGTTCAACATGATTATATTATATACAAGGAAAATTCGACCATAACTTGAGCCTAGTATTCGATTTTATTGCGTTTTTTTTTCTTTTCAGCGGTAATTTATGTTCGCTTCGGCCGCCATCAAAACATCTTCAGATGTATATAGTTACGATCAAGAACGAATATTTTTGGATCACACTGGTGTTCTCGATCGTTACTGCTTTCGAACTAAGAATAAAACATCCTCGATCGTAACTGGTTATATTCAAGGATGAAAAAGACTTCGATCTCAAGCTGAAGCGTCTACCAATCCAAGTGGATACACCCTATACAAAGTATGTACGTTATAATGTATTTCAATAACTTTACAACGAATTTCGTCTCACGTATAACTACTGGGTATCGAGCCTACTGCTTTCAACTGGGCACTTTTTGTAGACCCCGTGCTACTACTGAAGATCTCCTAACAGAATAATTCAGTAACACTTGGCCACTGGCCAGTCTTGAGGATTCAATCCAAATGAATAGTATTGAAAATCGGGATGTCCGCTATAGAGGCAATGGTCCTGACATCATAAGCAAGTGGTGTTATGGAACCTGAGTGATGAGAGACTTGATTGATTGCGTTTGATCTGACCAACTATCTCGCTTGTTTGTGCTGCGGTCACAAATGGTGATAGTACTGAATGAGTACAAACATAAGCACCAACTTTTCCTCTAAAAACTGAGATGACCGATTGAAATTGAAAAACAGTTTTTATTTTTTTTATTTTACTTGGAATTCGCACCTATATTAGCAAATATTAGCATCGCCGACGAGATATTAGACTCTGGGCAGAATTAGTGGGATGTATAGATATCAATCAATTAGTCCACTGCTGCAATAATCCCCGCATCTTATTCATCTTTCATATCCTACATATTGTTAACAGCCTCTGTGGCGTAGTGGTTGTGAACGCGACGCAGGAGGCGCGGGTTCGATCCACGCTCCACTTGCAAATATTTGTATGCATGAATATGGTTATTTGCATTGGGTCTGGGCGTTTTTTATGTATAATATGTATTTACAAAAAAAAAAGTATCTTAGAATGTTTATCCGCATTCTAGATTCCACAACACAAGCTAGTTAAGCTTACCATGGGTCTATTGTACTTAAGTCACCTAAGTAAATATTTTGGCTCTTATTTGAGCGTCGTGTCGGAAGCTTAGTGGTTAAGGTATCGGCCTTACGATCGAGAGTTCCCGGGTTTGAATCCTGGCCACGACGTGAACCTACTCCTAGCACAAGCAATTTAGCTTAGTTGGAGGAGTTAGAACTTAGAGGGAACATTAGTAATTTCTGTTAATTCGGCTAATATTCTTTAAAAGAAATTCTTTATGAAACAATTTCTTTAGCCAGTCTCTAGTATAAAACTTACATAAGAATTAATGATCTTGGTCACCATGTAGGTATCAAAAAAATCTGCAGAATAGCCCTGAGCTTACAATAGCATCAATTTTCTCAAGCGTAACTGTATAACTTCAGTTGTCAGCTCTAAACCTTGTCCCATCTCATCATAAAACAGTACAAATACATCAAAACCGTCCCTTTGATATTTATTGTTTAGCAAAAGAATCCTGGCTGTATGATTGAAATTGAACCTAGCCCCGGGGCGCGACAATGGCGGCCGCGTTCGGATACACGTCGCAACGAGCCGGCAACGGTGACACTTCAAGAACTTCGCCCTTTTACAATTTCTGAACGTTACTTTGCGCTGACCGTTAGTTTTAAGCGTCGATAGTGTGGATATGACCACTATTGATAATAAGTTAAGAAGTGTGGCACGTTTTTGTGTAAAAAATTTACGTTATGCCCAGCTCACGTGTTTCCTTCTTCCTACAGTCCCGGGTCCCGGGTCTTTAAAGCGTGGCGTGAAAAAGCATCAGATAAGGCCGTCAAGCTGATTACCACCATTGTTAGCATAGTACGTGTTTATAATGGTAACTCTTTTTCCGAGATTTTGCCTTTAGCTTACCATCAGGCGAGGCGAAGTCAAATTGAAAAAAAAATGCTTCCTATTTAAAAAAAAATCTTCTAGTCCAGTGTAAACTTAGATTAAGTAGAATTAAAATTGACGTCAATAAGAAACAATTTTATTGTTCTATATTGAAAAATAAATGACTATAAATGACTAGTGTGATATTAGTATGAATTTAATCTGTAAAGTTTTTTGTATACACTAGCACCACACTACGTGGAGAGTCACGTAGACTCGCAATGCTTAAAATTATAATAATGATACATATCGCTTACTAAAATTTAACTACTGAAGTTACACGCCAGTGCTGTAATTATTATCAATGTATTATAAATATAAATTATTTATACTCGACGTTCGGATCGGTCTATCACCACAATATCAGGCTTGTTAGCTACAACAGTCCTATCAGTGTAGAAAGACCGATCCCAGTACAATGTGATATGACTATTTTCTAGAACTGGCTCAGGAACATACCTATAGTACGGTACCTCAACTCTCACAAGGTTGTATTTCAGACAAGACGTGTTGTTTAGACTACCGCCGAAACAAAATGTTGAGATTTCTATAGAAAAAAAAATACTGAAAAACACACTAAAATTAATTTTCCGTTTAGTGTGCTTTTTGTTAGGAATTTTTAAAGAGAGCGAGTGACAAAGACTTCGTTACACTATTTCTTGACCATGTAGTGGAAAATAGTCCAAACATCACAACAAAATCATAATTATATTAATACATAATTACATTTATTCACAAAATTCTAACCTAACAAACCTCCAACATATAACACAATAGAACTCATCAACACACAATTTCAAAATATCCGAACAAATATAATAAATACGAGCGCGGCATGTCCACAACATCGGTCCTCGATATTCTATTGATATTCAATTCGGAATCGCGCGGAGAAAGATCGCCCCGGGACACCGGCCAATTGAATTTGAAAACAGAACATCGAACGCGCCCCCTCCCTCACCCCCTAACGCGGGCCCCCGCGCTACCCACCGCTACACAATCGCGATGCCCCACTATGAACACCATGAGGTGTGAAATAGTTGAGACACTCTCGGCACAGACTACGATAGTGAATTCTCAGTGATGTGCAGTGTTTGCACATTGAAACCCGAGGTACACTCTTTTTTATTGTTATGTGGGCTTTTCTGCGACTGCTATAGGGTCTTGTTTACTGATGTGCAAACCAAAATAATAAATTTATACCTACACTTAGGCTTAGTTGCACCATACTACCTACCTGCTAAAGTAAGAGGTTTACGTCAAATGTAATATTAACATTAACAATGACTGACCGTTTCTGCTAAATGTGTTGCAACAGTGTATTTAGTAGCTCGGTTAAAGTCAAATGAGATACTATGTATGTCAATCTCCTTATGGGTATTTTTTTGATTGTGGTAATACTACACGTTAGCTGTCATTTGCTGTCAGTTCTTATTTCAATCAGTTGAGATATCAAATCAAACTCCTTCGTTTTATACTTATAATATAGACACCTTCTTTTTTACAGATTTTAACCAATTTAACGTTAACAATGACAATAACCGACCGTCCGTGGCCGGTTACGGTTAGCGTCACGTATTCATATTAACTGTTGTCAAATGGTGCAACCTATTTTGTGCCTAACCGGTACTTTAACAGCACTGTTACTGTTATAGTAAGATAGTGCAACCCAGCCTAAGTGTCTTGTCCATGGTATTGGTTTGTGCTAAAGGTTGCATGAGATTGTGAAGTACTGGGTTTTTCCAACTTCTTGCTTATACTGCACTCATTGCTCACTTTGGTATAAGTATACGCGGTAATCCTAGGCAAATCTAGGCAAAATGCGAATTAGTGCCTATAATATTACTACACGTTTATAGAATAATATCACAGGCGTCCTAATTTCTATAACAATATCAATTGTTGATAGACACCCTACTCCCCGTTTGCCGAGCGCGGCCATTTCCCCACCGATAGACAACAGTTTTATTGTTTTTATATTTATTTATCAGACGGCCTTTGGCGTTATCCAAGTGTACTGCGTAGCTAGCCACGTAGCAAGTAGCGTAGTCGCGTAGTGCTACGCCGTAGCAAAGGACAATGATAGGAAATGGGGATAGCAATATAAAGATAAGACCTCTTAATGTTCAGCTTTATTAATTATAATATTATGAGACCAACTGTTTTATCAATTATTGTCCCGATAGTTTTTTATTACACTTAGGTGGCAGACAAGCACACGGCATACCTGATAGAAAGTAGTTACCATGGCCTGGGGATGTATGCAACACCAGAATAGTCGTACCAGCCCGTGGGCTGATTGCTAAGAACCTCTCTCTGGAACCCTAACCCCTAATCTCCGGTAGCTTGGCGCCTGTACCTACCCTAAGCCAGTGGGACTCTTTTTTTTAAATATATTTTGTATTTTTTAAGATATTTAATAATGTAATTTATATAAACTAGCAGCACCAGAGATAATAATAATATATATAATAATAATAAATATTCCACAACATTCTACACAACGCTATCTAGACCCATGGTAAGCTTTTATAGCTTGTGTTATGGAATCTAGAATGCGGATAAACATACTTATATACTTTTTTTTTTGTAAATACATACATATTATATATAGAATCACCCAGACCAATGCAAATAGCCATATTCTTGCATACAAATATTGCATACAAGCGTTTATATATGAGTGATTAGATTACTTATAAAATTCAGGACAGCCTCCGTGGCGTGGCGGTAGTGAACGCGGCCGCCTACGCAGGAGGCGTGGGTTCGATCCCCGCTCAATGCAAATATTTTTATGCATGAAAATGAGTATTTGCATTGGTCTGGCCGTGCCTCGGAGAGCGCGTTAAGCCATCGCTCGGTCCCGGTTGCCATACGAACATCTATGGCAGTCGTTGCGGGTAGTTGGAGCCCTCAAAAGTCCAACAACTGACCTAGCTGCGATGCTTCGATATCGCCTTTGGGCTGTGGAGGTCAGATGGCAATCGCTTCACAGATAATATCGAAGTTTAACCAAATTCGCAGTTAGACTGGTAAAGTGGACCCAAACTCCAAGCTGAAAGCTTCAGAATTGACTGAGATTAACGCTAAGATGAAGAAGATTAAAAAAAAAAATCATTTATTGCCAAAAAGAATTACAATGATGAAATATGCTGTGACCCCACACTAGGCGAAGCCTGTCCTGTGGGTGTCAATACGATTATAATTTACGTGAAAACATTGTTTGCTCGGGTGGCGTCTGAGTTTTTGGACTTAACACATAATTTGACCTATACTGTTCAATTCACAATACTTTACCAACAATTACATCCATACCTATATTTATACACTTTAATACGTTATTCTTTCACAGGACAACTACCAATAACTACAAAATTTAAGAAACATGAGCAATTAAAATTTCGGTGAGATCGTACGATAGAGAATTGATTAAGTACGTACTTATAAAATTGCTTACAATATAAATCAATATCTCCTACAATGTAGTCGTATCCTCATTAAACCAACAGTGTCAGGTGAGCAAAGGTCCGAATACGATACGTCAGCGCGATTTAGAATGGCTACCCTCATTTTATCGAACTCATCCACCACAATTACACTACATCTAATTTCTTCAAATCTCAACCTTAAATCTACAGTGTTAAGATTCAACACAACAGTAAATACACTATTGTATTATGTATGACGTTTTTATTACACTGTCGAGGGCAAATTTGAACTCTGTGCAGATAGTAATAAGGGAGATAATGGAAGTGGTGTGATGTTTGCGAGGTGATGTCCGATGTCCCACCGTGGAATCAATTCAATATGACACGCGTTTGATCGCGTCGTTTGCCGATATTGATCAAACAATGTTCGAGTGCTTTAATACATATATTGATATTGTCTGAACGTTTTGTCGTTTAGAAAGTAGATTGTTCAACTTGTAATAACTGCTTTCATTTTACAGTTATTTTTTTAATTTTAGTTCCCATGGGTGCAAGTGTAACTGATGGGGGTTTTTGAGGCACAACGCACTTTGGGGGTAGCCATATTGAGGGTATGCGGCTGCTAAATTAACGCATCCGGTTCATTTTTTTACAGCCTCTGGGGCGTGGCGGTAGTGCACGCGACTGCCACGCAGGAGGCGCGGGATCGATCCCCGCTCAGTGCAAATATTTGTATGCATGAATATGGCTAGTTACATTGGGTGTTTCTATGTATAATATGTATGTATTTACAAAAAAAAGTATCTAAGTATGTTTATCCGCATTCTAGATTCCATAACACAAGCTATAAAAGCATGGGTCTAAATAGCGTTGTGTAGAAAGTTGTGGAATATTTATTTATTATTTATTTTCATACAAAATTGCAGGAACTCGGATGTTTTTTTTTAACGAATATTAGAACCGAAGTTACTAATATTCCCTCTAACCCCTCCAGCTAAGCTAAATTGCTTGTGCTAGGAGTAGGTTCACGTCGGTAGTGTAATGGCCATGATTCGAACCCGGGACCTCCCGATCGTAAGGCCGACTCCTTAACCACTAAGCTACCGACATTTGTGCGTTGTGAGTTTTAGCCAACTCAAATCAAATCTTATGCGAATGCTTGTACTCCTACTCCTCCTTAATTTGATTGACTTTTACTAGAGCGACTGCCGTGTGACCCCCCAATAGAGACAGGAAGTCCTGTGCTAGACCCTCAGCGACCCATTAGCAGTTACCATGGTGGGGCCTTTCGCTCATATTACTGTTACCTAATGTGTTGTTAACTTTCCAGTCGTCGGTGTCCCGTTAACACAGTTAGGCGTTTATAATAGAAGTAAATAGGTATGATACTTTATGGATAATATATTAAACAACCCTATCTAGACTCAAACTAAACAGAGGTTTTCATGATGGGTTCAGGAAAGCGGATAAACATACCTACTTAAATAGATTGGTACTAGTAATTAAATATAAACATATATCTACATCTAAACCACTCAGATCAATAGGTACGAAATTCATACGAATTATGTACCTACTTAAAAAAAATCTAAATCATTTATTCTGCATAGACTATTAAATCGGCACTTACGAAACGTCAATATAAAAATAAATATTATAGACTAATTTAGCAAATGGACCACCTTGGTTCGAAACGCGGCCCAGACCCGCGCGCAGGCTCAGCTCGGCGGTGGTGGCGGTAGAAGACTCCGGTTTTAGGTTTATTTACAAACATATGCACGCACTGACTGGGAACCGAACCAGTGCTATAGTTGAATACTCGTAAAACAATCTTTTAATGCGAAAATTAAATTATTCGAGTAATCTAACAAAGTGCGATAAGTTTTATTAAAAATATAATGTTGGTAGCAGTATTTCGCTTACTTAACAAAATTAAAGTATTAGGATTCAAACATACTTTTGAAATATATTTGTTCACGTTTCGCTTATACATACAGGATAAATAATTTAACATCCTAACATCACACGTCCTATAACATTTGACTTAGCCGTCGATCGCTCTTCCGCTAGGCTACAAACGTTGTATTGTTAAAAGCCCGACCATTTTCGATTTAGATTGAAAAAGTGAATGTTCAGACGAGACTTGAACCCACGATCAGTCTCATACAGGGGCAATAGTCTAACCACTGAGCCACGCCTTAATCATCTTATCTTCGGGCTTGAATAGTTAACATATTCTACTGATTGTATTAAAATATCATTAAACCCGACTATTTTATTGTACAGTCAGTGTCATAAATATCTTGACGAAGAAGTCTGAAAATTATCTTGAAACTCTCGTATTAAGAGCAAATCAAACTTTATTTATGGTATTATTGTCCGAACTAAAGATGTATACCAAATATCAGAACAATTGGTCAACTAGAAGGGGGTCAAAAAACGAAATTAAGATCAGTTTGAGTACTCAGTTCGTCAACATCTTTTTCATGCTGACTGTACCTAAAGCAGCTGATAGATATAATACAATGCGTAGTAGGAGTACCTATCGGCGATGGACCCCAGACGCTCCGGCGCGGTTTTGTGCGCCAACTTCGCTCATTTGGTTTTAACCCCGGCGTCGCTTAGCCCCGTTCTTGCGATGGTCCATAATGTATACACGGATGGCCCGATACCCCACGACTTAATTACTATTTGATTTTTGATTAAATATATTAAAAAGATTTGATTAAAAGAAATGCTTCATAGGTGTAGACTGTTTACTTAACCTGTTATAAGCACGAAAAATTGCTATCATCTATTGGACAAGTGCTTGGTTATATCTGGAGCGTCAGTGAAAAGTGATACATCTCGAGTTATATTACTTATTATATTTTTTCATATAGAAGATCTATAAAAAAATATCTATCTTTGACTCTTATCCCCGTATCTCTAGGGTTTAAAATGAGCAAGCTGATTTGGTGCATAATGATATAACTGAACGTTTTTTTACTATTTCAATTGTGTAAAATAATACTTTTAAAATCATATCAAATTGAACTGAACAATGTTTGTGTTTTCTGTATTGTATAATGATACAAATTGAATTAACGAGTTTAACACAATGTAGATGTATAGATTAGAATTAGTGCATTGTAATATAAGTACACTTCTACTAATATACCTACATTTTAAATTTACTCCTACATTCGTTCGTGAAAAGTGATACAATTATATTTATGACGTAAATAAATAAATAAATTTTAATAAAGTTATGTGTAAAATGATACAATTCTTAGAGAATCAATTAACACCATGATATTATTACAATCGTTAAGTGTGTCGAGTGATATAACTAAATTAGTATCAATATAAACACAATGTCAGTTTATGTGTCGAATAATACAATTATAGTTGTACCAAAAACACAAGCTTATTCAAATATTTTCATCATCTAAAATTAAGTGAAAAGTAATACAAATCCTCAGCGAACACCTCTCGCGATCCCCTTCCCGCGTTGAACTATGTGAACGAGATGGTAATATTATGATACAAGAAGGAATACCCAAGTGAAAGAGGAATAACGTTGTTTAGTGATGCGACCGACTCGCCAGTCCTGCTTCGACGTAAGTAAGTAAGTCGACGTATGTAAGTTGTATCATTATACACAAAATATGTAATATTTTTATTGGAATTATTTTATTAGTATTTGATACAAGTCTTATGCAAATGAAAATAATAATGCTATTTAAGTAAAGTAAATTAATGTAGCATTCAATTATAAAGATCATAAGCTTTTTTTATAAGGGACACGTCATTTTGACTTCACCTTGCCTGATGGTAAGCTAAGGGCAAAGTCTCGGAAAGAGGGTCACCATCGTAACCATGTACCGTGTCAACAGTAGTGGCACTCAGCTTGACGGCCTCATCAGATGCCTTTTCACTTAAAGGACCCGGGACTGTAGGAAGAAGGAAGGAAGGAAGGAAACACGTGAACTGGCAGGGAATTTCAGGTCTTAATGGTGCGGCATAGGAATGAGTTACTGAAACGCTTGGTTCTAGAAGTTATAATCTGCACCGTATACGGATGGCATCTTAGTCCTGTATGTGTTGTCTTGTGAAGGAAAGGAGAGGGTGGGACTAATTGGAAGAGCTCATCAGAACATTCACCATGGTATATACGGTAGAATACCGCCAAAGACGCAACATCTCTACTCATCTGCAAAGGCTCGATGGTGTTCGTTACCTCAGGATTCCCAATAATGCGGACCGCACGTCGCTGCAACCCGTCGAGAGCATCTAGTAAGTTGTACTTTGCGGAGCCATCCCAAAGATGCGAGCAATATTCCACGCAGGAAAGAATTTGAGTCTTGTACGGAAGACACCGATGCTCCAGCGTGAAAAAATGTCTCATTCTGCTCAGGACTCCGAGTTTACGCGAGGCTGTTTTGATGATGCTCTCGATATAGCTTTTGTTATTCAGTTTGCAGCGAACTTCCATACCGAGGAAATTGAGGTTATCCTGCAGTGGCAGTGGCGTGCTCTGAAGAGTGGGAAGGGGAAGAAAAGGAGATACCTTTGCTGTAAACGCAAATGCCTGCGTCTTCTTGGCATTGAAGTCGAACAGGTTCTCTAGAGAACAGGATCCGGTCCAGCTCAGTGACAAGCAGCTGCCTTTTTTCCGCGATATCAGACGGCTTGGCCACAGTATGTGCGTAATAACTTCCGTGTAAAGCTGCTTTCGTCTGCATAGCAATGAATGCTACCGTTAGAAAGCATGTCATTGATATGCAGAAGAAAGAGAGTGGGAGATAAGACAGAACCCTGCGTTAAGCCAGCATTTACCTGCAAGAATTCCGAAGCTCGTCCGTCACAAAGGACGCGAATACGGTGCCCCTGCAGTAAGCTTGCAACCCATTTGCACAGTCCGGGAGGCAGGCCAAAGGCAGCTTGGAATGAAGGGATTTGTGCCATGTTTGTATGTATGATTTTCTCGACGCGTCGGCCTTCGGTGGAAACTTGGATAAAACCAAGATAATTTTCAACGAACATGTTGCACCGAAACCGATTGCCATCGAAGGGGCGACGCACGAAGTTGTGCAAAAATATGTATATCTGGGCCAGGTAATCCAGCTCGGTAAAAACAACGTACGATTGAATTGTATAAAAATGGTAAGATCGTTGCCGTATTGGTTTGTACTCTAAGGGTGATGTATCTAAATATGTATATAAAATAAATAAATAAATAAAATGAATAAAAAAACTTCAAGAAAGAACTAGCCAGAATTATCCAACTGGTTTGGGCAGCATTTCGCAAACTACGTCGAGTCTTCTCTTCTCCCCTACCGCATTGCCTGAAAACAAAGGTCTTTGACCAGTGCGTCCTACCTGTTATGACTTACGGTGCCGAAACGTGGACACTTTTGTATTTTGACGGTAGGGCTAGTCTATAACCTAAAAGTCGCGCAGCGGGCTATGGAGCGAGCTACGCTTAGAGTTATTTGAAGGATAGAATTCGAAATGAGGTCATCCGACACAGAACCAAAGTTACCGACATATCTCGCAGAATAAGCAAGCTCAAGTGGCAATGGGCTGGCCACATCTGTCGATGGACCGATGGCCGTTGGAGCAGACGAGTCCTAAGGTGGAGACCGAGAGAAGACAAACGCAAGGTAGGACACCCCCTAGCCAGATGGACTGACAACCTGAAAAAGGTGGCTGAGATAGACGGAAGCGGAAGGTGGAGGATCGGGTGAAATGGCGAACATTGGGACAGGCCTATGTCCAGCAGTGGACAGCGGTGGGCTAGTTGATTGATTGATTGTACATCATTACTAGTAGCTTTCAACGATTCTACGCAACTGGGTAACATAGAACATATTATTTCACTAGTAGTACTACCTATATACTTAAGTAATATCAATATACACGCTGATATGTTCAGTTGTATCATCTTAACTGATATGTTAAGCTGGTTGCCTACAGTCCGTCACACTAATATTATAATAAGCGAGGTACCATACAATCGTTACCTAAATCCTAATAAACTTAACTATGAACTAAAATTTATATGTAACCAATTTGACGATGTAACTTACGTAGATATGAATTATATGCGCTTTGTTCCTAATTATCTACACTTTACAACAATAATGTGTCGTAATCTGCTAAAAGACATACTACGTGTTGACTACACTACTAAATCAAAAATGTACAGCGAGACCATAAAAAAAAATAGTGTAAGCAAATGTAAATTGGCTGATAAATATACTCAGACTTATTGTGAATTTGTTTCACCCTCTAACGAGAATAGAAGTGACTCACAGTGTAATATTCAGGTTGATGCAAATCATAGGTACGATTCCATATTTGAGAATAATAACATTTCTTCTAGTATGTTTTTTCGAGACTAACTTAAGTTTATTTCACCAAAATATAGATGGACTGATGTCAAAGTTGGACCTGCTTACTGTAGTTCTCGAGTCGTTCGAACGTAAGAATAGGGATATTGGTGTACTCTGTATAACGGAACATAACATGGTAAGTGATGATAGAAACTTGTTGAGTGTACCAAATTTTACCCTTGGTTCTATATTCTGTAGGCGTAAGCGTCGTGGAGGATCGTGCATACTTGTTAACCACACTTTATTATTTGACGCAATCCAAGACATTGATAAACACTCGATTGAAAATATAATGGAATGCTCCGGTATAGTGCTTCCAGAACACAACATTTATGTGATATGTATATATAGACCACCGAGATATAGTGTAGAAGACTTGAATAATTTTTTTACTGCATTTCATTCCTTGTTAACTGCTTTCTGCTACGGTAAAAAGAAAATAATACTGTGCGGTGACTTTAACATCGATATACTGAACAAAAGTGCTGGGTGCACTGAATTCATGCAGATTTTGTGGTCCTTCAATTTAAAAACAGCCTTTAATCAACCTACACGGCTGATTAGTGGAAAATGTTTAGACAATGTATTTTACAATACAGGTTATTGCTCACACGAGGTACTTGAGTTTTCACTATCTGACCATACTGGACAGTTATTTACAGTACCCGTAAAACGTGTTAACTTATATAAGTACTGGTACGTTGAAAAGCGAAACTATTCACTAAGAAATATCACAAAATTTAAAGAGTGCCTGGAGTCACTCAGTTTCCAGGAAGTGTACGATTGTCAAGATCCTAATACCGCTTTTAGTAAATTTTATGAGTTGTTCAGATTATTTTATAATCTATGCTTTCCAATAGTACGTGTTAAAATTACAGCAAAAAGACGTCCAAAATGGATTACAAAAGGTATAAGACTATGTTGTAAACGAAAGCGCCAACTCTTATGGCAATATCTAAAAAACCGTACACATCAAAATAAAGAAACTTTTAAAAACCTATCGTCTAGACTCAATAGGATTATAAAATTGACACAGATATCGCAAAATGACAACTTTATTAATAACGCAGCAAATAAATGTAAAGCTACCTGGGCTATAATTAATAAAAATAGATACAATGTTCCCAGGGAATATATACGGAGCATTATATTGAATGACGAAGTTATTAGCGATCCTACACAAATTGCAAACTCGTTTAACGACTATTTCGTTGATCAAGTAAAAAAATTAGAGCAAACTACACCCAAAATAAGTTTCAGTAAAAAATCTAACTCTTTGTTTATGCCTCCTATTATTCCTGCAGATATCGATAAAATCATACTGAATCTGAAAACGACAAAAAGTACTGGATACGATGAAATTTCAACAAAAATATTAAAACACGTGTCTTTCAAGTTATCACCCATTTTAAGTCACTTAATTAACCTATGCATATCTCACGGCGTATTTCCCAATGATTTGAAAATTACTATAGTCAAACCCCTTTTTAAAAAGAACAACAAAACTGACATGGGCTGTTACAGACCCATAGCTCTAGTTCCTGTCATATCAAAAATATTTGAGAGGGTTATCCACGAGTGTCTATACAATTATTTTGAAATTAATAACTTATTAGCTGACGAACAAGTCGGATTTCGAAAGAACAAGAATATCAATATTGCAATCTATAACTTTCTTAGCGTAATTATGACCGCAGTAGACCAAAAGAACCAAGCCTCCGCCATTTTTATGGATCTAACCAAGGCATTTGACTATGTGGATCACAAAATTCTATTGGATAAACTGTATGCTTATGGAGTGAGGGGAAATGTGTTGGAATTGATTAAATCTTACCTAACTGACCGAATACAAACAACGCAAATCTCTAGAATATGCAGTTCTACTAAACAACTAACAAATTACTCGTCAGGACAGAGAAAAATTGCTTTTGGGGTGCCTCAGGGTAGCGTGCTAGGACCGCTTCTCTTTATTATTTATATTAACGATTTTCCAAAAATAATTAACTATAAGACTGTACTCTTTGCAGATGACAGTACAGTTGTATTTACTGGCAATAACAAAACAAAAGTTGAATATGAAATGAACAGTACCTTGGACGATTCTATCAAATGGTTGACAGCAAATAATTTGAAAATTAATTTAAATAAGACCTGCATAATGACATTTAAAAATAGGACTAACAAACTAACAAACTTGGACGTACGATATAACGGAACACAAATAGAACATGTCCAAGAAACTAAATTTTTAGGACTAAATATAGATGATGGGCTAGATTGGAAAAGTCATCTTGAGATATTATGCTCTAAAATAAATCGACACTCTTACTCTTTATATATGCTATCTAAAACAGCCAGTACATCGACTACTATAGCAGCGTATTACGGATATGTGTTTCCGCTGTTAAATTACGGTGTTATATTTTGGGGTAATTCAACCAACGTTGAAAACATATTTAGGGCCCAAAAGAAGTGCATAAGAGCTATATGCAGGTTGAAAACTATGGACAGTTGTAGAGCCAGTTTTATTAGCCTGCAAATTTTAACTTTACCGTCCATCTATATTATGGAAACTATGTTATTTGTGAGAAAAAACATGCAACTTTTTAGAAATCTCAACAGTAAAAGACATCACTTAAAGATATCTTGTCCCACAAATACGACGGCATATCTTAACAAAAGTGTATTCTGCATGGCTCCTAGATTGTACAACCACCTACCTAATTCTATTCTACAAACAACACATTTTAATGAATTCAAGAGTAAAATTAAACGGTTATTGCTGGAAAAATGTTATTATTCAGTGGAAGAATACATCAATGACAAATTATTGACATAGATACGGTAGTCTTTTTTTATTTTTATTATTAATATTTTACTGCTAAAATGACATTTCAAATAAGTACATAATTAAATCAAATATTTTTTTTCAATGAAAATGAATTTTGTTTGTTTATATGACATTTTTTTTTATATTTACTTTAATTTATGAACTTATTGTGGTTAAGGAGAGGTGGTTAAAGAGGAATTTTATATTGACATTATTTATTAACTACCTAATATTGATGACTTGTGACGTAAATTCATATATAATTTGTATCAGTATACACTACTGCATTTGTACGCCCATATGGCATAGCATAGCGGACATTTATTTAACTCTGTCAACTGTCAACTGTAACCTATGTTAACAAATGAAATAAATGATTATGATTATGATTATGATTATTATACTTTGTATCAAACTACACATCATATTTTTACATACTCTAGAGGTGTCTAATGATATGAATGTGTTTTTTCTGACAAATTTGTGATTAAACGCTCAATACAACTCACTATTACTTAAATGAAAAATATTTATTTCAACACTTTCTATTTTTTCCATTTGTCTAGAGCACAACAATAGAATGTAAAAAACTTGTACCATTTGTCATGAAACCTATAGACAGTGTGTAAAGTAAGTCAAGTTAATTTGTATTAATGGTCACAAAATTGTTTAATAAATGTTTGATGTGTTTATTGATATAACTGTATATTTTCATAAATTAAAAAAAAACTATACATATAAATCCTCAAATTCGGCCATAAAAACCTTCGCTATTATTGTGTCTATTAATAGCAGTAGCATGTTTTTATTTTAGTTCACTGTAAAATGAGTGACAATTTTTTTAAACTTTAAACTGGATTTTCTCAAAACTATGATTTTCGAGATAAATCACTTTTCACTGACACTCCAGATATATTTATCTAAGAACAATTTTGTTATATTTAAAGAAATAAGTATAAACATTTTTTTTCATGTTTTATTTGTAGGCCTATATTGCCCAAAAACGGCAAGGAAACGACCACAAAAATGAAGGACCGGGTTCGATCTTCGGACATGAAGATCTGAAAGGGACATCCTTTCTTGCCTGAAAGGATTATTGACAGTAAAAGAAACTCGTGAAGTATATAAGGGTAGATTCCAATGGAGGGCTGTTGTCTCTGCCTATCCTCTATGACAAATTTTAACAAATCATAAGGCATTTAGATTTGATTCGAACCCGGTACCTTTCGATCGTAAGGCCGATTCCTTTATCCATTATGCTACCAACGCTACTGAACTGAATTTGATACGGTTTTTTACGAACTTATATATTATCTACTTGTTATTTAACGTAATTGAAGTAAGACAGAATTAAAGTTTCCATGGTCTACGAGCTACAACAAAATTATTTCATGGGAATCCATAGAACGACATCTGTATTATATAAATAGCACTACAAAATTTTCTGTTACTGCAAGCAGCCAATAGATGGCAGTGTATGCGTAATGTTTTAAATTTCTTACTTATTTTAATAATAATTATTATTACTATAAAATTATTTTTTTTATACCTATCAGGCAAATCTTAATATTATGCTGCAAATAAAACCACGCACCGAATGTTTTAATGAAAATTGACAAATGATTGAAATGACAATTGATGAAGTGGTGACAGATGACAGTTGATGTCAATGAAATGAAGCGGAATTGTCATTTTCATATTTTTCATTGATACCGGCGGAGGGCAAGAGACCGGTTGTAAATACCGTGAGTTTTAATTTAACAGAAATCAGTGCAAATAATTTCAAAATGGTGAAGGGTGATAAAAATGTAGACATTGAAGCCCTGAAAGACATCGCTAACAAACTGAGAATCGACAGCATTGTCGCCACAAATGCATCCAAGTCGGGGTAAGTGATTAACCTTTTTGCGTTCCTTGCCTCTCCAGTGAAGGTCTAATGAAGGTCATTATTACAATATTCAGGCTAATAATACCTTACAACATGATTTGCCAATACATAAATCAAATAAACTTATAAGAAAAACCTAAATTGGTAGGCAGGTGTAGTGATTTTTTTGTGTACTATTTAATAAATCGTACATTTCGCCGGTATTTCAAGGTACGGTAATAGTAAGTCATGGGTCATAGGTCACCTAATTAGCATTTTCAATGGACTTTGTCTTTTAAAAATGGTAGTATGGCCGCAATGGGTGTCAGCAATTCATTCATAGGTTATGTTGTCAGACCACGTGATGGTGCGGCGTCCGGTGCCGGAGTTATTTATCACGCCATAGCATCAAGGTTATCAGCTTAAAGATTTGCTATGATTACTAAATCGGTCGCTTGATTTTTTTTCTTGTTGCCAACCTCAATGATTAGATTTAAAAACAGTAATTTTCCATTACATCATGTCATGTTTACCTACACAAGTGCTAAATAAACACATTTGATTTGAATTGTCCAATTGGAGTAAATTGTATTTACACAATTATGCTGAAAACAAAAAACCGGCCAAGTGAGAGTCGGACTTGTATTTACACAATTATGCTTAAAACATAAAACCGGCCAAGTGCGAGTCGGACTCGCCCATGAAGGGTTCCGTAGCAGCAAGTAACATAATATACAAGTTCTTGTATTATTTTTGAGTTAATTGAATGGAAGGTGAAAATTGCAGTTTATGACGTATTAAAAAAAAGTACTTGCTAGATCTCGTTCAAACCAATTTTCGTGGGTAGTTTGCATGGCAATGTACATCATAGATCTTTTTTAGATTTATCATTCTCTTATTTTTGAAGTTAGAGGGGGGGGGACACATTTTTCTACTTTGGAAGTGTCTGTCGCGCAAACTATTCGGTTTAGAAAAAAATTATGTTAGTAACCTCAATAGCATTTTTGTAGACCTATCTATATATACCACACGAATGGGTTTGATAAAAAAAATTTTTTTGACTTTTAGTTTACTAAGTTTTACCCCCAAAATTCATTGCCGTTTTTCTATTTTTATGTAAAATTCTTAATGCGGTTCACAGAATACACATACTTACCAAACCAAAAATCCCCTCCAACTAAGCTAAGTTGTTTGTGCTAGGAGTGGTAATGGCCAGGATTTGAACCTCCTTAACCACTAAGCTACGTTTGCTATATTGAAGGACATGACCTGAAGTAGGTGGTTGGTATGCACTGATTACACAAGGTGGAGAACTAGATATTAGAGATTGGATGAATGGAAGGGCCTTTGTCCAGCACTGCGCTGGGATTAATATTGATTAGGCTAGGCTAATATTGATTGGTTGCTATAACAAAACTATCGGAGTATTGAAAAATGGCAATATTTTGTGTTTGGAGATTCTATTTTATGTGTGCACTCTACAGTGACATTCAAGCATTTTTGTGATGTGTTAAATATTAGTCTAAAATTTTCCTTATTGTTCTAACACAGACACCTGTCCAGTTTTGAATAATAAATATAGAAATATTGTTTCAACTTTAGTGATATATTGGTTGTTAACGATATTACTATCAAAGTCAGGGAGACATAAATGTCAAATAGAGGTTGTTGTCTGTGGTCTACTTAATAAACATGTCCTTATAACTTATGCATAGTGAAGGTAAGTACATTATTATGTTAGATACATGTAGTTACTTAGTTGTGACATACATAATGGGAGTTAATTTTGTAAGAGGCAGTTTGCACCTTTAATTGCATTCAATTTTTCTCAGACACCTACTCTACATTCTTAAAAGTTGCAACATAATTTGAACTTGCTCTCTCCAAAAATAGATGGATATCAATTATATACTTAAGTTTTGTTTTAAATTATCAAGATTCCACAAAACCAATCTGATTTAAAGA
Source organism: Eilema sororculum (assembly GCA_914829495.1). Classification (NCBI taxonomy): domain Eukaryota; kingdom Metazoa; phylum Arthropoda; class Insecta; order Lepidoptera; family Erebidae; genus Eilema; species Eilema sororculum. Next base: position 19,448,208 of record OU618556.1, read on the forward strand.
ATAGAATAATAAAATAAATGTAATACATAGAGTAAATTGAAACTGCTCGGGCGAGAATCAAACCCGTGATCTTTCCTTTACAGGGGTAATGCCTTGACCAACTCGGCTACCGAGATACACCCGATGTGATTCAAATTTCCCTTCTATTTTTATCCGCCTTTAACGCGACGGCGAGTCCCGCCCGAGAAGTTTCATTTTTCCCAATGTATTAGATTTGTATAGTTAGCATACTTAATGCTGTAAAATTCATTCAAATAAAATAAAGATTGCGGGTCCTAGTCCTACCCCAAGCGATTCACTTTTCCTGATGTTCGATGTCAGATTTTCCGATGTTTTTCGAACTCTAAAAAGAATAAAAAAATCATTCGAATCATCTTAAATCTTACGTATTAAGAGCAAAACAAACTGTTTTAATGAGTTATATAGTATTATTGTCCATAATAAAGGAGTGTACCAAATATCAGAACAATCGCTCAACTGGAAAGGGGGCAAAAATCGAAATTAAGATCATTTTGAATACTTTGTTCGTCCACATATTTATGATGCTGACTATACCAATAAGTACTCTGTGCACAGAGACATGTACCTACCACACCCAGACACAATGTCCGTGTGTGCTGTTAATGTGCTAAATTAATCTGTTTGTCGTACTCACGGCGATAACTTGTCGCTCGTGGGCAGTAGCATTCATACAAGATATTATCTGGTAGTTACTGAGAAATAGCTCAAGTATCAAGTACTTTTGTACTGACAGCTTTTATAAAACAAACATTTGTGTAGGTACAGTTTATTTGCAATATTTCAATTGACATACAGATATACACCCTGGTTTAATAGTAGTTTCGGATATCAAGATTTTGTACACAGTTTGAATAGCAAAATCGTCTGGAGGTATCAATTGTTTGGGCGCAGTTATCAAAATTAATGTTAAGGCGATTGGCACACTGCAACGCTCGACGCGGCGTCGTTCGTCGACGCGCGTGGACGCGAGAGAGCTAGTATAGTCCGAGAGATATTAGAATTTTTTTGGTAGGTAGGTGTGTGAAGTAATCTAAAATTTTGAGAAAAGTAAAGTAAAGCCATCCGATCATTAGCTCGATAGCCCAGACTATATTAAGAACGCTAGAGATGAAAAGAAAATGATAAGAAGTGCAAGCTGTTTTCGACTTATTGACATGACATAGTAACTAATTTTTTTTCTTATATTCGTGATCAGCGTCATCTATTAACGCGAAAAGAGACGTAACTAAGAAAATGCCATTTAAGTTGAAAGTCGCTTACAGTCTCTGCGTGTTCCGATAACGAGCCAAAACAGTGGTGTCGGCTCCAATACCCGATATTGGGCATCGATATTTGACTTCCTCCGATCTCGGATGTCGGATATTGGATATCGGACGTCAGTTGATGAGAAAGCGCTCTAAATTTGCCGTTAAACAGTCATGTTGCATTGCAATAATATTAATTTAAAATTCGTCTCAATTACTAATTTCTAACAGCTCTCGGACTAAAAATCCCTCGAAAAACACGCGCGTGATGGCAGATTTCAGTGTGCCATACCTCGCGTTTTCTGCTTGTACGCGCGTATTCTGCGGCAACGCGCGTGATTGCGTTGTCAGTGTGTGGGACCCCGCGTTTTTCCATACAAAATGAGCTCCGTAGAGGCGACGAGCGCGACGCCGCGTCGACGCAACAACGCTCGACGCCGCGTCGCGCGTCGCAGTGTGCCAATCGCCTTAAAAATGATTGTAACATCATTCATTGATTCCGATAGTTCGTAAGAAAATCGGTAGATGACGCCACGTCGCCTTAAAGACGAATAAGATGGGAAATTTGAATCATATCGGGCGTGTCTTGGTAGCCGAATTGGTCAGGCATTCCCCCTGTAAGGGAAAGACTGCGGGTTCGAGTCCCGCCCGAGAAGAACGTCTTTTTCCCTATGTATTCGATTTGTATAGTTAGCATACTTAATGCTGTAAAAATTCCTTCAATTTGGTAATTATTTCTTAATCGTAATTTTTTTCCCCAAATTAATACTTCCAGAAGATTGTGTTATCGAAAATATAAAGTATAAGTAATAAGTTAAGAGCAACTGGTGACCTCGATACAAAACTAATTTTAAACCCTATGATAAGTGGTACTATAGATAGCTAAGAACAAGGTGAAGCATAGTTGATAAATACTGTAATATAAACTTTGCTTTATCTGTTCATTAGCATACATAGTATGTTATGTAACAGCGCTCAAAATGATACAAGCTTATCACAACAGCACTGATAGGTCATCACTGCTATCATAGCGATAGTGTGATAATGCTGTAATATTATGTAAATGTAGGACTCTGTCTACATTATTTTACTCATTGGTTTTAAGGGGTTACGCACCCAAAGGATATAAATAGAACCCTATTGCTAAGACTCCGCTGTCCTTCGTAGCTAGGCATTACTGGTAGACAGTTTAAATTTTCACAGATGATTTGTATTCCTAAAAGAAGAAAGATAGAAAAGATGATGATGTTTTAGTGCAATGCAAACATACCCTACCTACACTCATTGATATACAAAAAAAAACCTTTTTGGTATATCAATGGGCTTTTTATACCGATGCCTATACTATATTAAATATAAAAAAAAACCCCGTCACAAAAAACACCTCCAAAAAGTTGAAAATAAATAGAGTTTGCCTCTTCATATACCTACCTAGTAATATTTTGATTCTACGGCTGCCAAGTAGGGGGACCCGAAATGGTGAAGCACTCCGTTATTATCGGAACAATTTAAGGTCTCCCGACTAGGAAACCGTTGAATCAAAATATTACTAGGTATATGAAAAGTTAAAAGGCAAACTCTATTTATTTTCAACTTTTTGGAGGTGTTTTTTGTGACGGGGGTTTTTTAAATTTTTAATTTAATTTTTATTTTATACTTTTTATATTGATCTACTAGTCAAGCTCTTTCATTTGATACCCATATTGAGGGAGTTATGAAAAATATGTATTCCGACATGTTATGGCGGCGGCCATCTTGGACCAATTTTTTTCAAACATAGCTAAGAACACTCCCGACTAATATACTTTTCAAACAAAAAAAAACTAAATCCAAATCGGTCCATCCGTTTGGGTGCTACGATGCCACAGACAGACACACACACACACAGACACGTCAAACTTATAACACCCCGTCGTTTTTGCGTCGGGGGTTAAAAACTAAACGCGGATGATGAGATGGAACCCTTGGTGCGCAATTCCGTCACACACATGTGCGGTTTTAAAAAAATGTGTCATCAACTAAACTTTTTTTTAACAATGCAGTATTATTCCTTATCCAATTAAATACCTTAGTTACGTTGCGCATTCATCTATATCAAAATTGCCGTTTAAACCATATAATAACAATGCATTACTTAAGAGGTATCGCAATTAGAAATTCAAGTGTGGCTGATTCAAAATCATGTTATGTCTATTATGCCTTTGTATTAATTTTAATACAATTAAATTATTTCGTAGTCAAGGCTAATTCAGTATCTGTTGATTACTTTTTGAATTATGGAAGGGGTGGGCACGTCGCCAAACGCAGGCGAGGGGTTACAGGTACTGCCGCCTGTCTATTTCGATGTTCGATGGGGACACCGTGCTTCCCACATCTTAGGGGCCCGTCTTAAAACTATACTAGATGGCCCTTCGCCAGTCGGGAAGTGCGGGATATGCTCTAGGCAATTATACACCCCGGCCATCTGAAGACGGCGTGCTGTTTTAGACGGTCTGAGTCCGAAATAACGTCAAAAATCAATCATAGGGGGTGGTATCCGATGGGATATCCGCACGACAAAAAAATCGGAACGGGTTCAGGAACAGCTAGTAATTAATACTTTACTCAGTAATGTACATGTTTCTGTGCAGGCACCCGACATCATGCTCGTCGATGGCAGAGATCATGTCGGTGCTGTTCTTCCACACCATGCGCTACAAGATCTCCTCGCCCCGGGATGCCTCCGCCGACAGGTTCATACTGTCCAAGGTACGTACGCCCTTTTGGATTTAACAGTTTCCATATATTTATAGAGTAGTTAAAACCGTTTCTGTTGAGCAAAATATTTTAACTGTAGCCATGGTTTAAACTGCTCTAGAGACATATAGCTGGAGATTTGTTTAATGGAGAGAGCAATCAACAAAACTAAATGTGGAATCCTTATTTAAATCGATATTTACAGCTTTAATTGAGAAAAACTGACGTCATAGCTATTATGAAATATGAAAGAGGTGCATAATATATCCTAAGAAAAATAAGTCTCTATTGTTATAAAGCTTATAAGTAAATTTTTACGGTGGCTTAGGCTGGAAGCTGGTAGGTCGATAAAAAACCAATCGCACCTCCTCTTTTTTGAAGTCTGTTAAAAAACTGCTAGATGCGCTTTCACTTTCTAGAAAACACCAAATAAATGCATTCCTTTTATTACACTTATAATCAGGGTCACGCAGCCCCAATTCTGTACGCCGCATGGGCTGAGGCCGGTCTCTTCCCCGTGGAGGACCTGAAGAACCTCCGCAAGCTGGACTCGGACCTGGAAGGCCACCCCACCCCCAGGCTGAACTTCGTGGACGTGGGCACTGGCTCCCTCGGCCAGGGGTTAGCCGTCGCCGCCGGTATGGCGTACGTCGGAAAGTATTTCGACCAGTCGCCTTACAGGTAACAATCCAATTTATATTTTATTTACGAATATACGTTACTTAATATCGGATTAGGTGTATAACATCCTGTAATGATAGTGTTATGGTTGATATAAATAGAATCTAAAGAAAACAGTAAAAAATCATAAGCACACTAAACCAGTGGGTTTGCAGGAAAGGTAATGAAAGGGTAGGCAGCGCGAGTGTAACGCCCCTGGTGTTGCAAACGTCCATAGGCTGCGGTAACCACTTTCCATCAGGTGGGCCGTGTGCTTGTCTGCCACCTATGTGGTATAAAAAAAAGTAATGAAAAATGGTGGTGTGTAGACGGAATGTTGCCCTAAACTGCCTACTGCCTACCTCAAAGAGATAAAGGCGTGAACTTATCTTCTATATTATAAATAACAGTGTTCTGCACTATAAGTATGAGATCTTCAATGAAAATTATATGGATGTGTTGTTTGTCCTCTGAACAGTATACTCCTAAGTTATGTGTATGGAATTTTTTTTCCTGTGACAAACATGTATCTAGATTAGAAGATCCGCTATTGAACAAAAATAATTAGATGGAATAAATTCCATAGTTTCTTGGTTTCTTCGATGTTTCGTCAAGTGACTCCTATTGTGAACCAGGGTGTATTGCCTGGTGGGTGACGGCGAGGCCGCCGAGGGCAGCATCTGGGAGTCCCTACACTTCGCCAGCCACTACAAACTAGACAACCTCGTGGTCATCTTCGACGTCAACCGTCTTGGACAGTCTGAGGCCACGTCTCTGCAACACAAGGTACCGTAGTAGACATAGTTATTGTCTATACATACCTACACTCACAAATGTTCCTGAAGGAACTCGTTAGAAAGCCACAGTGAACTTATAGGTCTATGAAGATATAATAAGTACCAAGAAATAATTCAAGCAAGTCAATTCGTGTAACTCAAACTGACTGTTGCTTGCTCGCAGTAAGAACCCCATCTAAGCATGTCCCGTTTGCATCTAAGGCTTATACTTAGAGCCCAGGGTCTGCTAACTTTCTCCTTTTGATCTGAGTTATACAGTTTTTATGGAAGTGACTGCTGTATGACCTCTCAAACCAATGGAAGCATGTGCCGGAGCCTCATCCGTCAATCAGCTGCCGGTCCACCCCAAAACACGCGTTTATTTCGTTTGGTATTAGAATGTCCCATTCCCAAACTCGTCACGCTGTTTCAGATGGTCCTACTCCCAGATGGTCCTATTCCCAGATCGTCCCATTCCCAGATTGTCCTATTCCCAGATCGTCGCATTCCCAAGATTTTGTCCCATTGATGGGACCACGAGGTAGAATGATTTCTCGTGGTCCCATTGTTGTGTACCTACATCCTGTAAGTAGTTACCAAAGAAAACACTGATAATTATGTTCCTGTCTTTTTCAAAATAACTTGACACCACCATTGAGTAAAAGGTGGAGAAGATATATCGCCCCTATATTATTAAAGGTGGAAGTCCACTATAATCTAGTATCTATGCGAAACTCAACCAATATTCGGCGCACAATAATAAAGCGATACTACAAATGTTAATCTGTTTGTTCGTAGACAAGTTGTGCCACATTATAACAACAGATAAGTTATCACTCAATCGCAGATGGTCGTTGGGCGCACTCACGTAGGTATGTGTGAGTACGAGCGTTGTGATATTTACATTCACTTGAGGTCAAGGCAGACTGGCACAGTCGATCGTTGAAGTGGCTGTCTGTAGACTTTACATATGTATATTGCTATCTATAAAACAAGTGATGTATTATTAGCAAAAGTTGCTGAACATACAGACTTACAATAATCGGACTTTATATTGAAACTAGCTTGTCCTGTCTCAAGGTCTAATCTACCCCTATACCAAATTTCATCAAAATCCGTTTAGTGGTTTATGCATGAAAGTGTAACAGACAGACAAACAAAGTTACTGTCCTATTTACAATATTAGTATGGTTAAATCAAGAATTCATTCAACGCGTAAGTATTTTTAGAATCGGTACAACTTAGTGAAGGGGCGCGGGTTCGAATCTCGCGCAGTACAAATATTTTTTGTATGAATACGTAGCATTGCTCTGGGTGTCTATGTATGATACTAAATCTTTCTAAAAAATCAAAGTATGTTTATCCACATTCTAAAAACCCATAACACAAAGCTAGTTAAACTATCTTAAGGGTCTAGATAGCCCCGTGTTAAACGACCTAGAGAGTAATTAGCATGGTATTCAGAATAAAAATAGAATAATTAAAAAAACAATGGTGACATCTAAGGGGCTGCGGATAGAAGTGACGATGAGGTGGGGTGACATTGAAGCAAGTTTCATGATTTTTGTTCACCCAAAAAGTGCTTCACGATTCACAGCGTATAAAGACGTTTCCACTTTTAAAAAGTGACTTTTCAAATTCAAAGTATTTATTCAAAATTGTGTAGCACTTACAGTTTTACACTTGACGTCGTACACTTACGTCAAATTCTGCTTAAAACTAAGTTTACTTTATTACTTTATATTTTGTCCTCGCAGTTGGAAGTGTACGACGCGAGGCTCAAAGCCTTCGGTCTCCACTCGCTAGTAGTGGACGGCCACGATGTCTCCGAACTTGTGAAGGCTTTCGACGAGGCCGCCACGGTCGCGGGCAAGCCCACCGCGCTCGTCGCCAAGACCTTCAAGGGGAAGAACTTCCCGGGAATTGAGGACTTGGACAACTGGCACGGGAAGGCGCTGGGCGCGGAGGGAGATAAGGTTATCAAGGTAAGATATATGTCATGTTAATATGTCAGCAAATTTTGTTGAGTTACTAACCAGTATTATTATAGCTCGAACCATATATCTTAGACCTAAAATGTGTTCAAAATGTGTTCTATACGCGCAATACACGCTTCTTGGATGTATTTTGGAGATATCACGGGGTGCTACGGCAGTGACGAGCTCAAATTCACCAAGTATAGTTTACTAGCTTTTGCCCGCGGCTCCGCCCGCGTGGATATCAGTTATCGCGACCAAACATAGCCTATGTCCTTTCTCAAGGTCTAATCTAACCCTATACCAAATTTCATCAAAATCGGTTCAGTGGTTTAGGCGTGAAAGCGTAACATACAGACAGACAGAGTTACTTTCGCATTTATAATATTAATAGTATGCATTACAAAACAATCCGCGCTAGGGCCTTTTATATCCTAAGATTTAGGTCCAAGATACAGGGTATATTTTTGAAACGGTGCAGTAGTATGTATGGGAAACGTTTTTGACGATTTCTGTCTTTCTTAGTACTCAAATCTAAAATATTTCCATATAGTCTTTTGATCAGAAAATTAGAGTTAGCAGTACAAATCAGGTGTGCCGTGGCTTGTCTGCCACCTAAGTACTTGTTTTTTATATAGGACACGTCAATTTGACTTCACCTCGCCTGATGTTACGCAAAGGCAAAGCCTCGGAGAGAGGGTCACCATCGCAAACATGTACCATGTTAACAGTGGTGGCACTCAGCTTGACGGCCTCATCAGATGCGTTTTCACGCCCCGCTTAAAGGACCCGGAACTGTAGGAAGAAGGAAATACGTGAACTGGTTACTGTGCTGTGTGTGAACACTGAGCGTGAACTATGCATGTTTGCCATGAATACGAACATTTTAAGCAAGCACTGGTTACTTTGTACATAATGTACAGTAATGTATTGTGCATTATCGTTAACAGTGCAACATTGAACTGTTTGTCGTACTTGCACGACCGATGTCGGACGATGTGGGCAGTAGCATTCATACATTTACAATAATCCAACTTTTTTGAGCCTTAGGGAAAACTATGGAATATCAATACAAGAGGAAATTGAATACATAGGGAAAATGAAACGGGCGGGACTCGGTAGCCAAGTTGGTCAATAAGGGAAAGATCGCGGATTCGAGTCCCACCTGAGAAGTTTAATTTTTCCCTATGTATTCAATTTGTATAGTTAGCATACTTAATGCTCTATAAAAAATATTTAAGAGGAAGTTCTCTTTTTCGTTACTTGTGTGAACATAATGGTATGCGGTGACGTAACATTCAATCCATCAAGTAGCCCACCGTAGTCCAATGCTGGAGATAGGCCTCTCCCAATGTACGGCGTACCTTCCAGCTAGAGTAGATTGCGTGTTAGCAGTGTGAGTTTATATCTATAGTGTATGGACCAGGAATCGAACCTAGGACAGATAGTATTTTCCTTGTCCTAAGACCTATAAACTCGAGAAATTAAAAAGGCATAATCATTCTGTAAGTCCCCTGCCTCACTATGACGTTATGGCCGTGTTTTGCAATGTATGATGGCCAAACCATCGCCAAGTGAGTGAGATGCCATACATTTTAAGCGTCGGTAGCTTAGTGGTTAAGGAGTCGGCCTTGGGCTAGATGGGGACCCTGCGGTCCCCACAACCCGAAGGGGGTCATCTCGAAAGAGATGGTCCTGTGTCTGCCGGGGTGCGAGTGATATGCTTTTGGCAATCTCACCTCCGGCAACCAAGGACCCAAGACGGCGTGCGTTTTAGTCGGTTCGAGTCCGACATAACCACCTCCACCGGCTCCGTGGGGGTGGTATCCGCGGGGATTTATCGCACGATAAAAAAAAAGGACGATGGAGAGGTCGTGGGATCGAATCCTGGCCACTACACTACTGTCGTGAACCCACTCCTAACACAAGCAATTCAGCTTAGTTGGAGGGGTTAGAGGGAATATTAGTAACTACGGTTCTAATAATCTTTAAAAAAAAAAGAATACTAACTGCTTGGATACCGTGGCAGGCAACGTGGTTATGGCGTCCCAGTGAGTAAGGGGACTATACCCCGTCCATCATATTATTGTATTTTAGACAGATGGAAGTAGTGATTGCACGAAAATTTAAAATATCGACAAAGTTAAAAAACTCGATTAAAAAAATAATTTATCGATAAATGAAAATATTATGATAAATATATGATTTCCTGTGGAATTATAATCTATTATCTTTCTGTACATAATAATAAAGCAGTAGATATTTCGTGTCTGTACCTTCAATTTACAAATGTATTGTAAAACTATTGTGGGCCATAACGCACACGCTAATCTCCAAAACAAAACAACCGACTTCTAGAAGAATATTCCAACATGCTGATTTCCTGGTATTTATTGAAGAGTTCCGTGATCTGTCTCTGAAACCCATCATCAGATCTTTATACAATTTAAATGGGACAATTTTATAATAAACCTCTTTCAAATCAAAAATAATTTTGACAATCCGTCTACATATGACGGAGTTACAAAAATCATTTTTCCGTAAAAATCATACAAATATTAAAAATTATAAACATCCGAATTGGTGTTTAGAAATCGATAAAAAAACACACACACAAAAACATCTTGTAATATTTTTAAGAAGAATTATTTTCTGTAGTCGATATCGATTGTGACATTTTCAAGTCATTATGATAAAAACAGTCGATGGACTAACTACATCCCTAAAATTGCTTTCTGGTTGACGTGACGTTGTCAAAGACAAATTACGTATTGGCGCCTAATTTTTGTTACGATTTTCAGGTGTTGACGCTATAACAAAGTTATACCGACCACTGTCAGTGAGCTGTCTAAAATACAATAATATAATGGACGGAGTATAAGGGTCGCCACTGCAACGAGAGAACCCCTATTTGGGTTCGCACAGTGTGGAGTGTTGCACCCGTAAATTAATTCAATATACCTACTAATAATAATACTTTAGCTCAAAAACTACTACCTCAACATTACACAAAGCAATAGCATATAATGACCAGAAACACACCCCAATAAACATGCACGACTGGACAACACAAAACAACGAAACCATTAAAAGCATACAGACTAAAATAGCAGAATGGACTCAAAAGTCTTTACACGGCAGACACCGGCAAGACTTATGTCAACCGCACGTCGACAAGAAAGCGTCGAACGAAGGGCTCCGTGGTGGATATCTTTTTCCGGAGACAGAGGGATTCATGATGGCAATACAAGACCAAGTTATAGAAACACGCAACTATCAAAAACACATAATACGAAACCTTCTTGTATCAGATGTTTGCAGACGGTGTAACAGTTCCTCTGAAACCATCCAACATATAACAGGAGCATGCAAAGCAATAGTGCAGACCGACTATAAACACAGACATGACCAAGTAGCCAACATTATACACCAGAAAATAGCTCTAAAATATAATCTTATTACTTCAACACCACTACCTTATTACAAATATGTTGCTGAAACCGTACTGGTAAAACACACAAACTATATTTTGACCGTGCTATACTGACTGACAAAACTATACACTATAACAGACCAGATATCACTTTGATTGATAAACAAAACAAAACTGCACAGTTGATAGACATTGCCGTACCTAACACCCACAACCTACAGACCACAATATCAGAAAAGCTATCCAAATATGTTGAGCTGAAAATGGAAGTGACCCCGAATGTGGCGACTAAACAATGCGATCATAATACCAATCGTGCTTTCCACTACAGGAGTAATCCCGGTTCAACTACACCAGTCAATTAAAACCATAGACTTACCTTGCTCCATTTATAAGATTTTGCAGAAAGCAGTGATACTCAATACTTGTCGAATAGTACGAAAGTTTTTAAATAATGACAATACATCGAATACGCACTCACCCACACAGACTCACCAGTAGGTAAACACTTGGCTTAGGCCCGTATTTATCTGAAAAAACCGGCAGTAGCCGAGTTTCTTAAAGAATGAAAACACAATAATAATAATAATAAAAAATAATAAATAATAATTTAAAAATGTAATTGATAAGTTTTATAATTGAATAAAGATAATAATAATAATAAAGAACTCTTTATTTTTCACCAATTAAATATTACAAAACATAGATTTGTTTAAGGTTATGTGGTAGACAATTTGGCGGCCTTATCGCACTGAAGCAATCTCTTACAGGCAACCATAGGATGGAGAAGGATACAAATGAAGAGATTTGGGGCAGTTGGTGTACTTAGATATTAAATATACGTGTAGACGATTACATAAATGTGATGAGTACCTAGAGAAAGATATACGAATTACATAATAATACATAAATACTAATAATATTATGGTAGCATTTGGTTATATATTGAACAGTAAATAATAGACTTACATACTAATATTCACATACTATGGGACACAGTAGTGATATAGTTAGGTAGGACAGAGATTATAATTATAATTTTAATACTTACCTACCTACCTATTTGTATGATGCACGCTGTGTGGAACTTAAATGAAATATTTTTCTTTCTTTCTTTCTTTCTTTCTTTCTTTCTTTCTTTCTTTCTTTCAAACACTAGTCTGATTAAACATACTTAATCTTCATTACAAAATCATCATTTATTATTTGCAGCACCTCCAATCTCTGATCAAGGACAACAACGTGAGCCTGAAGCCCAAGGCTCCTCTGGCCGAGGCGCCCAAGGTACACATCGGTGACATCACGCTATCTGCTCCTCCAGGGTACAAACTGGGAGAGAAGGTAGCCACGCGCCTCGCCTACGGAGTTGCTTTGAAGAAGATCGCAGACACCAATATGCGGTGAGTCTCCTTGCTTGAATAACTTGTAACTCTTGGACTCACTTACATTTAAATACTCAGGTGGGACTTACTAGGAATGCTCTGACGCTACGCTTTCAGCATTCTAAACTCTCCTATACTGCCATCTTGAAACGATTGCGTGAGCCACAGTCATACCAACTATCGGTAATAATCAACGATATTGCAGTCATTTATAATCATTGCTTTTTGATTAATCCGCCCAATCAATTTAACGAATATTTAACATAATGGCTTTAAAATTTCATTAAATATGCTGTAATGTCAAAATCTTATCTTCTAAAATTCAATTCTAAGTATACTTATGCCGAAATCCCCACGGATACCTTCCCCGCCGGAGCCGGAAGGGGAGGTTATGTCGAACTCGAACCGACTAAAACCGCACGCCGACTGAGGGTCGTGGTGCTAGGCCGGAGATGAGGTTGTCATCGACATATCCCTCGCACCCCGGCTGACCCAGGGCCATCCCTTAAGGTCTGGCTCTCCACGGGAGGGGGGACAACGGTGTCGGTGTACCACCAAACGACTATATTATTTTGTGGGTAATAATGGAACACTGACTGGTGGTGGATTGTATTAGTAAAAGCACTGGTTCAATGATAATGATGCACATATCAATTGTGTATCGTTTGTAGCCAGTGCCATAGAGAAGTGTGTGTCGTACTCGCGCGACCGACGTCGGACGACGCGGGCAGTAGCACGCATACATTTACACATTTCTAGGACATTACACAACGCTATCTAGACCTTAGATCAACTAGCATTGAGATTTACAGTTTTATTTTTGACTAGCTGCTACCCGCGACTTCGTCCGCGTTTAGTTCGGAATAGCTCAAACTCATTATTAAACATGGTGGAAGATTTTCATCCCAACTGGAACGGAAGTACTCGAAATACTGGAAATAGTGAATTTTACGCAAAGGAAACATTTCTTTATTTTAAAAAAGAAACAAAACTGTATTCAAATCATTTAGAAAACTCGCTTGACATCTTCCACCTTGTATTTTTAAATTAAATATCATGAAGACAGTCTTTTGAGTGACTGACTTATAAATACAGGGCTAAACTACTGAAAACTACGAAAATTTACAGACTTCTTCTATGGGCTTGGCAAATATTGCGGAAGGATTTTAAAAATTCAACATTTTGCTTGACTTCACCAGTTTTAATGGTTTAAATATTCTTCCTTCCTCCCAAATTCTTAAAACATGCTGCTACCACTTACGAACTGAACAAATTAAAATAAGTACATCAAGTATCACACAAAATAATTTAAAGAAGATCTGGGGCCTTGCACGCCCTAAGCAGTGAGCAGTGTTTCTCTTCTTTGCCGAGCCAATGGTGGGTAGTTCCAGTTTTAGGATAAATTCCATCGACCACAGTCACATCGTTGTTCATTGCTTTACACACAGGTAGAGAAGAGAGGCGCAGTGGGCAAAAGAGCAAATACAGCATATATAAAAACCAATGCCACTTTTCGTTGTAATGTTATAACTCAACAACGCCTTTACCGATTTGGCTAATTTTGGTCTTGAATTATTCGTGAAAGTCCAGGGATGGTTTGTACGTAGCGAAAAATTACGGCGCCGCGGGCAAAAGCTAGTTTTGCTATAATATATTCCTTGTATTGGTAAGTTTTTTTCCAGCAGATGATGTAGATACTTCCAAATTGATACTGGAGATGATGTCCACGTGGCGGATTTTTTGGTCTGATGAAATTTACCGGAACTGAGTGTTTCTCTGCCCACATTCAGTCTCTTTTATATAATAGGAGCAGCGGTATCTTTTATATACCTAAGTAATACATAGGTTGGCTTCTCCTGGCGTACTGTTATCATTTCTGGGATAGATTTACGTATTTACTATTAGATACCTACTTATTAGACGGAATCGATAATATCGCAGCGGCGTGCGTTGGTAGTCATCAGGTTTTTTTTTTATATAGGACACGTCAATTTGACTTCACCTCGCCTGATGTTAAGCTAAAGGCAAAGTCTACATTGTATAATTTCAGCAGTTGCATAAAGACGTTGACTCTCTGGCTGTATTTTACCATTTCTACCGCACCACGGCGAGTGAAAGAGCCTATTAGGAGTCTTTCAACTAATCTCTCCTTCCTTCAATCAGTCACATACGGTAGAAATAATGCCACCTCGAACCAAGCTGTTCGGAACTTCATTTCTTTATCATGCGGTTAAGAACTGTATTGCTCTGTCCACACATGTGTTTTCTTCTTTTTAAGATCCGGAGTTTTTTTATATAGGACACGTCATTTTAACTTCACCTCGACTGATGTTAAGTTAAAGGCAAAGACTCGGAAATAGAGTCACCATTATAAACGTGTGCCATCTTAACAATGGTGGCACTCATCTTTATGGGATCATCAGAAGCCTTTTCACGCCCCCTTTAAAGGACCCGGAGCTGTAGGAAGAAGTAAACCGTGAGCTGGCAGGGATTTCAGGTCTTAATGGTGCGACATAGGAATGGGTCACCAAACCGCTTGGTTCTTGATGGAATATTCTGATCCGTATGTGGATGACATCTGAGCCTTGCATGCGTTGTCCTGTGTAGGAAAGGAGAGGGTGGAACTAATTGGAATAGCTCATCAGAACATTCACCATGGTAGAGACGGTAATACGATAGGGACAACTATCTCCCAGAATACGTAATGTGCTTCAGAGAAGGTGCAACGATTTACTTCCTCCATGAGCGCGGCTTTGATTGTGACAGCTTAGGCTACCCATCACCCTAGCCGACCGCCTATTTATGATAGGTAACCAAAGCAGGTATACTGGGGTACCTAACCCCAGAATACCCCCAATGCCCCATTCCTCTGTTAAATTTTAATCGGTTTGATTCCAATATTGCGCTTGCCCCGATGTGGTGGAATCGGTATCAATGGCGGATACCAGTTTCAGTTTTATGACTTCTCAGGCGGGTGGGACCACTACTATATTTCATTCTCCGAAATGAAGAATTTTGTATAGATCTAAGAATATTATATAATAAGTTCTGCTATTGCTGTCACACAGCCTAGTTTTATGTACTACCTATAGAATACTAAGCATAGAATTTATATTTTACTTCAATTAAAACTATAAATATAATAAAATTCAACAAATACACAATAAAATAAAAAAGTTAAACAAAAGTAAATGAAAAACCATAAAAAAGTAAAATTACATTTTAGATGGATTCGAACCGAACGCGACTCAGCTAAGTTATAAGTCCACCGCAGACGTATTGAGCCACAGTTACCATGAAGTCATAGTGTGAAATAGACGGTCGTGACACGTTTACATATTATGTCATAAAATCATTCTGTCCCATTCCTTATTATAATAGCGTGATGATATTAATTATGAAAGCCAGGAGTATTTTTACCGAACCAGCTGCTTACTAATTTGTTGGATTCGAGAGAAAATCGTTCCATAACAATGTGAATCCTATCGAGACACTTGCTGTGCCGAAGATACTATAGTAACCTGACCTGACTTGGCTGAGATGTAGAACTCTGGCCTCTTGAAGTTCTTCAGATTCCTATGACCGAAATAATATCTTCTTGTAAGCATTGTTGCTTCTTTATTGGTTCGATCTATTCACACAATCACAAATTGTTAGCCGTGATATGCTATTATTGACATAACTTTTTTATTTATGAACCGATTTCAATAAAACAAACACTAAATGTTAAGTGAAGCCTACCACAATATATTAGTGAAAACCGCAACCAAATCCGTTCAGCCAATTCTGAGATTAGCGTGCACAAACTCACAGACAAACAGAGAAACAGAGAAACAGATAAACAGATAAACAGATAAACAGATAAACAGACAAACAGACAAAAATTCCAAAAAACGTTGATTTGGCTTCTATTACGTTTATATAGTCCCCCTATAACATTTTTTCTCATTTCCTTTCCATGTACAGACAACGATCGTTTACAGATTTATTATATGTATAGATAAGAGGGTTCAATCTTAATTCATACAAAAGTAATAAAGCGTGTGATAAAGTAAGAGTGCACTTTTTAAAATTGAGACATTTTTTTTTTCATGCAAGTGATAACTCTGAAATTTTACAGCTGTCACCTCAGTTTATTACGATTATTAAAAATGGAGCGCTTTTCGCAAGAACGACGCGTTACAACTGTAAAAACTAATCGATTTATTGCAGCAACGATTTCCAGAACACATTATCTCACGAAATTCTGCTGTCAACTGGCCACCAATATCGTGCGATTTAACGCCGTGTAAAGTTTCTCTTTGGGGTTTTGTGAAATCACGGGTTGGTGCGAATAAAATCGAAACAATTTCTGAGCTCAAAAAAATAACCGAAAATCCAACGCGTCCTCGGTGAGATACAGCCACATCTCTGTGCAAAAGTCATGGATAATTTCAAGAAAATGCGGATATTTTATTCCATACTTAATCGGAACATGTCTTCTTTAAAATACAATAAAAATATCACATCTTTGTCATTACTTTACTACAAATACTACAATTACTATACTTTTTTTTACTACACTTCCTTTACAACAATTACTACAAATACTTTTTATTTTGAAATTAAAAAGTGCACTCTTACTGACACCCTATACCATAGTTTGGACTTTTTTACCTCTTTAAATATATATGTTTAGTTAAGTTATGCATTGTTGTGTACAGAGTGATCGCGTTGGACGGCGACACCAAGAACTCCACGTTCAGTGACAAACTGCGCAACGCGTACCCTGACAGGTGAGTCATTTATTTTTTGTGGAATAGGGAGGCAAACGAGCGGATGGATCGCCTGATGGTAAGCGATCACCGCCGCCCATAGACACCCGCAACACCAGAGGAGTGACAAGTACGTTGCCTTCCTTTTAAAAGAGAATACGCTCTTTTCTTGAAGGTTTGAAGGTCGTATTGCTTGCACTAGCGAGGTTTTCAATTGTCTAAATAATTGCGATCAAATCAAAGTGAACGAAGCTACGAGTATCATGATTGTTGGAATCTGCCCATTGTTAGATACTCGTGTGTTGCAGACATCTATAGTCTATTCATTTATAGGTTTTTTAATATATAGCCGTATTGACCGTACCCTGCTACATGATAAGTTGGGGTGAATTGAAATTAACCCATTTTTTAACGAATTTTAGTACAACTTATGTTTTTGATGTAAAAAGTTGTTTTATTTCAATGAGTGATATTCACGTAAACAATACAAAATGTCTCTTAGGCTCGTATTCTAGAATGACATTCAGCTTGAATTGCGATTTAAGGACAGATTGTATAGATAGATTGATAGACATATTGCCTATACAGTCTGTCTTCAGATAAATCAAGATTCAGTCTGAGTGTCATTCTAGAATACGGGCCTTAGAGTATAGTCTAGATGATAAATAGTGGTCATTCCGTGTTGTTTGTTATCCCAGTGTTTTTAATAGATATATGAAATTGTTTGACATTTGGCAAGAAGACTTTTAAACATAATAATCCATCATTCACCTATCTATTTAAATAAAAGAAAGTCGTGTTAGTTACACTATTTATAACTCAAGAACGGCTGCTTCGATTTGGTTGCTTAGAACTAGGAGACGTACATATTTTCATCCCATTCGACCTTTTTTTATCCTGGGTATAAGTTCCTGTGGGTTTGTTCGCCATGGAAGCAAAAAGTACTGAATAGAGGTTTGATTTGATTGCAGTCGGTTGAGTAGAATCTTAGATAAAAGATCCACGCGGGTAAAGCCGCGGGTGGACAGCTAGTTTTATATAAATAATTAAATAGAAGGTAGACTAATGCCGGTCCCCCGCACCCCGCAGGTACATCGAGTGCTTCATCGCGGAGCAGAACCTGGTGGGCGTGGCCACGGGCGCCGCCTGCCGCGACCGCGCCGTGGTGTTCGTGTCCACCTTCGCCGCCTTCTTCACGCGCACCTTCGACCAGGTAACACCGGCCCGCCGTCTCTCTTCACGCGCACCTTCGACCAGGTAACACCGGCCCGCCGTCTCTCTTCACGCGCACCTTCGACCAGGTAACACCGGCCCGCCGTCTCTCTTCACGCGCACCTTCGACCAGGTAACACCGGCCCGCCGTCTCTCTTCACGCGCACCTTCGACCAGGTAACACCGGCCCGCCGTCTCTCTTCACGCGCACCTTCGACCAGGTAACACCGGCCCGCCGTCTCTCTTCACGCGCACCTTCGACCAGGTAACACCGGCCCGCCGTCTCTCTTCACGCGCACCTTCGACCAGGTAACACCGGCCCGCCGTCTCTCTTCACGCGCACCTTCGACCAGGTAACACCGGCCCGCCGTCTCTCTTCACGCGCACCTTCGACCAGGTAACACCGGCCCGCCGTCTCTCTTCACGCGCACCTTCGACCAGGTAACACCGGCCCGCCGTCTCTCTTCACGCGCACCTTCGACCAGGTAACACCGGCCCGCCGTCTCTCTTCACGCGCACCTTCGACCAGGTAACACCGTCCCGCCGTCTCTCTTCACGCGCACCTTCGACCAGGTAACACCGGCCCGCCGTCTCTCTTCACGCGCACCTTCGACCAGGTAACACCGGCCCGCCGTCTCTCTTCACGCGCACCTTCGACCAGGTAACACCGGCCCGCCGTCTCTCTTCACGCGCACCTTCGACCAGGTAACACCGGCCCGCCGTCTCTCTTCACGCGCACCTTCGACCAGGTAACACCGGCCCGCCGTCTCTCTTCACGCGCACCTTCGACCAGGTAACACCGGCCCGCCGTCTCTCTTCACGCGCACCTTCGACCAGGTAACACCGGCCCGCCGTCTCTCTTCACGCGCACCTTCGACCAGGTAACACCGGCCCGCCGTCTCTCTTCACGCGCACCTTCGACCAGGTAACACCGTCCCGCCGTCTCTCTTCACGCGCACCTTCGACCAGGTAACACCGGCCCGCCGTCTCTCTTCACGCGCACCTTCGACCAGGTAACACCGGCCCGCCGTCTCTCTTCACGCGCACCTTCGACCAGGTAACACCGTCCCGCCGTCTCTCTTCACGCGCACCTTCGACCAGGTAACACCGGCCCGCCGTCTCTCTTCACGCGCACCTTCGACCAGGTAACACCGTCCCGCCGTCTCTCTTCACGCGCACCTTCGACCAGGTAACACCGGCCCGCCGTCTCTCTTCACGCGCACCTTCGACCAGGTAACACCGGCCCGCCGTCTCTCTTCACGCGCACCTTCGACCAGGTAACACCGTCCCGCCGTCTCTCTTCACGGGCACCTTCGACCAGGTAACACCGTCCCGCCAACTCTCTTCACGCGCACCTTCGACCAGGTAACACCGTCCCGCCAACTCTCTTCACGCGCACCTTCGACCAGGTAACACCGTCCCGCCAACTCTCTTCCTCCCCCTACTCCTTATCTCCTTCTCTGACAGCCTCTGTGGTGTGGTGGTAGTGCACGCGACTGCCACGCAGAGTCGATACCCGCTCAGTGCAAATATTTGTATGCATGAATATGGCTATTGGTGTGGGTGTTTCTATGTATAATATGTATGTATTTACAAAAAAAAATATATATAAGTATGTTTATCCGCATTCTAGATTTCATAACACAAGCTATAAAAGCTTACCATGGGTCTAGATTGCGTTGTGTAGAATGTTGTGGAAAATTTATTTATTTATTCCCCCCACATTTTTCTACCAATCTCTTCTCCCTTTCCATCTTCACTTATCACCAAGTGATATATTCGTCTAACGCGAGCCTTTCAACTATAATAAAGCTCTCTTCCTCCTTCACTTGCTCCCATCATTTTCTTGCACTTATTTCCTTTGTCTTCCTTCATCTTTTTCTTTTCTCCCCATCTGCCTTTTGTCAGTTTCCCCATCTCTCTCTTCTTCACTACCCATCTCCCTCTTTTGCCCCCATCTTTTTTCCTCACTACCCATCTATTTCTTTTCGTCTCCCATCTCGCTTCCCCACCACTCCTCTCAACCGTTCTCTTCTCCCTACACAAATATATACCCTGTGGCCACTAACCCCCTTTTTCTGTCTGCCGGGGTGCGAGAGATATGCTTTCGGCAATCTCACCTCTGGCACCCAAGGACCCAAGACGGCGTGCGTTTTAGTCGGTTCGAGTCCGACATAACCACCTCCACTGGCTCCGTGGGGATTTTGCGCACGATAAATAAAACTCCCTCTTTTCTGGTTATGTTCTAGATCCGCATGGGCGCCATCAGCCAGTCCAACATCAACCTGGCGGGGTCGCACTGCGGCGTAAGCATCGGCGAGGATGGACCCTCGCAGATGGGGCTGGAGGACCTCGCCATGTTCCGCGCAGTACCCACGGCTACTGTGTTCTACCCATCGTGAGTGCTTGCGTCTGATACTTACAATAATACGCGCTTGGCGTGTTCAGAGTCCCACTGTGAGGCTAGTTTCATCTGCGAGTCGATACACTTGTTAATTGATGAACAAGGCTTTGAAACGGGCTTTCCTCTGCGGATCAGGCGCCAAACCAAAATGAACCCTGAGATTGAAGGTGAAATGTAACCTCGAATCCAACCACAAAAATAATGATGACTCGTTTAATGTTTTGTTTTCCTCTACCAAGAAAAACTGCCTAAATTCTTCTAAATCAGGAATAGAATCAACATTTAGCATGAATTTTATATACCACCGAAGTGGCAGACTAGCACATGGTCCACCTAATAGAAAGTGGTTACCTGTCTTATGGGCGTATGCAACGCCAGGGGCGTTACACTTGTGCCGCCAATCCTTCTAATGCCCTTGTATAACCCCATATTTTAAATGTACACCTGATATGTCCCGTATTATATCATGTACAGTCGACAAACGAGATACGGTCGCACTTGTTCAATAAAATTTGTTTTTATGAGTGCAACTGCATCTCCTTTGTCGACTGTACGTACCACGTATTAAGTATTGGAACCCGGGACCTCTCGATCTATTAACCGTAGTTACTGATACTTTTTACTTTTTAATAGTACTATCTGTGGTGTGCAGGGACGCGGTATCGTGTGAGCGTGCGGTGGAGCTGGCGGCCAACACTCGCGGTATCTGCTACATCCGCACGTCGCGCCCCAACACCGCTGTACTGTACCCTAACGATGAGGTGTTCAAGGTCAGTGCACCCCATACGGTACTCTTACACCAGTCAGACATGTTTCAGTATACTGCGCAAGTCTATACTTGCACAGCTAAATTGTCGCCAGCGGATTTCCGAACCAACACGACCTTCAAACCTTCAAGAAAAGAGCGTACCGTCGCATTAAAGACGGATAAGAAGGGCAATTTGAACCGAGTTGGTCAAAGCCCTGTTAGGGAAAGATCGCGGGTTCGAGTCCCGCCCGAGAAGATTCTTTTTTCCTATGTATTTGAAGAGCGTACTATCTTTGGAAAGGAAGGCAACGCACTTGTGACTTCTCTGAGATGTTGGGCGACGGTGATCACTTACCATCAGTAGATGATACGTCTGCTCGTTCGCCTCCCTATTCCATAATCAAATACACAAGTGCACATTATTTGAAACTTGCGTAAGTATCATAAACAGCAGGCGATGTGAAGTCAAATTGAGATGCCCTGTATAAAAAACTTCCACTACTCGTTCCAATATTGTTGTGCAAGCCTGAATTTGGAACTGGAACTTGAATTGCACTAGACTTGTGAGGATGATGAAATTATAGCATAGTCTTCATACTCCCATCTAGTTGTTGAAGACAGAATATGAGGATAGATGCGAAAAGAACGCGTCCGAGGTGTTTATACCTTACTGAATGATAGACGAAAATATCCTGAGTCGTGTGCTTGTTATTATTTCTAATTATGAATGTGTATTTCATATCAAAAAAAGCAAAGTAACTATTTAGAACACTATGTATATTACAACACTGATGGTAGTGATAAAAAAATTAAACGTCGGTAGCAGAATGGTTAAGGAGTCGGCCTCACGATCGAGAGGTCCCGAGTTCGAAACCTGGCCATTACACTACCGACGTGAACCCACTCCTAGCACATGCAATTTAGCTTAGCTGGAGGGGTTAGAGGGAATATTAGTAATTTCAGTTCTAATATTCTGTTAAAAAAAATGCTATCAAAATTTACTTCACAAAGAAAAAATAAGTAATGAAACAAGATTTAAGAATCCATATTAATACAGGGTGTCCACGGACCTGGAAGGTCAGGGAAAGTCAGGGAAGCTATTGTGGGTCAGGGAAAGTCAGGGAAATGACTTCTCTGCCTGGAAAAGTCAGGGAAAACAAGGACTTTTGATGATTGATCTTTAAAATTAATGTAAAAGTCTAAAAAAGTATAGAATAAATAAAAATAATATTATCTTATCAGTCAACAGTACTTCTTATATATATATTTATACTCGAACAGCTAATTAGAGAGAGGAAAATGACAGTTCTTTTATCATAGATTAAGTAAAAAAATACAAAAATATACTATTTTTTACTTAATCTGTTATAAAAACTGCTGTCATTTTCCTCTCTCTACAAGATTCAAGGAGAGGTGGCCGACAGAGCCAAAAAACAATACAATTTTTTTTTTATCTGAAGCTCGTGGAACTTGGATACAAAAGTCGGTTGGTTTGGACTAGTTTTACCATCTAATCATAGGTGGAGTTAAACAGTATGAAGACATATGGAAAGTCATGAAAATTTGTTTCATCATTTCTCACGGTAATGCAAGTGTTGAGGGCGGGTTTTCTGTCAACAAATCACTGTTGGTAGAAAATTTGACAGAAGAGTCACTGATTGCACAAAAAACTGTTTATGATCACCTTAAAACCATTGATGGCCCTGAAAACCACATCATGAGTAAGGGCTGTTACTCGTGATATGGTTTTCAGGTGTCTGTCAAAAGTGCTAGGAAGAAATATCACGCGTGTCTAGAAAAAGGAAAGAAAATTAGTCTAAACAACAGCAGAAACAAGCTGAAAAACGCAAAATCGAAAAGAAAATACGAGAAGTAGAGGAGAAAAAGAAGAAACTGGAACTACAAAGAGAAAGAGAAAATGTAGAGCTGCAATTTTTTACTTTAAAAAATTACAGCTAAAAAGGTCAGGGAAAATTTTAGAAATGGTCAGGGAAAGTCAGGGAAAAGTCAGGGAAATGTTTTGACGATTTAGAGTGGACACCCTGTAATATTATAAATGCGAAAGTAACTCTGTCTGTCTGTCTGTATGTTACGCTTTCACGCCTAAACCACTGAACCGATTTTGATGAAATTTGTTATAGGGGTAGATTAGACCTTGAGAAAGGACATAGGCTATGTTTTGTCGCGATAACCGACATCCACGCGGGCGGAGCCGAGGGCAAAAGCTAGTGATAAATATGTGGTGACAATGTGTTCCCTATTTGTTGACGCTCTAAACATCTTTCACGGCCCAGTTTATGATGATATTCACGGCAGAGATGAATGAATAATTTTGTGGTTTGCAGGTGGGACAAGCTAAAGTAGTGCGCCAGTCGCCCAAGGATCGCGCACTCGTCATCGGCGCCGGAGTGACCTTGCACGAGGCACTCGCAGCCGCCGATACACTGAAGGCGGAAGGTACGACTTGCATCATTATGTTGTATGTAAAAACTTACGTGTGTATGTTACTTACACGTGAGTACGACGCTTACATATATGTGTATGTCCGGTATGTCGCTTATACGTGCGAATGTCACATGTAAAGCGATTGTCTTCAACGTTCGTGTAAATCTCTGGATGATTTAGATTCAGTGGATCTGTTAAAATTACAATTTATGCATGCTAATGTCATATCCTTCACATAAACAGCTACAAGTATTTGTATGTAAAGTAAAGC
This sequence comes from Eilema sororculum, assembly GCA_914829495.1. NCBI lineage: Eukaryota > Metazoa > Arthropoda > Insecta > Lepidoptera > Erebidae > Eilema > Eilema sororculum. The sequence goes on from OU618556.1 coordinate 19,472,270, forward strand.
CAATGAGACGAGAGAAAAAAGGTAACAAAGCGACCATTACTGAGTTACGTTGCGATAACTAGCGATTATTTTTACCCGACTGCGCGACGCAAAGGAGGGTAATGTGTTTATCAGTCTATGTATGTATGTATGTTTGTTTCTATGTGGCGTTCTAGAGACCAAATGCGTAGGCCGATTTTGATCATTCTTACGTCAATCGATTCGTCTTAACCTTGCGAGTGTCACTAAAGACATGACAGTAATCAAAATTCACCACAGTGACAACCAGACGCCATATTGTCAAAATGAAAAAAAAAAGTCGATGAACTATGTCAAGTGGGGTGTCATTGAATAGGTATTTTAAAATCATCTTTAGGTTCCTTTTATCATTTTTCATTTTAAACAATAGTTTAGGATATATAACGATTTAAAGTTGTTTAATGAAACAATCATTCTCGCTAATTTTCTTACTTATTGATTTAAGTTTTAGTTCAAATATAAACGATATGAAGGAAATTACATAAAAATATACATGTCATATAAAAACTAAAAGGTATAAAATAAAACAAATGATTAAAAAATAAAAATCCCGACTGCCACTGAAAAGATCAAAATAAGTTTGATAGCAGGCGGTACCCATTTGCCAATCATAAACCGAAAGAAAATTAATGGGTGCACCGCCTATAGCAGGCGGTACCCATTAATTTTCTTCAAACTTATTTTGGTCTTTTCAGTGGCAGTCGGGTTTTTTATTTTTTAATCATTTGTTTTATTAAGTCCTTGTCGCACATGTCACACGTACGCGACAATGGCCGAACGCAGCTGTCGTTGCGTGTTTCGTAGTACAGGAAAACTGTTAGCACAGCGCAGCGCAGCGGTTCTAAACTGTCAGATCCGCCATCCTATGAGCAATTTCATTCCTGTTTGGAATGAGTTTGAAATGATACATAATAATTTTCAAATAAAAATGTTTGGAACCGCTGAAACTATGTTATTTTGCAACTTGAACGTTATGAGACTGAACGACTTTATTTACCTTTTTTCTCTCGCTTCGTTGGCTTTACTATAGTGGTATTGTGTTTTAATTTGTATATAATCGTAATACGATCTGTATGGTATTGCAGGTGTGGACGTCCGCGTGTTGGATCCTTTCACCATCAAGCCACTGGACGAGGCGGCCGTCGTACAACACGCCAAGGCGGTGGGAGGCAGAGTCGTCGTTGTGGAAGACCACTACCAAGCCGGTAACTTGCCATTTTATTTCACTTCATTACTTTTTAATACACATTTGAGCCACATATTACAGATAAATGGGTCACTATGCGTTTCAAAATTTTGTTTTTATATCATTTGGTAATTGAGGCTCTCAAAAGTCTGACTAGTCTAACTGCGGAACTTCGCCAAAGGTTGAGGTCGGAAGGAAGTCGCTTCACGGAATATATCGAAGACATAGGAGTTCCAGCTGTCCCTACCTGAGTTGGGAAAAGATTCAAAAAATGATAATGATGGTTATATTTCTTAGCAATTGGGCATTTTCTTATAGTTAAATTAATTATTTAACTAAGCTTATTACATTAAGAACTTTAAAAGAGCGGTAAAGGTTGCATCTGTTCTTATTTCATCGTTTTTATTTATTTTTAATCATCCACTTAACTTTGCAAGCAAATGATTTGACTATTTAATGAAGTCACCACATATTAATTCATACAAGTTTCTTTATTACTTACCGTTTTGATGTTTAGTAAAAACTCATTTAACTAGTCGGTGAAATACCCAATTGCTCTGTGTATTTACTATTATTACGATCAAACCTGCGAATAATTCTCAAACTTATGACATATTATTGTCCCCCAGGTGGTGTGGGCGAGGCAGTACTGTCCGCCCTGGCGCTAGTGCGTGACGTAGTGGTACAGCACGTGTGTGTACGTGAAGTCCCACGTTCGGGTCCGCCCGAGGCACTGCTGGACAAGTTCGGCATCTCCGCGCCTCACGTGGCCGCCGCCGTAAGACGCGTTCTCGACGCGTAGGAGACTACCGGGAGACGCGAACGGTACTACACCTTGTACTGACTAGTATCTATTAGCCTATTTTAATCCAGTACTAGATATATACCTGTCTCGATGTACGCCATTACTAAGTATACATTGATCAAATGTATGCTATAGCTGTCTGGTATAACGTTTCAATGTTATTTGGTCGTGACTTTGAAGAACCTAACCTATAAAGTAACTAAATTGAGTTTCAACGAAAATTTCAAAAAAAATCGACATGTTTTATACTAGGTTATGATGAATAATGTCTCAGACCAAAAATAATAGTACAGTCAGCGTGAGAAATATGTTGACCTACAAAGTTTCAAAATGATTTTAAAACAAATGAAACTGTTTTATCGATTTTATTATTGTGTAAACTAAAATTGTGTACCTTATATCACAACAATCGGTCAACAGTAAGGTGGAAAACCAAGGAACTAAGATCGTTTTGTGCACTTTATTCGTCAAAATCTTTCTGATACTGACTGTACAACATTAAAAAAGTTAATTTTATGAATACTATAGATAATATGGACAAGTGTAGTACCGTTCGCCAATTTTTTTTAACTATTACTATCTAAGGAATGTTTGTGATCTGTGAACTGATATGTTTAGTCCGTTCGCACAAATAGTTGAATCGAAATCCAGTGATAGTTGCTATAAGAGACCATAGTTCCAGTTTCAAAAGTACTGAAATTTACATTCCTCAGACATTCCCGGTCAAAACTATGGTTTTAATTCCAAATTATTGGCATCACAACATTATCTAGTTCCTAAGCACACTGGTATCTTAAGAGTGATAATGACTACACTATAACTACAAAAAAATCATATTAATTTGTCATACTGGGTGTAAGGGAAACCATCTCAAAGCCGAAGGCGCCAAACAAATTTTTTTTTTTAAACGTTAGAAATATTTTTTGTCTAAATCATTTTTTATTTCTTTAGAGGCTATGCCTATATGTTTACGTGGAAGTAGGGAGCGTAGGGTGCTGGTCTGTCTGCGGAGTCGTTGAGACTGTCCATGACCTGTGTCAGAACATCTTTGCCTAATTTCGATACAATTATCTGGTACTTTGATTCGTCCGACGCCTTTTGCGGGTTCAATACTGCTGCATCCTAATCCAATGGAACTGTATTCGGATAGAAAATCCGATTTAACCCGCATACGATTATTGATCGAGCTGACATGTGATGTTTGTTAACGGCGATGCTCGTGATCACCTGCTCTTCGGGTTTCACTACAGCCGCACGGCCGTCGTTTGCCATTTCGTTACACTAATGTTCACACACAAGTTCAATAAATTCCTCAAAAATTCACAAAAGTTCACGAGGTTATAGGTTCTATAACTCCCACGTTCACGTTCGGGGTCACCACTTTGGAGGCTATGCCTATAGGTTTACGTGGGAGTATTTCAATGAAAGATAGCGTACACTTATAACGTTTATTACCGATCACACAAATGTCTCACAATATGTAGGACTTATAATCGAGTAACTAGAACACTTGATATTAACTTAGAATATGTATAAGTGAGCGAGTCTAATATGTGGCTGACTTTATCAAGCGTCACGTACCGACTGACTCTACAGCTACATTTTCTATGTCAATGTTTAATGAACCTGGAGTTCTACTAAGGGTCTTCGGCTTCGAGCGTTCCCCTTACACCCGGTAGATGATTGTAGTGACGTACATACTGTACGTAATCAGATTCTCTCTGTAGTTATAGTGTGGTCAAATGTTTGTTATAAACAAATCTTTTTATATACTTTTATATCAAATGTTGAAATCAAAAGTGCCTTCAAAATCAAGAAAAATCAAGAATGTTTATATCGCACAAGGTGTACGAAGGCTGTTGACACGTTTTGGATGGAATTTAAAACGTTAGTGAATAAGAAATTTAAAAAATTGAATAAACTTTTTATCGTCCTTTTGCTTATAGCTGCTAGGTATAACGAGGTACTTGTTTATTCACTATTTTTGTTACAAAGTCTTATGTTTGGGTGTAACATTGCATCAGGCGAGTCCTGTGGGCTTCCCCCGATAATGTTAAGAGTCAAACACAATGTTGATTTGGTTAAATGTTTAATTGGTATATACATTCCTGTTGATTGCATTATTTCTTTACACTATAATCATGGAATCAGTTTTTTGTTTCGCAATAAAGTTTATTGTATACAAATCTGTTTTTTTAATTATTTATTTATAAAATTATGAAAACATTATAAATAGTTATTATTATATGTACATTATTAATAACAAAGTTGTATAAAACTTACATTAATGACTAGAATGCCTCTTGTATCTTGTATATGTACAGATTGCCGATTTCCCTTAATTATAAAATAATTACAGTAAAGTTATTCTAAATTAGAGGTGTCGCATGACTAGCTTTGTTAGTGATCATATACTTCAAATAGTTAACAATACTATAATAGCACCTTTTTGATTGGCCAGCGAGTTGTACTTATAATTACGTAGCTTAGCTCTTATCCTCACACTATCTGGGCACTAATGTTTGGTTTTAAACCATATTTAGTTGCCATATTTGTTATAGAACAGTTTTTCTTTTAGTTAAAAGCTCAGTCAATAAATAATTTGTAACAATTCTTTTGATTCTTCAAGTTAAACGAACATAAACGGTAACGATACATTTCGTACGCGCTATTGAGATTCAATTTGACACGATACAATTAAAGTTATAGTTGCAACACACATTAACAAGCTAAGGCACAGTTAATAACAATAAAATTAACCATTATTGTGGACGGAGTGGCGATCAGAACACAACACGAATTAATAGTTTTAAATCTCACTAGAAAAGAATATTAAATGCATTATTCGACCGGACGGTCTGTTAATACTCCAAACAATACACAATCCCTGGTCTCATCAGACCTGCCGTCACTAGTCCTCTAGGAACTACCTAGTCCCACTTTAACCTTCAAATTATTGTTTCACTCCAACTCAGACAGCCACTTGAATGGCTACACATTTAAGGTTTTTCTTTGGTTATATCTCTCGAAGCATCACCCCCATTCACCAGCTGTAGTTCCATCATTTGCTGACGAAGGCTGCTGCTCAACATTCTCTGTATTAGTTTGGTTCTCCTCCAGCTCTCCAGGCAGATAGTCCTTCCAACTCCTGAATAGGTATCGTGTAAACTTCCTCAGTTGCCGGAATTTACAGTAAGTAGCCCCCTCTGCGGATTGCAACTGTTGTGTCTGGATTAAAAAACCTTTTTCCTTAAAAGTCTGTTCTAGTTTCTCCCTCTGCAAGCTCTTCCTAGATTTCCTTTTTTTCTTGCTCAAGTCTTCCTTACTTAGAGTTGTATTCTGGTTTTCAATTTTAGGTGTTGACGCGGACGTCGATGTTTCGCCAGTGGTATCAACGGTTTGGTTGGCATTTCTCTGTAAATAATCGTAGCCCTTATTTCCCTTATTCCCCGTACCACTGTAGTATCTAAAATTGCCGCCAGAATCGACGGATAGCATCTTTTTCTCCTGTAATGAGGGTTTGGATCCTCCTGTGAATTTGAACTTGCAAATACTAACTTCAGTCGTTGGAGTTGTGGAGTTAGTTTTAGTGGGGATGGGAGGGATGAAAATCGCTGATCTTTTCCTTTTAACTGGACCCTGGACTGGGTTCGGAGACGCCCTCTTCATTTTAGTCTGATCTGGACTCTTTTTGGCTTCTTCAACTTGTTTGATAACTTTAGGGTCGAGGAGTTCTGAGATTTGTTTGAGCACCAGTTTATTCTTATTATCGTCTAACGTTGAGGAGTTCTCTGAAACCTCACTGACGCTGTTTGGTGTTGACGCCGTCCGGTTGGGATCGTCCGTAGACATGGGTAGCTGTCCCGCAGCTGCCAGCCTTTGGTAATAAAGCAACTGTGTTTGTAATGCTAACGGATGCATGTATATGCCAGCATTAGGCCAGTACACAAGTGGAAATTTACCATCGCCCTCCTGGCTCACAGTTCCCTGTATTGGCTCTGACAACGTTGGTGAAACTGGAGGGTTTGTCCTGGAGAGATCGGGGGAACTGCTCGCCGTCGCAGACATGAGGTTCGTATTCCTTTGTATTACAGAGATGGCGTTGGGAGGGTGATCAGTCGTACCGTCTTGGTCTACGGATTCGGCGTCAACTTCAGTCTTTACTTCAGGAAGGGACATATAGATATTCCCGAATTTCTTCTGTATCTGTATTTTGAGGTCGTGTAGGTCCCTGATGCACAGATTCAAGGGTTCATCGTCGCTGTGGAGTGGTCCCGCGATGGTGAGTGGAGCCTCCGGCATTGGCTCGTCTGGACTATTGAACTTTGGAGGTGACAGAGATTCTAGTCGCTTCTTATTCTCCTGCGACAATTTCCTTTCCAATAAGCTAGAGATAATTTTATTCTGCAAATCCGTTTTGGGACTGCTTAGAGGTGGATTGTCTCCACTTCTAAAAGGTGGACACATGTTCAGAGGGTTTAATTTCTCTTGTCTGGGCGATGGTTGTCCTGGCACCACAGTTCCGTAATTTTCATAAATTAGGTGGCATATATCAGCCTTTTTAGGTTTTCTCCCTCTTCTTGGTTTAGAGTTGTTGAGGGTCATTTCTCCCATGTACGGCAGGTCGTCATACGTTACAATTTTACTTGGAGCGATGGCGGGATGTTTCTTTTTCTTCTCATCAGCCTTAGTGGGTGGTTTAGCTGCCATGTTGAGCATCGATGACACTTGTGGCACCGTCAATGTTCCAGACTCATTCTGTATGCCGGCGAGTCTCTGCGCCCAGATCTTGAAAGTCTCATTGGTGAAGTTATTAATGTCAAAATTGGGTTCAGTTTTAGGCTTCTCCGGGGGCTTCTGTTGTTTCTGTTGCACTTGCTTCGCGTTCGCTTTCTGTAGGCTCTGCTCGTAGTGGTCCAGGTACTCCTGGGGCAATGCCTGGTGATGGAACTTTAGCTTCCAGCGGTTCTTCTGTCGGTTGCGCGCGTGTTTAGGCTTCGGGGACTCCTGCTTCTCGAGACGCTCTTTGCTCGCTGATAGCAGTTGTTGGCGCAGTAACTCTTTATTTTCCGATGTCCTGGAACCATAGAAAAATAATAAGTAAATGTTTAAGGTTTCTGCCAAATCGGGGATTGTTTCGAATCATGTAGGCTAAGTGTTTATAAACCTATGTATCACTTCTATTGATGGACAACTTTATACTAAAAAATCTCAGGCAGTTCGCATTAATGGACTTTTAAGACTTGGCCATGACTTAGGGTATGTATGTGTGTGTGTGTGTTGGTAGGTGGAGGAGGGGTCCGTACCGGAGGGGTCGCGGCGGCTGTGCGGGCGGGGCGGGGGCGGGGCACACGTCGCCGCACGCCACGCGCCGCATCACTTCTGCAACAAACATACGCACACGTTACATGACTTGTTCGCACTCGTAACCCTATGTTACAGACAGGACACCTAGCTACATAAGAAGATCTAGTCTACTGATTATGGTCGGAGAGAGGCGGGTTTCTATAACTCTATTGATTGGTTCAATAAAATTGTTGATCAGCTTGCCTGGTCCAGGGCCCTTCCCTGGGTCAGAGGAACATGAGATTCATCCCGTTCCTCCCCATTACTACCTATATGATGGGATCTTATAGGTGATCGCACTCGCATGTCAATCTGCCCACCGCAGTCCACAGCTGGACATAGGCCTCTCCCAATGTGTGCCATTTCACCCGATCCTCCGCCTGCCACATCGAGTCTGTCCCAACAAGTCAATCAATTAGCCCACCGCAGTCCACTACTGGTCATAGGCCTAATGTGCGATCCCAGCATGTAATCGATAATAATTTTCGCCTATAAGTTATTTAGTATCAGTACCTAGGCAGAGGCACTCGTATTCATCGTTATCCGATAGGTACTACTGCTGTTTATAGTAATGCCACCTAACGATAACCTGGATAAAATTATTTAATCTGTGTGCAAATAGAAGCAGGTCACTGTGTTACCGAGCCACGACCGATAATCTCTGTAACGTGGTGTTGTTAGTATTTTTAAACTTATTTGACAGAAGACGTATTTGAGTAGTTTTTTATTTAGAAGAGGGAGTTTACTCCTGAAATAATTTTAGGGGTTTATTTTAATTTACGTTTACCTACTTGTGGAAGTTAAAAGAAAACAATCGTTTAGGAAATAGTCATTAGGAATAATACTTAAAACTAAATACCTAAACCTGAATCTTTTTCATGAGCGATATGAACAAAATGTCCTTGTCACAAGTGACTTAGTAGGTACCTATTATTTTGTTTGATGACTATATTTTAGGCGGACGTTTACTTATGGACCGGAGATAAATGGCCCGAGCATCTTCGGCTATGACCTCAGCGCTTCCCGAGCAAGGATAATGCATAATGGATGATCAAATGCGGGTGAGAGGTAAAGGTCTTTTGATGATACCTAATAGTTAACTGTTTTCCACATAAATGTGTTTTGTTTACCTAGTACCTACTATCATTTATTCTGTGGTTCTAGTAGACCATAGCATAGCTCTAACGAAATGGCGCACATTTTTTTTTAAACAATATTAGTAACCGAAATTAAGCCACTACCGTATAGCTTGTGTTAGGAGGGGCTTGTGCCCACTGTGCCCCTACACCTGCACGGTTGCTGACCTAAATGAAGCTACGGAAGGTGCTGTCAAAGTCGCCGAGTTTTGGGCTGATATCTAGATATTGGGAGTGAGAGTTCTCACCCTCGCCACCCTGCTCACGGCAATGGTCAGCTGCGCGGACGCGTGGGCGGCCGGCGTCTCCTTCAGCGAGCAGGTAATGGTCGTGAAGGAGACGGCGGAGCGGGAGAGGCGGCGCGAGCGAGAGAGACTCGCGGATCGCGCCACCCGCGCGCGCAGGCAACTCGGGCGTCGGAGGGCACTGACTGACCTCCGTCCCCCATGAGGCGCGGGCCTGGGGGTGACGGGTGGAGCCGCCTGTCACCCCAGCAGAAGCAGGCCACGGCGGCGGCGCGCTGAAAAGTGCGCCTGATTCCGGGGGCGAGTTGGGGACACCGTTGTCCCCTCTCCTGAGGCCAGACCATAAGGGATGGCCCTGGGTCAGCCGGGGTGCGAGGGATATGTTGATGACAAACTCACCTCCGGCCTAGCACCATGACCCACAGTCGGCGTGCGGTTTTAGTCGGTTCGAGTCCGACATAACCTCCCGTTCCGGCTCCGGAAGGGGGGGTATCCGAGGGGATTTCCGCACGAAAAAAAAAAGGTATCTAGATATTTAAATTGTTGCCACTGACACGAAGAAGAAGAATAAGGAGCGGGTTCTGTGTTATGGCCAGAATTCGAACCCGGGACCTGTCGATCACAAGGCCTACTCCTTAAACACGTGTCCAGTAGTGGACTGCGGCTATTGATTTAATTGATAGCTCAGTGGTCAGTCTCCTGCATGGTACTGGTCGCTTTTCTTTCTTAGACGTTCCCTTGTGCCAATCTTATTCAAGAGCAGACTTATTCATATATTTAGTTTTGATTATGTTTTCGTTGTTTATTTTTCAATTGGGTACCTACTTATATACCAGTATGAGTAGACACCGTAGAATCAAAAAGCGCGTAAACATAACACCGTGATAACACAAGTTTATTGAACCACTAACGTACCCACATTGCCCACACGTCTCACCTCGGCACACCACTCACTATGCGAGCGGGCTTCACCTGATATAAATATATTGTAAACATCTGGGAATCACAACACATCATAAATTACTTATACGAGCGTTTGTTGTATTACAATACATAGGTATACGGTTTAAAATATTTGGTTTTTTATAATATTGAAGTAGCAAACATTGACACGATGATGGTATACCTACGGTCAGGATCGTAGAGGTAGGTAATCAAGTCAATCCAGCGTTCGATTCCCAGACGGAACATAGCAGACGTAAACCGCGTAATAATTATTATTTAGGTTTATTGAAAAATGTTAACAATAATAAAATCACTAGCAAGGAATTAAAAAGTCCGATAGGTAATATGAATATTTCTAGATGTACCTACTGACTTGCCTACTTATTGACATATTGACCCCTAAACAAGCCAAAGGTTTTAAAACCTAAATACAAAGTCCTTTTGTTGGATTTTTCCTTCCCGCGTGGCCTGCGATCCCATTCCCGCTGCACCCTCTACTATATTAAGCATGTATTATATCTACATATAAAGCTTTTCCTCTATCTATTAAAAGAAGCTGCTTCAAAATCTGTAGCGTAGTTTTGAAGAAATAAACATACATAGGAACGACTAGCGACTACATTGTATAAAGCGACTTTGCTTCATACAATGTAGTGATGACATAAATGTGTGAATGTTACTGCCCACCCCGTCCGACATCGGTCGCGTGAGTACGACAAACACGTTTATATTGCACCGAGCGATACACAATACACAATTGATGTGTGTATTATACTATAGACTCGCTAGTGCTCCTAGGGCATGCCTATAATAGAATGACTAACTTTACTGAGATTAACAAATAGCAACATACTTTTCTCTCTCTATAGCCGGACAGCCGCTCTAGACAGATGGCAATACGTTTGTAGAATCAGAATAGATCGGCAATATATGGGATTGACATACGTTAGCGACTGTCATAAACATCATAACCGACAAAATACCTGTCAATTTAGTGCTCTTGTTGGTGTATCTAGTAATCGCCACTACTCTTTCCTCGCAGAGCAAAGAGTAGTGGCGTATCAGAAGATGTAGGTACATATCCTGATACGACTCGACTATAACTTGGTCTATTCCATTTTTATAGTCTTCATGGTCTACCTTTTCATCTCTTTGGTCTCTATATTTTGTCCAACATATCGAATTTGTTTATTATTAGTACATTAGATTACAGACAGAAATCTGCGTAACAAACATAGACTTCTACTTCCATGTTATCGGCTTAGCAGGGTTAGTGATTCCTTTAAGGGGGATGGTATACGTTTTTATAACAAACTGCCAGAATCGATCCTTGGTATGCCTGACAATAAATTCAAAACCTTTGTAAAGACCACCTTATCCAAAAAAGCATACTATAGGATAGATGATTACTTGAAAGATAAAAATGTCTGGCTTGAGCATGGTGCAGGCCCCTCGTAAAATGCTATAATTACAGCATGGTACTGTACCTATTAGTTACGTGACTTATTTGTTACATTATGTAACTTTGTTTTAATTCTTACGTTTAAAGTGTTTTATACTTGTTGTGATTGTTTATCCAGACGCGAAATGTACATTCGTCCACATTTAGCAAGAAAATAACTATTGTAAATTGACGTCTAAAAAATGCCACAGTTAAGTTTGTTGCACCGTTTCTTCTCCACCAGCGCCTTGGAAGCCGTGGTGAACTTAGATTAAGTAGAATTAAAATTGACGTCAATAAGAAACAATTTTATTGTTCTATATTGAAAAATAAATGACTATGACTATTATATTAATGCAGCAATTTTTAGATTAGCTATTGTTAGCAGTTACAGCTATGAGAAAAAATCCAGGCAATAAGTGTGGTTTTCCAAACCTGAGCTACTAATATCTAACAAAACCTTATTAGGAAGCCTAGAAATTCCTTTACATAATGAAAGTGTATAAATAGAGGACATCTAAATATAGGTATAATACAGTGGTTGTGTGTCAGTGGGCTGTATGGTCAGGCCTGAAACCCGAGAGTGAGCGCGCCCGAAATACCCGCGCCGCGAAAGGCGACGCCCGGCGCCCGCTCCGAGGAACACGGTACCATTTCGCAATGCCGGCCATTTGGATGTCTAATGTAACCGAGGTTCTGAGAAACACTGTTCTGTCTTGTCGAGAGCTTTAAATAGGTTCAATGATGTACTAAATTAGCACGGTATTGTCGATGGCAGTTACTCAATATGGAAATGTGGTCGTTGAGAACATTTTATAGATTATCTTATAGGTCGCGAAAATATATTTGTTCCCTATGGTGGAAATCAGCCTGAAGTAACCTGTTAGTGGGAACTAATTGACCGTTTAGGAATATAGGCTATATCAGGAATCTACCGATTTACCCATGGAGAAAAGAATGTTCTCGTCTCCATGACTTTACGAACAAATTACACCTATAAATATTGAACCGCAATAGATCTAAAACAAAGTACCTTAATCTAGGTTTAACTCATACCTACATGGCTAACATTTTTCATAAACACAGTGGTAGGATACGCGTATTGTTAGGTACAATACGCGTATCCTACCACCTAATGCCAACCTACCAACAAATGAAAATATTGTAACATCACACCTAGTCAATTGCCACAGAAGCCCATTTCTCCAATCGTGATTCTGCGAATACTGTAATAAAAGTCGTGAATCCCCAAGAATGACGCGCTTGTACATTTATGTTCCAAACCGATAGATGATGATATTTTCGGCAGAATAGAATTGAAACGATATGTCGTCGTGTTTATAGATCGAAATAGATATTACACAACTACAAAATTCAGCTAAAACAATGAAAACAGTTCGCTTATGGGTCGAATATTTGGTCTGCATATGGCTTTAACTTCTTAAAATGAAGTCAACTTCAGTATTTATTAAAATGCTATAAAATGTAAGGTTGGAGTTGAATTTTGTCGCTCATTTTTCTCGATAAGCCACCCATGGAGATGTGGTGGGCGGAGCATTAGTGCGATAATTAGGTAACATTCTCTTATGGGCGACTAATGAGCAGCTATCTAGTTAATTAATGAAGACGTGAAATCTGATAGCAGACTAATTCTATAAGAAAATAATCTTGGAGAAACTTTTACACATATTTGACTCTTGACTCATTCTGGTTGTACCTTTGTCTGGACAGTAACTTGAACTTCTTCTTACTACCAACAGTCTTAACTATAGCCATTGCTATTACTGAGGTGGCAAACTAACATAGTTACCTACCTATGTCTCGTTTGAACGAAGGGATTTTCTTAACACCATAGTCTGCACAAGACAGGCGCGCAAGTAACCGACGTTTTTAAAGAAATATCCCATCTAAGTAGAACTAAACGTTCAAATTTCAAACGTTTATCTTTTCCACATCATAAATACTTTGGGCATTCTTTACCAACACAAATATAATTTTTAATGGATGCAAACATTGGACTCTCCACTGACTCACATCACAGGTGACAACAAAGAACAACGAATGTATTCGTAATTAATTATTTTATTGTTGGTTAGATTTATGAATTGAACACTTTACGAAAAAAACAGTCATGGCTCTAGGCTTAAGCCCCGGTATTTCTCTCAGGTTGGACAGACAGACTCCAGGCTCCAAATTGTAAACTTTGAACGCAATCGAGAATCCGCTAGGAGGAAGACCAAATAAAACTTCTATACTTACGCAGTACAGAGACCATTCTACATTCGATTGAACGATTCAACAATTAATCGAATACAATAAAACAAATATAAATCTATTACATGCCTTTATCTGTCAGCCACCCCGCGAGAGCCCGCATCTCCCGCCTGTGAATCATGAGTGCGGTTGTTCCCTGTTCGCATTCTCCGTGGCAGCTCGCCAATCGGACATAAGGAAAGAATCAGCACGTAATACTGAAGTTTGGCTCGTATCAGTACTGGGCACGAAAATAAATATATTGCTATCGCATCGCCGCGGTAAACAGCGATCGGTTGAAAAACGTGCAATCGTTCGCAAATCATAACATTGACTCATACTCTTCTTATCCACTGTATGCCTATAATATTTTACTGTTTACAGTGCACAAGTGATGTGTCTTGTTAATAACAAATCCTTCCAGTCTTGCCTTTTGGGGATTGATAGTAACTCCAGTTTCCTCCAAAGTGACGCGGCACCGACAGCCTAGTGACTAAAGACATCGAAGTTAAAATCCAGAGAACGCAGGTTCGAAAACTGGCCATTGTTGACTTAAACTTCAAGAGATTCGGTTTAGCTGAAACATTAACGAGAATACCTACTAGTATCTAATTTCTGTTACCTTACTATCCAATATTGAAATAATTTTATCTAAAAAACCTCATCGAATATTTGCAAACAGTTGTATTGTTAACAAAACAGATGCACTGCAAACGATATCGTTCAGTCGCCGGGAGCAACAAACTGTTCATCCATTAAAGGGTATCAACATCAACGAGATGAGAATCCAACATCCTCACTGTATCATTGTATGGATTTGTTCGCGAATTAACATCATCTCCTGCGTCCCAAATCGCGCTATAAACTCGCTGCTGACTAAACCCTTCGCTTTTAAGGCATATTGATGATATACAAGCTAAATTAAGGTAGATTATTATAATTCATATTATACTTAATGCAAAAGCACCGAACTTTGAATGGGTTTCGTTAAAATTTGGCACCTGAAGCAGTAAATAGGATACCTACGTAGGTACTGAGAAAAGTCAAGTTTTTGAAATAACTATTTTCTGCTTTAAGTATAAGCCAGCATCAGCTACAATCTTACAACGGTATAAGTACCCCACCAAGTTATTCTAGTTCAAGACAACCTCGTCCGATTGATGAGCAAAGCTTTGTTCTTTTTCCTTGAATTGGGGAGTTCAGAGATCAGTGGCTTCTGTAATAACCAAAATATTTATGCGGAATAAAGGAAGGAACCGTACTGTCTCGGTTCTACGCTACAATGATGATGACTCAACAATTATTGGAGAATTTCTATGACGCTACAGAATAAAGTGATACTTGACTCCACGATCCAAATGGGACTATCAGAATTCGTAAATCCTGTTGGACCCACCAATGGAGCCATGAAAACTCGAAAGTCCTGTTGGACCCATCAATGGAACTTTCCAATGGAACCAACAGTCCTAAACCCTCAAACCACAGACACTACTATTCAACCAGTTTCCGCCCTTTTTATTTGTAAACACGCCTCAATGTTTCCATCTTATAAAATGACGCTATACCTACCCGATCATGGTTATAAATACGCTCATGATTTACGAGCCGACAATGGCTCGCGCGTCCGCGGACCGCCTCCGAAATACTCCGAATTGGTAAATGCGCTCGATATGGCAGCAATAACACAATTATTCACACAAACTCGCCACAGATGAGGTCTAAATACGTCTCGTTCTTGGCCAAATATGGGGGTTATAGGGAAGTATTTAGGTGTAACTTAATAATATACCTATTTAAGTAGAACAGGTGAATATTTGATTAGCTGCTATTGTTAGAAACTACATAATATGTCATAGTTACTTTACTACACCTTGAACACATTTTTTAATCCTTAGGTACCTGTCTCTACTCTCAGAGATCAGAACAGCTGGAATATAAACGAGAGTAAAGTATTCTAGCCTAAATTACAGCATATTTGACTATTGATAAACTCAAGAGAGCTTGATAAAAGGTGTATGACAGGGTACCAACCTCGGACCGATGAAAACCACGATGTATTACATTGATTTATCTAAGCTAAATAGGACCACCTAAGACTTTCGGCATTCGGGGAATAATTTTCAACCCCTCGAAGCTGGCCTTAAACTTCTACTTACTACTCTGGTGACATACATGCATCTCGACAGTATTATGTAGGTAAGGAGGTATATATTTATACGTTATGTACCTATGGAGATATACCCAATATTTGTATTATTTATCTACCCAAATTGTGATTTCAATTCCAATTTTATCCGTGATTAGGTTTTTTTTTTTTTTTGTTCTTTATTTCACAACAAATAGATTTATATGTACAGAGCAAACAACTGCTGTCTGAGAGCAGTCAAATACAAATAATAAAGTACTTACAATAATTACTTTGTCAGACTGAGGCGCCTATAAAAGTTTACAAAATGATAATTCAACTTACTTTTTAAAACACATATCATAAACACTATTAAATTTATCTATAACACAAAACTTATGAATTTATTAGTTCTAAATTCATTTATTCACTAATGTAGGTAGTTGATAAGTTAGCGGTTACCGCCGCAGTCAGCAGCTGGGAACAAAACGTAGTGATGGGGCAAGCGATATGTACCGTAACTGTCGATATAAGGCAAGTCAGAAACACCCGTCTGACCGATACTTGAGATCAGTTTATTGGAATGATTTCTATGTTTACGCTTAGTGAAAAACCGATTAGATTGCTTTATTATATATTTTTTTAATAAAGGTAGGTTTATCGTGAAATGTAATTTGGTTAAGTTTGTCCGAAATGGTGTGTTGTAGGATATTTTAACTGCTTTATTTTGAATGGTTTGAAGTAGTTTGTAATTACTATCACACGTACTACTCCAAGTTGGGCACGAGTATGTAAGACAGGGACGAACCAGGGTTGTATAAATTCGCAGTTTTGTTATTGAACTCAGATTACTTTTTCTGTTCATTACTGGATGTAAGGCACCTAATGCTTGGGCCCCTTTAACCCGTAGTTTGGCTATGTGCTTAGTCCAATTGATCTTATTGTCCATTGTTAGCCCAAGATATTGTACAGACTGGCTCCACGGTATTGAGTAGCCATCAATATTAAGAAGCTTGTCAGGAGCCTGGCGTTTACGAGTGAACATGATTGCCTCAGTCTTGTGTCCATTCAGCTTGAGTTTCCACTTCGAAAAGAATTCTTGTAGGAGATCAAGTGATAATTGAAGTCTACCAACAATAAGGTCAACGTCATCTGAGGTGGAGTACGTTGCTGTGTCGTCAGCAAAACATGCCAGTTGTGTACGAGGCTGGATGGGTAAGTCATTGACGTATAAGATAAACAGAATTGGCCCCAGGACTGAGCCTTGTGGAACACCAGCAGGAATCGACTGGGGTGAAGATTTCACGTTATCTATGTGAACTGCAAAATGACGATCACTCAGGTAAGACTGGAGAATCTTAACAGTGTTTAGTGGTATGCCGATAGTGATGAGCTTGTGAAGAAGTCCTTCATGCCACACAGAATCAAAAGCCTTTTCGACATCAAGCAGGACCATCCCTGTTGATTTATTAAGATTTAAGTTGTGCGCTATATGTTCAGTCAGTCTAGTAAGTTGCAAGGTGGTTGAGTGTTGTGCACGGAAGCCAAATTGTTCGTGTATTATTTTATCGTTTGAATATGATAATAAACGAGAAGAAATAATCTTTTCAAATAATTTACCAAGCGCTGGTAATAAACTAATCGGTCGATAGTTGGCGGGTATAGTTTCATCTTTACCGAACTTCTTGAGAGCTATAACTTTGGCATCTTTCCAGGCACTAGGAAAATACCCAATTTGTAGACAACCGTTAAATATTTTGGAAATGTAAACAATAGCTTTTTGAGGCAGATTCTTGAGAAGAATATTTTGAAGTCCATCCATACCGGGATATTGTAATTCTTAAGATTTTTCAAGGTTTTGGTAATCAGCTGTGGATAAACTGAATTAGAAAGTTCAGAAATTTTGTAGTTACTAAGTTCTAGGAGCGACTTCTTAACGTCAGCATCCACCATAGGACTCTTCCAGTCAAGCGTAAGACTCATGTTTGCTTTAAACGCCTCGGCCAGCGCTTCGCATTGCTCCTGTATGTTTGTTGTCACGGAACCGTCTACTTGTTTTAGGGGTGGCAGTTTATTGTTATTCGGTTTTAGATTTTTAACAAAGCGCCAGATATCATTACTAGGATTGTCAACTTTAGCCAACTTCCCATCCCAAACTTTATCCAAATGTGATTGAGTCAAAGCACGGATAATTTTCTGCAAGTTATTTATTTTACGGCGAATTTCCAATTTTGCCACACCACCTTGCAGCTTTTGATCCTGACGACGAAGTTGGTTCCTTTGCCGTATGAGCTTTTTGATTTTACGTGGTAATTTAAATTTGGTCATTGTAGTCGTAGAGATGGGAATATTAATGTCTCTCGCCTCCGAAATGCTGTTTTGCAAATGTGCAACTGCATCATCTATTTCTTGAGTATTTTTAAAGACACTGCTACTTAAAGAGATGTTAGAATTAATCGATGAGCGAAAGCCACGCCAATTGGCTTCACTGAACTTATAACTTATAGGTGCGGCGTTGCGCTCAACTTGTCCCTGTATCGAGAATATTAATGGTAGATGGTTAGAGTTTAAGACTGGTAAAGCCATTAAGTTATCTAAGCAGTAAATATTATGACAAAGCACTAAATCCGGATTTGTAGGTGATAAGTCATGACGGTAATTAATTTGAGTAGGTTTTGTAGAGGAATAGATTGCATAGTCACGTTCCAACATGTGCCTGAAAAGAGTTCTACCCCGACCGTTAGTACAAGAGTCGTGCCAAAAAGGATGGTGTGCATTGAAATCACCCATAATGAGTACTTTGTTACCAAGATTCAGGAGTATGTCTAAATCGTAGTTAAGTAGGGGTAAATTTGGAGATTGATAAATAGATAGAATAGTGTATTCAACATTTGATAGCATTATTTTGATACCAATAGCCTCAATATTTTTAGTTACAGGTATTTTAAGAAAAGTGTGTTGTATATTTTCTCTGACAAGAATAGCCACACCTTGTCCTCTACCAGAATGATGTTTATCCTGACGATAACAACAAAAACCAGGCGTAACCATAGAAATCTTATCAGTCAACTTAGTCTCACAAACACCAATAATATCAACATTTAAGGTACCTACAGCAAGATCCAGTAGCTCGTGTATTTTGTTACGCACTCCATCAGAGTTCCATGATAGGAAATAAATCTTTTCACAGTTAGACATAGTGACCTAAATGAGTTATTATAAGTACAGCTTTTTCAAAAGTGGTTGAACAAGCTAAAAATTGTTGTTTTAAGTCTCGTATAACATTAAGAATGTTGATCATCTCTTGAATCGTTTGATCGCCCATACTCGGCAAGGTGGACTTTTCACTGGTTGCATTTACAGTAGCAGGAGCTGTTCTTGCAGCAATAGAAGCCCAAGATCCAGCTGATGTTGCAGATACAGAAGGGCGTAGCACTGGTGACTCGTCTGGCTGGACGTTATTAATTGGTTTCATCCTCTTAGGTACTTTGCCTTTGTTTATCCTCTCCAAATACGCTAAACGAGAATGGCATTTGTGATAGTTAGCTGGATGGTCCTCTTTACAATTACAACATATAGCTGGTTCTGCTCGATCAGACTTGGGACAATCAGCAGTCGTATGTGATCCCGTACATTTTACACAACGTGCGGGCATATTACAATTTCTTGACGAGTGACCGAAACTTGACGAGTGATTAGGTAAGTACATGACTAACGGTG
Organism: Eilema sororculum; assembly: GCA_914829495.1. Classification (NCBI taxonomy): domain Eukaryota; kingdom Metazoa; phylum Arthropoda; class Insecta; order Lepidoptera; family Erebidae; genus Eilema; species Eilema sororculum. The sequence continues at coordinate 19,491,490 of OU618556.1, forward strand.
TACTGGAGCGTCGACCACATTACGATATAAAGTATCGGTACTACATACCTACTAATGTAGGTACATATTAATATGCATCAATGGGTCAAAGGGCAGTGCCTCGTCATCCCAATCCCCAGAATAATGAATCAACTTCTGAATTTTTGTTTAGTTTTGTTTCCTTTAGTAAACTGTTTATTGGAACTCAGTTTAGTCAACATGGACTTCATGTATTTCTTTCTCACTATTTTCTATATAGTACTTGAAAAGATCAACATGAAATATAAAATTTTAAGAAACGCGTGCGAAATACATTTTAACATCGTCGCAGCGGATAAAAGAACAATACCATGTAAGAAGTCTCAACGTCACAGGCATCTTATTTCGCAAGCTACACTTCACCATGTGTGTGTAGACACAAATATCTTCAACACCATAACCTGACTCATAGCCAACTACAATCAGAGCGCGTTTCCTTCAGCGCGTAAGATTACGCCGTCAGTTACATTGGCGCTTGGCAGCCGTCCAGCACCTACGTCACACTCGTGTTGGGCTAGTGGACCACACATATCCACTCACCATACGCTGAACGGTTCGATGTTCATAATTTGGTGTTGTTTTCCTGCTTGTGGGACAATTTATTTGTATGAATGACATTGACGCAGCGTACCATAGACTTTGTCAAGAGGACTTGGGACTAATCATACTGGTAGGTAGGTACTTAAAGGGCGTTATTTACGAAATAATTGTCTAATAATCTGTGGAATTTATACACGGTATAGATATGATGGAATTTTAACACAAGTAATGTTTTGCCAGGCATGTTTATATTCCAAAAATAGCTTATCTAGTTGATAGTCTTTGCAAGAGCAAATAGACTGACTCTGCCGGGGAGTACCACTATCTGACTCTATATCAATATTATTAGGAGCGTTTCATTTACGTATGTTTATGTGACTTTAGTTTTTCTTATTTTTCTCCCTATCCATCGATATTCTGTCTACAATACAGTAAAAATGTAGTAACACGCGTTGAAGCTCTACCTAGTATTGCAATTTAAGCGTTTATGGAACGCTTACCATAAGATGGACTACGTGTTCATTTGTTACCTTAGTATCATAATTATAAAAGTGTGTATTTTGTAAGTCTTGTATTTATTACAGATAAAAGATCAAAGAGATGTTCTTGACAAAAATATAAGAAACTATTAAATTATCTATCAGAATAAAGTTATCTGCGGCAGTCGCAAAGTGTGGCATTTGTTTGAATTGTATTATAAATATTTTGACATTTTAATATGATTCATTTCCAACCAAATAAGTAGTTCGATATTTTTTAAACAAAAAATATACTAAGGCCGGTGAATACCTATGGGCTAGGCAGGGGCCCTGCCGCAGGGGTGCTCTTTTTTGAAAACTATATCTATCTGCCTATAGACGTCTACTGAACACATTTTTGAACTTCTTACTGCTATCAGGAAATTTCTAACAGAGAAACCCAGTAAACAATACCGTATATACCTATGACAATTGCCACGTACATGTGAAAACAGTACTTCTACTGAAGAGCAACAAATTAAGACCAAATCGGATGTTTCAAATCCTTGAGTTCATATTTAGTGTTATACAGCGTGCGTGACTTTGGGCTAACTGTTATACAAACAACCAATAGACATGACTCACTCGTAATGAGCAAACACTTGACGCAGTTTGTCTGCAAATGTTCAAAATATTACGAGGTTATCATTTTGATACCTACATCATTTCCGTATTAGAGTTTTTAATATTGTCCCCGTCTTCAGATAGAGGAGGTTTCTTATAAGAAGGGGAGTGGTTGTTGAAATAATGGTAGATGAGCAGCTCAGAGGTAGGTAAGGTATAACCAGTAAGGATAGTTTTGAGCACGCTTTTTTCCACGGTGGCGATCCGGCTAGGATACTCGCCGCTTCAAACTGCTGTCACCAACAATTTGGAGCGCAGACTTCGGAAATGCTCTCCGAAGTTCCGACCGACCGTCGAGTACGAGCCCCAGGTATTTCAACCGTGGCTTGATGTCGATGGGAGTACCTCCTACTGTCAGGCTGGCTCCCGGGCCTGGCCTACGCCGAGGGCCATGAAAGAACATGGCCTCGGATTTGTGCAGAGCCACCTTGAGACCCAGCCGCCGGATCCGATGTTCCACAGGAGCGACCCCAGGACCGATCCCTATGGAACACTGCACGACATCTCTCGCTTACCGACGCCGGTCGCACTTGGGTAGATGACGGCGCTCTCCATCAGGTACGCCCCGACTAGTTTTGAGCACGCAACCAGTGTTGATCTAGATATATTGGGTTCAATTCTCTGTTTTCTTTTTCTGTGGTTTATTTTTTCTTAACTTCATGCCAAAAAGTATCCATTTATCAGCTATACGTTATATACAGTATACATATTAGGTGTGCATATAGGCATGTACACACAGTTCTACCTATCACTTCAGTACCTAAGTACCTACTGGATAAATACCTACGACGAATGTCTAACAGAAATTATCGACCCATATTAAGTGACTATATAATTAGGTGCCTCTAATTCGAGGTATTCCTCGAAGCGCAACAGTTTTGAGGCGCACCAAATGAGGCGCACCATTTTTATTCTTCGGAGCGCACCATTTAGCTACTAAATGGTGCGCTCCGAAGAACAATTAAAAATATTAACTTTTTATTCTTCGAAGCGCACCAATGATTATTAACTTTCGAATAGAGATAGGATACTAACTGAAACTATCGATATAAGTAAAATACGTTATGAGGTATTGAGTTATCAGGGCGTAATTTTCGAGAACAATGTCGTTGCATGGATGGCAACCATGGAACTAAAAGTGAATTTGTCAATATGTTAATAGTATAACACTCACCGGGATATTTACCATGTTTATAATTGGTATTTGGTAACCGAGTGTTTGGTAACGGTGAGTGTTATACTATTAATGTTAATGACCATGTCAATCTCAAATCATATATTGTCAATATGTGTTTTCAAATATCTATTCTTAAAGTCATGTCAAAGTGCTATCCTTATTTAATACAAACTGGGGTTAAAAATTCAGGATTATTAGGTAATTCATAATCTGGAGTTGGAATTCAGCCAATATTTAAAGCATTTTGTAAAGCTTCTAATAATATTCAATTATCACGACCGTGACAAATGGCCATGTGTAGGTATGTTATGTTGTTTATGTTGTGCAGTGATCTGGTGTTTATAAAAAATACTTTTAATTAAGTGATAGGCAATTACTATGTAGGCAACCAAGCATCCAAGCACCACCATCTCGAAACCGCGCAGCCAACCTTATTCTTTCTGACGGAGACGCAAATATCATGCCCGGCCGATACAGGCTATCTAATGTACCCTGGTTATAAACTGGAACATAATTTTATGAGTCACGCCGGGGTATGCTTGTACGTCCGGGATGATATTTGCTGCCGCCGTCTTCATATTCATGAAGACAGGGACCTGTCAACTCTATGGGGACGTATAGATCACGGTGGCCACACCCGTATCTATGCGTGCCTTTACAGGTCTCATAGCGGTGACTTGGGCACAACTCAGCTGTTTGAGCACCTGCAGCGGTCGGCGGACAGGGTAATTGAGCAATATCCCACCGCAGACTTAGTTTTCTTGGGGGACTTCAACGCTCACCACGTGGAGTGGCTGGGGTCTCACACGACTAATTTTGCGTCAAGGGCTGCTCACGACTTCGCCCTGACCTATGGGTTCTCTCAACTGGTGCATTCTGTCACTAGAACACCAGATATCGAGACCCACAGATCCTCTATACTGGACTTTCTGCTGACTTCGCGTCCGGATGAGTACTCCGTAACTGTGGAAGCACCTCTAGGTACTTCGGACCACAGCCTCGTCCGGGCGAAAGTGACACTTGTGCGACCTGAACCACCGCGGCCACCTTAGTGGCGGCATGTCTGGCACTACAGGTCAGCAGACTGGGACGGACTGCGGGAATTCTTCGCGTCGTACCCGTGGAGGCAGCTTTGCTTCACTTCAGATGATCCAAAATCCTGTGCAACAGCAGTCGCTGACGCGATCCTAGCGGGCATGGAGTGCTATATCCCCAACCGCTGGATCGCGACAGGAGCGAGCAAGCGTCCGTGGTTTAATAGGTCCTGCAGAGAAGCGAGAACTCTCAAACAATCTGCTTATAAGGATTGGACCACGGCCCCCGCCAATAAGGATCCGAACATCAGTGAAGTGAAGCGGAAATTGAATGCTGCCTCGAGGTCCAGTAAGAAGGCAACGGCCAGGGCTAAGTTTGAGTTCATCGGCAGAATTGGTGAGCGGCTTGCGCGGTTCCCATCCGGTAGTCGCGCATTTTGGTCGCTCGCCAAAGCTGCCGAGGGAAACTTCATCCGTTCCTGTCTTCCGCCGCTATTAAAACCCGACGGTAGTCTGGCCCATGGCGCCAAGGAGAAAGCCGATCTCTTAGGTAACCTCTTTGCGTCAAACTCGACTATGAACGATGGGAATGCCGAACCACCTAGTATACCCTGGTGTGGAACTTCAATGGGTGAAGTAAAAATCACCCAGCGGAGGGTTCGGCGAGAACTAAAGTCCCTAGATGTTCGAAAGTCGAGTGGGCCGGATGGCATACCGGCAATGGTGCTTAAGCACTGTGCTCCAGAGTTGTGCCCTGTTCTTACACGACTCTTCGCGCTCTCATTCTCCACTGGACGAGTTCCAGCTTCGTGGAAGACCGCATACGTGCATCCTGTGCCTAAGAAAGGCGACAGGTCAGACCCGTCCAACTACAGGCCCATCGCTATAACCTCCCTTCTCTCGAAGGTTATGGAGCGTGTCATTAACACACAGCTCCTGGGATACCTTGAGGGTAACGATCTTCTGAGCGACCGACAGTACGGCTTCCGCCAGCGTCGCTCGACCGGTGACCTTCTTGTGTATCTCACAAACCGTTGGGCGCAAGCCATCGAGAGCCAAGGTGAGGCACTAGCGGTCAGCCTAGATATAGCGAAGGCCTTCGATCGGGTATGGCACAGAGGTCTTCTTGCGAAGTTACCATCTTATGGACTCCCTGAGGGGCTGTGTAACTGGATTTCCAGCTTTTTGTCCAACAGAAGCATCCAAGCCGTCGTGGACGGCAGTCGCTCGGACCGCATGGACATAAACGCTGGTGTCCCACAAGGTTCCGTGTTGTCTCCGACCCTGTTTCTGCTGCATATTAATGACATGCTGTCGGATGACTTCATTCATTGCTATGCGGACGACAGTACTGGAGACGCATGTTACACGGGCCGTGCAGGCATCCCCCAGTCCGAGGTGGAGGGGAGTCGCGAACAACTTGTGTCAGAAATCGAGACTACTCTCTCGGGAGTATCCGATTGGGGTCGACTAAACCTGGTCCAGTTCAACCCCACCAAGACACAAGTATGTGTATTCACCGCTAAGAAAACCCCATTTATCGTAGCGCCGCAATTCCTGGGCACACGGCTTACCATTGCCCCGAGTATCGGGATCTTAGGCGTCGACATTTCGAGTGACGTCCAGTACCGCAGTCATTTAGAGGACAAGGTCAAGCTGGCAACAAAGAAACTTGGAGTTCTTAATAGGGCGAAGCAGTACTTCACTGCGGGGCAGCGACTCCTTCTTTATAAGGCACAGGTTCGGCCCCACATGGAGTACTGCTGTCATCTTTTTGCCGGAGCGCCCGCACGCCAGCTTAACCCTTTCGACTCGGTGCAAAGACGTGCGTTGAGGCTCGTCGACAGTCCCATACTCGCAGGCGATGTGGAACCTCTCAGCCTCAGAAGGGATTTTGCCTCACTGTGTGTTTTCTACCGCCTATATAATGGTTTGTGCTCAGATGAATTATTTGACATGATGCCCACAGCTACATTCTATCATCGCACCGCTCGCCATAGACAGGGAATTCATCCCCACACATTGCATCCGAATATGGTGCGTACCATGCGGTATGAAAGGAACTTCATCCCACGTACGCTCAAGCTGTGGAATGAACTCCCTGCCATGGTTTTCCCAAGCGACTACAATATGGGGTTCTTCAAGAGGGGCATTAGAAGGTTTCTTCAGGGTAGGCAGCGCGAGTGTAACGCCCCTGGTGTTGCACACGTCCATAGGCCGCGGTAACCACTTTCCATCAGGTGGGCCGTGTGCTTGTCTGCCACCTAAGTGGTATGAAAAAAAAAAAAAAAGCACCGAACACGCCACGATTGTGGCGGTAGGATCCGTCACAGACGAATGGCTGGAGAGGCGCCACGGTAGCCTCTTCTACCAGCTGCCGCAGGTCCACACTGGACATGGCTGTTTCAGTAAGTATCTGCATCGTATAAGCCGATAGCCGATACCCGAATGCCACCAATGGCGGGGCTGCTCCGCAGACACGTCGCTTCACCAGCTGGTAGAACGTTCAGAGAGGATAGAGCTGTGCCGCGGCCTCCAAGCAGCCGTTAGAGCGGAAAGCTACACGCTGCAAACCCTGGTACTGGTCATGGTCGGCAGCGTGAGTGTGAGGAATGCTGCCGCCTTCTTTTGTGTGGCAGTCATTAGTCTAGTATAAGAGAAGCAGCGAAAATGGAATGGGGGTGATCTAGCACTCTCATGTTATATATATATGTTACCGGAAATGTATGAAATCAAGGAATTTTATACAAATCCTAGGGAATGTGTGTTAATACATAGAATGCCTGCAGTTTCACCGGCAATGTGTGAAATAAATGGGTTATTGTCTATATTTGCGGATGATTTTGTGGAAAATTTATATTTTTGTACGAATAAAAAAAAATAACCACGAAGATTAATGCGGGAGCTTCGCTCCGCTCCGCTCCCGTATTAATCTTCTAACCTAATCTATCCAAGTTAAATTGCGTAGTGTGGACACTGCGCCCCGACCTGAATATATTATAGGTTAAAAGACTGAAGCGAAAGCGAGGCTCCAGCATTAGCCTAAGTGGTTGCTTTTTTACAACCACCGTCAATGTTCCTTGATACCATTTCATACATTGCCTGCTGCGCACTCGGCATTGTATACAATGCCTAGGCATTGGATAGAATACCGGATTATACACATTTCCGGTAACATATACAAAACTATCTGCATCCTCGATGAGCTAGGTCCTGAGAGTTATAGTTGGGGCTAGCCGTCACCGTAAAAGAAGCAGGCCCATGATTGAATCGCTTCGTATATTCATACGCGCCTCTCTATAGTAGATGTGATTTTCATCCCCAAGAACACCTCGAGGCCGCCATTATTAGTGGCCAAGGTCGGCCAGGTTCTCTGGAATATCCTTAACAGAACGTATCAGATACTCCAGCCACACCGACGGAACAACATGCGGTTATAGTCGGTGTGAGTCTGACATATCCACCTAACTGATACGATTCCGCGGGTTCCGTTCACAAAAAATATTTCTCTTGAAGACTATTGTGGTACAGTCAGCATCACATCGATCTTGATGAAATAAGTAGGTACTCAAAATGATCTTACTGCCTTGAATGAAAAGCTTATAGCATTTATTATGCTCACTTTTATATCTCCGAGACTTTGCCTTTAGCTTAACATCAGGCGAGGTGAAGACAAATTGACGTGTCCTAGATAAAAAAAACGAAATAAAACGGGGAAAAATGAAGCGCTCAAGGGGGACTTGAACCCACGACCTTGCCCATCAGGGGGAATGCTCTTCCAACTGAGCTATTGAGCTACACCTGAATCCCTTCAAAGGAGATGGAAAATGGTGGGCCCAAATGTAATAAGTTGAGATATGATCTAAAAAATTAGTCATATTTTTCTATCTTTCAATATGAAAATTCACCTCAATTCTCAATCTGGATGCGGAGAAATATGAGAAAATAGTTTTCGTGAGATTATCAATTGAGTAATCGATTACACTAAAACATTTGCAGTAAATAATTAACTCAAAGTAATTAAATGCACTATTATACTTACATGCAATATAGTGCATATAATTACAGTCATATTATTAAATCAAATATCAATTAATTACTGAAAAACCAATATTAATGATTATCGATTTCATATCGATTCAAATCTCTCTTATATTTGTAGTCTATGTCACTGACATGACAGCTGACTAACATTGACACTAGACAGTTGCTGACTGTTTTTGTTTGCTCACTCGTTTCGTGTTTTCCGATGCGTTTTGAGTTTTTTCCCGATTATTCGTCATTTTTTACGACAACTGCTTTGTATTTTACGGATTCTGACCCTGCCTACCTTGTACGACCCTTGCTTTCACCTTGGACACCGAAGATCGCTCACACGTTTGACTTGGAATTGTTTTTTCGGATTCTACCGCCGGCTTGTGGATTGGATATTATTGAAACTATGGATCGCTGTGTGAATTGTGGGATATCCACTGGTCACTGCAATACACTGGGCCAATGGCCATGAACAACGACGATGAAACAATTCTGTCAGTGATTCGGCAATGGCTTGCACCTCAGTCTGTAAGTAAATACCTATAACCTCATCTAACCAGCTACCATCCTGGCAGGTTTAAAATGTAAAATGTGTTTAATAGAAGGCGAATAAAACACTATATTAAATGATTTTTTATTTTATTTTAGACATCCTTTCCCTATCTCCTTACCTGTTACCTACCTATCGCTTGAAGTCGTTGACGTTCATTCATATGATGTTTCAAACATTTTCTAGTAAATATAATAACTATTAGTGCAAAAGAACACATTTTGCACTTCAGGAATCAGCTGTTAGTTGAAGATTGTAACATAACCTCACTTTTACATAATCTCTTATATCTCTGTTCTCAGATTGACAAAATTCGCAGAATTTTCAGTGAAGGGTTGATAATATATAAGCTATTAATTGACACCACTTTCATCTTCTTACAACTAGGCCCAAGATTGTATGTAATCATTTCAGTCTCCTTTCCCTTCTCTTTATATCCGTCTATAAGGGGGAGATGGTGGAGCCATCTACCAACTTTCTTAGGAACTGTTGGAACTAATGAATGGTTTTTTCAACTATTTTTAAACATTGATTTTTGAGGACTGCGCCCAAATATTTATATGAAATTTTTATAGCAGAGATCTGGTTCTTAGCATTCCATGGATTCACCGTGCGGTCGCCGGGTCCATGGCGTGGTACAGAGAGGAACACTGTGACGGCGCCTGGGACTTGCGACCCAGGTGTAGGTTTAGGGTGGCCACCTTGTGATGCATCAGCGCTCACCTCCACCGTCAGTCGTGATCCCCCCTCTACCTATCCAAATTTGGTAAGATCCTATCAACGCCGTTTTAGATATGCGTTTGAGTAAAGAGCTTACTGAAGCTCTTGGCAATCCGAGGTCTTTAATTAAGTTATACAGGGATTTAGCTGGAATTCCCCTTGCTCCTATTTCCACGGCGTAGAGTTTAACCACATAGCCAATCTTGGTTAACTCGTTGGTCAGGTCAAAGTATTTGTTTATTTTTATAGCGTGGTCTTTAGGTATGTTAGTTGCCCACGGTACTGTGAGTTCTACTAGTACTTCACGCTTTTGCTGTTTTGAAAATAAGAATATATCGGGTCTGGATGACGAGGCACAAACATCCTCCGGTATTTTATAGTGTTTCTCATAAGAATCTGTGAGTAATGTCCAATCAGCGGCTGCTATCAAAATTGAGTACGGCTTTTGATTTGCCTTTTTTGAGCAGCCTTTCTTTACAACCGCGACGTCATTTCTTTGGTTTGTGGTTAAACCCTTTTTCGCTCTAGCTACCGCCAAACTTACCGCCTCACGTACGATTTCTAATACCTTATCATGTCGGCGCGAGTAATGACCCCGGTCTAATAGCGTCCTACAACCCATCAGTAGGTGCCTAGCAGTACCAATTGCTTCACCACATGAGTTACATGTTTTATCTGTGGCTTTTCCCCATCTGACAAGATTGCTTTGGTCAGGGAGGGTCAACTGGAATGCATTGAGATAGAATTTAAGGAGAGCCGGTGACCAGTCGTATATTAAGGTACGCCATTTTAAGGCTATGGGAATACAAAATTCACCTAGTGTTAACCATTCCTTTTGTATTTCTAGGTTCATTGCGTGCACTTTGTAGGTATTATTTTCATCTACTTGAAGAAAAGATTTTGTTATGTCTTTGTCTGACTGCCTCCTAGTATTACCCAAACCTACCCTACCAGTCTGCGAGCCTATCATGATTTTTTTATGGAATTGGAGACGTGACTCGAGCTCTTTAGTACTTTGGTCTTTTTACTCTTAGATGTTTATAGAGTTCCGATGGTTTCTTGAACGTCATTCCAAAGTTATTTGAGGCTCTATATAATGTCGATGGGTCTGCCGACTGGGCTAGCCCCAGCCACGACTTCAATGTCTTCGTAACATTCGCATCTAGTTTTTTGAGAAGGCTCTGGCTTATATCATAAACAAGAAACGGCCAGTTAACGCGAGGTTAAATAGTTGTCGTAAATCCACGCTTTTTTAACATTACTTAGTGGCTGTTGATCTACCTTTTGTATATCGATAATGAAGTTATTAATTACTTCTTCTAAAGCTGGAGTGCAACCTCTGTTATCTATTTTTCTTCCGAGAAATTTAAAAGGCACGGTTTCGGATATAGTCGAAACGTTTTCCCCGCCTATACTAAGCCCTGGATCATATGAGGTATATCTGGTACCCCGCCTACCCAGACATAGACAGTAGCATTTGCTAGGTTTTGTTTTCATTCAGATGGAATGAAAACAAAACCTAGCAAATGCTATCCATGTACAGAAATCATCCACTTTTTTTACCGCACGATAAAAAAAAAACTGAAGCAGCCATGTCCAGTGTGGACCTGCGGCAGCTGGTAGAAGAGGCTACCGTGGCTCCTCTCCAGCCATTCGTCTGTGACGGATCCTACCGCCACAATCGTGGCGTGTTCGATGCTTGTTTGCCTACATAGTTATTGCCTATCACTAAATTAAAAGTATTTTTTATAAACACTAGATCACTGCACAACATAAACAACATAACATACCTACACATGGTCATTTGTCACGGTCGTGATAATTGAATATTATTAGAAGCTTTACAAAATGCTTTAAATATTGGCTGAATTCCAGCTCCAGTATATGAATTACCTAATAATCCTGAATTTTTAACCCCAGTTTGTATTAAATAAGGATAGCACTTTGACATGACTTTAAGAATAGATATTTGAAAACACATATTGACAAATTCACTTTTAGTTCCATGGTTGCCATCCATGCAACGATATTGTTCTCGAAAATTACGCCCTGATAACTCAATACCTCATAACGTATTTTACTTATATCGATAGTTTCAGTTAGTATCCTATCTCTATTCGAAAGTTAATAATCATTGGTGCGCTTCGAAGAATAAAAAGTTAATATTTTTAATTGTTCTTCGGAGCGCACCATTTAGTAGCTAAATGGTGCGCTCCGAAGAATAAAAATGGTGCGCCTCATTTGGTGCGCCTCAAAACTGTTGCGCTTCGAGGAATACCTCATTAATTCGGTTCCATTTGTCGATGCGGGCTCAAAAAAGTAACGAATATATAATAAACGTTGATCAAACAAAGGAAATACTTATTTGAATTAAACCAACAACAGTTTTGGGAAACGATGTAACTTTACACCGTTTTCCTATAAGTGTTTCATCATCAAAGACTGACAAGAATGTTCTAATTTAAGGCACATATGAACCGACACATATCTGGCATATTTTATTATTAAAACTTTCCAAAAGTCGAAGCAAACCTGCAGGCAACCACTACCTATTAATTTGAGATCGGCATAAAGGGAATGCTAATAGCGGCCATATTGGGCACATACCTTGTGGGCATGAATCATAACTAAAAGAGCGTAGGAGATCGCCCGAACCGACATATTTATTACCTTTTTGAACGGAGCGATTGACCAAAGTTGACGGCTATGGAGTTATTGTTTTACATAACTCGGGTGTTACTTTTATGGGGAACGATCGGTTTTGGACGCAACTGAGCGATGAACGGAACGATTAAGCTTCGACGGCTGTAATCATTATAATAGTGTGGAATCTGTTTTATTTGCTGACATATAAGAGCAGATAAACGATGTGATATAACTTTTTACAGGTACAAAAACATGCAAGATGTCAATATATATTTACGTTTGAATGAATTTTTTATAGCATTTATTATGCTAACTGTTAAGTTCGAAAAACATTGGAAAAAATGAAATGCTCAAGTGAGACTCGAACTCACGACCTTTCGCTTACAGGGCGATGTTTTTCGAATATATTTACGTTCTTGATAAAATACCTACCTACTTGGATTGAGGGTGCTGCTAAGTATAAAAATTAAATTAAAAATTTAAAAAACCCCCGTCACAAAAAGCACTTCCAAAAAGTTGAAAATAAATTAATAAATTTTGATTCAACGGTTGCCATGTCGGGGGACCCTAACTGGTTAAGCTTTTCGTTATATCATTGGAACAATTCAAGGTCCCCCGACATGGCAACCGTTGAATCAAAATTTATTAATTTATTTTCAACTTTTTGGAAGTGCTTTTTGTGACGGGGGTTTTTTAAATTTTTAATTTAATTTTTATTTTATACTTTTTAAATTGATCTACTAGTCAAGCTCTTTCATTTGATACCCATATTGAGGGAGTTATGAAGAAATATGTATTCCGACATGTTGTGGCGGCGGCCATCTTGGACCGATTTTTTTCAAACATAGCTAAGAACACTCCCGACTAATATACCTTTCAAACAAAAAAAACTAAATCCAAATCGGTTCATCTGTTTGGGCGCTACGATGCCACAGACAGACACACACACACACATACACACACACACACACAGACACGTCAAACTTATAACACCCCGTCGTTTTTGCGTCGGAGGTTAAAAAATCGAAAGGAGGAAATATAGCAGACCCGTTCTTCAAGATGAAAGCCTCAAATTTGACTGGGAACAACGCTAAGATGATGATGATGATGATATAATTATAAGTCATATCATAGCGTTAATCCTGTTTGCATCAAATGCTAAGAATTTGAAGGCCGGTAACCACCGTTCCAGTATTTCTTTTTGACTTATTTTGGCTTTTACTTGCCATCTAACCCCTGAACTTCAAAAAGAAAGCCTGCACCACGTCGCGGCCATCAGTAGGTTTAGGTACAAACTAGCAAGTGTTGGTTTGAGTGCTGAAGTCATACTGATATTCTTCTCTATCTACTATTCCTTTTACCTTCTTATTACAGACATTGTTACGTCATCAATAGCTGTGCTCCCAGACTCCTTATTACCAATATTCCTATACCTACGACCTAATCTCAAATATTTTAAAATAATAGAAAGCAACTAGTTATATTTGCTCAACGGTACCTTCAAATCGCATTTGTGTACCACTTACATAGTTCGCGGTGAGGCTACTTGACACTGCCTGTATATGGCGTTTTGGTACTGGACTTCTCCGTGATAATGGCAGGTGCAAATAGACAGATTGATCAATATGACATACATACGGATGGACAAACATGGTTCAGAAGGATGCAGAGAGGACATTTGACAACATAGATCGCGAACAAGCAAAGTGGTAATATGGCTTATGAATGGTGACACCCTCATAATAAAAGAGGAAGGAAAGATACGCAACCATAGAAAAAATGTTAAGGCACTTTACTAGCAAAAGAACTCACTACAAAAAGGCCTTCATAATTATCCCCAACAGTTACTTATCATGTATATTGCCTTTTGCATTAGGTTCATTTATTGCCATCATTATTAGCATTGTACTTGTTTGTCATGGAGACCCTCACTCACCTTGCCTTCAGCTTACCATCAGGCTAGGTGAAGTGAAATTGACGTGCCCTATACTTATTACTAAAATCTCCTACTTAATACTAGGTGGCTCATTGATATCAATCTGAAAATTTGCAATAATTTACAAGAACTGAAAGATCTATTTCACAGCGCGGCGTCCGCACTAGACACTACTGCACCTCACAGGCAATATAAAGCAACTATATGCAGGGAATAAGTGAAGAACTAATATGCAGAGAATAAATGCACAAAGCACTAACATGCTAAGAACATAGAGGCTCCAGGCTGCCAACCCTGTAAGAACGTTGAAGAACCACTTGGGAAAACCTGCAGCAAAATCGTTGTTTATCTTGTAGGCAGAAGATTCAACTATATGTACCCACGTCACATAATTTGTTATTACAAGCACAGATTACTGAAAGTAACAACACGGTAGTGAACCAGTGACTCATTGTGGCCTCTCATTATTATTGTGCGCAATCATTTAAAATTATTAATGGCTTTATGGGTAAGTGGTATGGTTTTGTCAATGAATTAGCATTTTTTTAAACGTGCAGCTTTTAGTGTTTATATCATCTTTTGTATGTTACTGCTGCTGTGATACAGTTTTAATGAATATAACTGCTGCACACGAGGGCACAGGTTTGATTTCCGTTGGTGTTTACGTCCGAAAATGTACAGTAACATTTGCATTCTGTAAAATGTGCCCCACTGACTGATTGATTATTTTGTTGGTAGATATTTTAATCTTATTAATTTTGATTGTCTCTAGTGTAAATGTGAAGAGGAAACATTTTATGGACTTTTTAACGGATTCTATCGCGATATATATGTTATTATTTACTTTTATTCCGACATTTCGGCCACCTTTCAGAGAAGCCTTGGTCGCGGGGTGACTAACGATGGTTGTTTGTTGTCACATAGTATAAAGTATGTAGAATACGTTTCAGTGACATTCACGTAAACTTTACTGTATACTTGTTCTTTTGATAATATACCTATGATGTTGTATTTTTGTATTAAGTACAGTTTATTATAAGCGGTCTTTAGAATAAATCGGCTCACCGATTTGGACTCCTTTCCATTCGGAAGCAAATATGCTTATGTAAGTCATGATACAATATTATAGATATAAATATTGTGCTAGCTACCCTCAACCAATTACATAAATGAAATTATGCTCTATACTCCATTTGTTTAGGTACTTAAAAAAAGGTAAACAAATCGTAAAAAGGGTTCTTCTATAGGGGCATTTTTCGTTCCGAAATAAAAAGAAACCAAAATAAAATCATTTTAGAACTTAAAATCCATTTCTATCGTATATTTTTCTATATTTAACTACTTTGTTTAATATTAAGTTGCATTTATTATTTTCTAAGCTGAAAAACTATAATAACTATATTATTTAGAATGATTTTAAAAACTATTGCACCGTGCCTACCATAAAGAAACCAAAAAGACAGATATTCAAAACAGTTTTTTCCAGATCGCGCCATACGTGCGTGACTGTCAAAGTCAATTCGCAGTTTGTAGTTTGTACCTATTTATTGTTATTATTCGGTACCTTAAAGAGCTGGCAAAGAAGAGGAGATGTCATCCCTAGATAAGATAATAAACGAAACCTATAATCGCTTTGTAATTAGTGTTGGTGATAGTTCTTCGGACTCAGACTAAAATTTTATTTAGTGATTGAATTTGAAATCACTTTAATTGTGATTATAATTTTGTGAATGTGTTGAACGTGTGAGTTTAATATTATAAATTTTAAAATTATTTAGTAAGGTAAATGTAGTCTTTATGTTGCCCATAATCATGCACAAAAATACTATTGTCATTGACGGTTGACTATCTCTGAAATCCACCATTTTTCTTGTTTACCTTTTTTTAAGTACCTAAACAAATAGAGTATAAGTATTAATTTAACTGAATAAATGACGTATCACTTTCTAAAAACTATATCTGGCATGGAATGCTAAGGCATTCCGTAATAAGGATTTATTCATTGTAAATTGTAAATGTAGTAAAATAGTGAATCATTGACACGAGAAGAAGAAATATAAAAACATCTATTAGAAACGCTTTTAACATATTTGAGTAGTTTATGTTGCCATAACTGTCCATTGGCCATAATAAATTTGGATATGATGAAGTGGAAGACATAGTTACAGAAGGAAGAAGCGACAGAAGGTTTGCAGTGGCGCAAATTGGGAGAGAAGTATGCGCAACTAACAGTAGACTGCAATAGCCTCATTGAGACCGAGAGGTAAAAAAGAATCATCCATATTATAATACATAGGTAGAAGAATTAAGATCTCATAGACAAAAAGTACCTACGGTATCATTTTACGTATAATTAAGCAATATAGAATATCACGTTTACAACTGACACTCATAGATAATAGTGTGATCTTATGAACTGTAAATTGTATCACACGATATAATATAAATAAATTATTAGGTACAAACTCAGTAGCCATGGAACACTCACAAGTTAGTAAGCAATCAATACGGAGCGATAAACCCGCGGCTGATAACGCGCGGCCGCAGCCTGTGCCACTGAGCCGCCGGTACTTGCTACATCAACAACGTGCATAGATGCAGTTTACAGTGCTTAACGAAGTATTGCGGCAGTTATATAATTGAGGTAGGAATTTATTATTTAAGTTAAGTTCGGACAATGATTAGGTATACTTAGTAAAAGTTGAAATAGGATTCCTAACGATATTAGGTTACAAGAATTAAAATGCTTCGAGTCCTGTAGGTACCTACATCAGAATCAACAGCAGTGACCCACGACAACACAGGTTAGGCACTCGAGGAGTTCCAAGGAAAATTAAATTTTGTGTCTTCGCTTTAAAATTAAATATGTAATTAAGTAGGTAGAAGTGTCTATTAAAATTGGAGAAGTTAGAAATAATGCATTAAGTATAAGGAATGGTTAACACAATGTAATCATACCCGCAGATTTAAAATCCTTTCAAAAGTCGCAGTTTGTTTGATAAGCACCAACACACTTGAACACACAGAAAAGGAAACAAAAAATAATAATCACCTCCGCCTTCAGGCAACATTTGTGACATCCAAATCCGTTTGATTGTACACTTTGTAATTACACGAAACTTTTCATTGATAACTGTGGAGCCGAGTGCGCATGGGGCGCGTTATCAGCGCGGAGGTCGCGCGGTCGGCGGTCGCGGGCAGTGCGGCACTCCGGAGTGCAGACGCAGAGACCGGCGCGCTCCCGAGTTGCGAGTCGCGCCCACTGCCGCCACTGCGCGCGCTGCGCCCGCGCTGCTCTAATCTAAATACAGACAACGCGGCCCCAACCAAAATCACTCGTATTACTTTCGGTTTCCATACGGCCTAAATTTAGAGGCCGCTCGCTACAGAAATAAAAACGTTTTTTACGTGTTTTTAGACGGGAACAGTGAGCGTTTTTGCAGTGGCTGGTGGTGTGCCAGGGACGGGCCGCGCGCGCCTCGCGAAACCCGAGATTCGTGCCATATTTGGCAGCCGCTCGCGTGATCACAAACGCTTTTGGGTATTTAGTTTCTGCGGCGCGGCTGCCAGCGCACTGGCCCGTCCGACGCGCGATGCGCGCAGCTAATTTCAGCCGCTTCCGTTGCGTTATAATCGCTCACTGATCGGGGATGCATTACCTGCTCGCCACGAGCTACTTCAGTGCCATATATGGCATTCGCGCACAGGAATGTTATCCCCGCCGTCCACGCAATTTCCAATATGGAGCATCTCGGCGAGACCGTAATACGCGCGTGCCTGTGCGCTCTGTACTCGTGTATCCGTCTGTAATCTGTTACTTACGCCGAATGAGTGCGCAAAAATGGGGTAATTAGCGCACGTCACTTTTTTTAGCGTTCCCAACCTCGATTAGTACAAATCTTTAACAAGAATTACGACAACATGTTGACTGCTTTTGTCAGTTTTGCGCACACAATTTACTCTGCTCAAAGAGTGAAACTTTAGTGCCTTCGTACACTTTCAATGAAGGCTTTATGTCATTTATTAGATAGACAATTAACAGGTTGTGCTCATCACTGAAAATCATTGATCATTGAAAAGGAAACAGTTGCTTATAGTACCTACCTATGACGGAGTTCTACATAAGGCACACATTAGGGCATACTTTTACCTATATCGAAAATATTATAAAGAAACACTTAACCAACCATACATAATGAGGAAGAAACCACCTAATACTATGTGGGTATTTTAGCTGCATTGTGTAAAAAAAATATCTAAGAAATAATATTATTGTGCTGAAATGATTTCAGCATCACATCGTTGTCATATTTGACTTTCCACGGCTCGCTGACTGCTCGTTATACATTACACTAATTAGACAATAAAATCAGTATTATTTTTTAATTGTAGGCAGGAGATGTCTATTACTTAGGTATCTACGCATCGTGACTCCTCAATTAGGTAATTATGTAACAGGCCGTAAAAAATGGAAAGTAATTTTCTACAAATCTTTTAAAAACAACGTTCACGACTAAATTACGGCTAAAATTTGCTTTTGATATGGAACTGTATTAGTATTTTCTAATAAGAGAATAAGATCGAGTGGAGAGTGTCGATTGGCAGCATTTCAAACGTCCAACAATTCGGCGTACACGCACGCGCGCGAATTCCAATAAATTACAACATATTTTTTATCGTGAGAAAATCCGAATTGAGCTCTCTTACGTTTAGACGTGCCTCAATTGATTCTGTGATGATTAACACTTGGTGGCGCGGCGAGCTCACAATATTACAGAAATATATAATGACAAATTGACTGTTTATTTTGACTGGTTATGAATGACATTTTGTATTAATTATATAAAAGTAGCTTTTGCCCGCGACTCCACCCGCGTGGATATCGGTTATTGTGACCAAACTTAGCCTATGTGTTAATCCAGGGTGTCAGCTAACTCCATACCAAAAATTTGCCGTTTAGACGTGAAAGATTAACAAACAACAATCCTCCCACACTTACAAACTTTCGCGTTTTTATTATTAGTAGGATTATAGATAAGTACTTTGAATTTTGTCGGAGATCTTACCTCCCTCTTGCTTAGAGCCCATATTTTTTTTTCCAAGAGAATAAGAAGGAAATAAATAATAATGTAGTTATATTAGTAACGTTATGTGGAGTGGAGTACTGCTTATTGCGTAGTGCGAATGTATACATCCCGAAGAGGTAAATAGTTGTAAATTAACACCCACATTTCGCCAACTGTATTTTCGGGCACACGTAACCCTATTACGAGCCTATTACAGCACCAATACGTCTGTAGGATATATATAGCGTGGGACAGAGAACAAGCCAATCCTGTTGTCGACTTGTATCGCTGTACGACATCTATAGTCTGTTTTTTTTAGCATTAGAAAGAACAAAAATTTGGGTTCTTTATCGTACACGTTAATGTGTAGCAAGCAAAATATATTAATAAAAAATGCCATAATATTTAATTTAAATCTTTAAGTTCTAAATAGACATTATTGTGACAGTTTATTTGTATTTTCAATAATAAAATACCATAGTTTAAATTTCTACAACAAAAAAGATAAATTAATACAAATAAACTAATCATCGTGAAAAGTTTACATTATAAAAGACCTAAAGAAGCAGCGGTTGCAAACATAGATTAATATAAATATACTTGAGAACATTAAACCTTATTAGTTTAATAGTATAACATGACAAAATGAAAAAGATCATGTCAATGTTGAAATACGTTTTACAATAGGTTATTTTTAAAGTGCGTGCATAACATGGCCGAGATTTGTCACAACTCACAACACGTAGCAAACGTAAGCGTCAAGCATCCTTTACGAGTGGGAGTGTAATCAGTGAATTTTGCCGTTTTGATAGTTTTCTTTGTGTTATTGTTAAGTTTGGTTTGTTTTCGTTGAAGTTTTTTGTTGTAACGTTTTAATTGTTATTTTATATAAGTATTCCGTTTAAATTTGTAAATCCATTCGGACGGAGTCGCGGACACCACATAATAACGTTATAGATGAATTCCACGCGATAAACATCTTCCACGTTTATTTTATGTCATAAGTGGGGCGGACGATGCACCTGATGGAAAGTGGCTATCGCCGTCCATAACTGATCGCAATGTTAGGAATTTACTTTTGAAAATAAACTCCTAACGACACGATGGCGCCATCCCACTTCGAGGACTAGGGATCTTAAGCCTTGAGACTACAGTAATTACACTGGCTAACTTACTCTTCCATCCGGAAAACAACAATACTAGGCAATGTTGTTATGACAGCGGAATTAATAGGTAAAGCGTTGGCACCCACTCAGACGAGCCCGAAGCAAAGACTCTACCACCTGCTAATAATGCGAATTCCACGCGGGCAGAGCCGCGCGTACTAGCTAGTGATCCGTAATTTCATATAGCTTCAACTTGCACTGAAAACCATATCACTCTTTTGTTATAAATCGTTTGTAGAAAATGGTTTACTACCACTGCTTCTTTGTTTACACAATTTCTAATGTTAAAAAAAACGTACTATAGTCACGGCAAGACATGGTTATGTTCCACAGTTTTAGGTCCATAACCTAATAGGTTTCCTTTACATATTTTCAAAGAGTACCACGAATTCGAAATACATCGGGAAAAAGAAGGACTCAAGTGGGACTTGAACCCATAACCTTTCTCTTACAGGGGGAATGCTCTTCCAACTGAGCTATTGAGTCACACCTGAATCACTTCAAATTTCCCTTCTTTTTATATCCGTCTTTATGGGCGAGCATTCCCAGGTCGTGGATTCAAGTTCCACTTGAGTCCTTCTTTTCCCTATGTATTTCGAATTTAAAAATTGGCATAATTAATGCTATAAAAATTTCATTCGAAAAAAAAATAGTACCACGAAGTGAAGGAGAATTGAAATTGAAGTGTCCTATTTAAAAAATCAACTGCAGCATAGCTTAGTTATATACTTAGCTTGTTTTTAGGAGTGGACTCACGTTGTTGCTGTCGTATAGGTAAGTAATGGTAGCGGTTCGAGTTCGTAACCACTAGGACATAGACCACTAGCCTTCAATACGTATCCTCCGTTTTAGATTCTAATTTATCACAGTTACCTGTTATCAGATCACCTGGCTGTGGTACGTCCTACATATCCTAACTTAAGTTTCTGATACGCAATCTCCATTCTAAGTGGCCTGCACCATTGGCCACCGAGTAGTAGATATTTGTAGTAAGTAATCTATATTTTCAGAGAATTTAAATTAGTTTAAGAATAGCATTCTTATAAACAAGCACGTTGACAGGTACGCAACGCACAGTGTCGGTACAGTTAGGTTATTTACGATACAGTGGCGACAGTACGAAACCATTTATCATGCTACACATAATTGACTTGAATTTGTCTGTAAAAATCATTTCAGTTGAGAAAATTGTCACAGAAAGATACATTCATTATTACGACGTGAGAAAACTGGCCGATAATGTCAAATTAGAAATCTCAGCAGCTTTTCTGAACGCACGTGAAGGTGAAGTCACGACAGTGTGGAGATAAATATTTTAAAATTCGATGCAGCAAGTCATTGATTGAAAGAACAATTACCTATGTAATCACATTAAATAAATAAATATTTCCCAACATTCTACACAACGCTATCTAGACCCATGGTAAGCATAGCTTAACTAGCTTGTTTTATGGAATCTAGAATGCGGATAAACATACTTGAAAACATATTTTTTTGTAAATACATACAAATAGCCATATTCATGCATACAAATATTTGCACTGAGCGGGAATCAAACCGCCGCGCCGC
Organism: Eilema sororculum; assembly: GCA_914829495.1. Lineage (NCBI taxonomy): Eukaryota > Metazoa > Arthropoda > Insecta > Lepidoptera > Erebidae > Eilema > Eilema sororculum. Next base: position 19,513,089 of record OU618556.1, read on the forward strand.
CTGCGTGGCAGTCGCGTTCACTACGCCACGCCACCGAGGCTGTCGCACGCCCGCGCCATTAACAATGTAACCACTTTTCGAATACATAGGAAAAAATGATTTTTTCCCTATGTATTTGGGTTGCCGGTTGCTGTAAGACAATCACTTTTCGAATACATAGGAAAAAATGATTTTTTCCCTATGTATTTGGGTTGCCGGTTGCTGTAAGACAATCACTTTTCGAATACATAGGAAAAAATGATTTTTTCCCTATGTATTTGGGTTGCCGGTTGCTGTAAGACAATCACTTTTCGAATACATAGGAAAAAATGATTTTTTCCCTATGTATTTGGGTTGCCGGTTGCTGTAAGACAATCACTTTTCGAATACATAGGAAAAAATGATTTTTTCCTATGTATTTGGGTTGCCGGTTGCCTGTAAGAGATCGCTCTTAGCGATAAGGCCGCCATTTGTACATAATGTCATGTATTGTCCATACATTTACTGTATTACTGGTGTACAATAAAGATTTATCTATCTATCTATCTATGTATTCGATTTGTATAATTAATTAGCATACCTAATGCTGTAAAATTCATTTATGTAACCACGTTATAAAAAACAATACTGCTGTGGTGGATACTATGATAAATAAATATTCTAAAACATTCCACACAACGCTATCTAGACCCATGGTAAGCATAGCTTAACTAGCTTGTGTTATGGAATCTAGAATGCGGATAAACATACTTAGATACTTTTTTTTTGTAAATACATACATACTATACATAGAAACACCCAGACCAATGCAAATAGCTATATTCATGCATACAAATATTTGCACTGAACGGGAATCGAACCCGCGCCTCCTGCGTAGCAGTCGCGTTCACTACCGCCACGCCACGGAGGTGAGGAACCAAGATCTTAGGAACCGAAACCATCCTCATCTGCAAGCTGGTTCACCTGATAATTGATGAACGAGCTCTCAGGCGTTATCCTTTTGGGGCTGGGAGGTCAGTATCCAAACCCAAGGGCTAAGTAAACAACAACTGACCTCGGGCTCCGAGGTGTGGAAGCGGTGGATGCAAACAGGACCACCGCTAACAAGATGATGATTTTTTCCCAAGCGACTACAATATAGGGTTCTTCAAGAAGGGCATTAGAAAGTTTCTTCAGGGTAGGCAGCGCGAGTGTAACGCCCTTTGTGTTGCATACGTCCATAGGCCGTGGTAATATCACTTTACTTCAGGTGGGCCGTGTGCTTGTTTGCCATCTAAGTGGTATAAAAAAAACTAAAAAAAAGATGATAAGTACTACTAGGATTATGAATAACCATGTGCTACACAAGGTGAAAATGCTAATACGTGGCATTAAGTACAATGTTCTTGATTTTACAAACTATGGAAATAGAACAGGAGCCTATTCTCTAAAATCTCTCTAACATGCGTGTGTACCACAAAAAGGTAAGCTAACTTTACATAAACGCAATTATTAGTATCGCCTGCCAATATTTTCTTCACCGCGACATACTCGTACGTAAGATTACAGCTGCAAAACCACACAGAATCTATAAAAATACACTCTCAACAAAAAACAGCGTGTTCGTAGCAGATAATATTCGTTTTATGGATCTCATTACTGTGTTATTGCGCTATTAAATGTGTAAATAGATGCGGAGTATTACGCGTGAGCCTTTCACTGCGCGCGCGCATGCAACAGGCGCGAGGCGTGTCACACCCCCGCAACTGATTTCACTCGAGTCGAACCCGCTACTTGCATAAATAGTCTTTGTAATATCTTAACGGTTCATCAAATAAATTGCAGTCGGTTCTTTAGGAATCATTACTAATTGAATTAATTTTTACAGCATTAAGAAGTATGCTAACTATACAAATCGAATACATAGGGAAAAAGAATCTTCTCGGGCGGGACTCGAACCCGCAGTCTTTGCCTTACAGGGGGAATGCCTTGACCAATTCGGCTACAGAGACACGCCCGATGTGATTCAAATTCGAACCGTCGCCTTAAAGACGTATAAGATAGGAAATTTGAATCACATCGGGCGTGTCTCGGTAGCCGAATTGGTCAAGGCATTCCCCCTGTAAGGGAAAGACTGCGGGTTCGAGTCCCGCCCGAGAAGATTCTTTTTCCCTATGTACCTATTTAATCATTGCCAATATCAAATTGTATAATACTGTTAGCGTCAGTGCTAAGACAGTTTTGTACGATGTTCTAAACTTACTCAATTCAAAGAGACTAAATTTAAAATAGCAAAATGTGAAATATTTAAAGTATATAGAAAAAGGTTTTATTTTTTATGCATTGCACTAAAGGAGATACCCCATTTTGGGCCCGAGTGCACAGACATCAAACCTACCTCAAAAAATTCGTCTATTTTGTGTTATAATTTTGTTAAGACTTCATTACAATCAGCAATGGCCAAGTGCGACAAAAGTTTAAAAATGTGATTTTCATTAATCAACAAGCTTCGTAAACGTTGAATGTAATACTTAATCCGATCTTCGTAAATGCGCTATGATTATACTTGCTTTATCGATTCGATTATGAAATCGAATCGATAACTAATAACTATGAAATTAAAATTCGTGGCTTTATTAAATGATTTCAAAATATCTATGTAGCATCTTTATGTTCGTTATTCAGTTCACTAATCAGAAAGACACCTGTCTGCTTCATAATGGAAATCAAAATATCGATTGTAAATAATCGTAGTGTGTTCAAAGTCTATGTAAATAATCGATCATTTAGAATTCATAATAATCTGTAACATCATATGTCATTTTCACTGATTTTCATTCCTGTCATTGAAAATGTCGCATTCGCTTTTCCTTCGGCTCGCTGAGATCATTGTGTTTTGCTGCTTTTACTCTGTGAATTGTATATGATTTTTTGCTTGATTACCGGACACCGTTATTTGCTACACTTGTTGACCTTGGCTTTAAAACTGGACTAGACTTTACCACATCGGCTGAAAGCTATCACAATAAATCTCTGTGTGAATTGTGGAATCGCTACCGATCGGTGCAATATTATAGGCAGACATTTATTGAACGATGCAGTGATACTAGCTTGTATACGTGAATGGGTCGCACCACAAATAGTAAGTACCTATTCGTTATTTCCCGCTCTTTTGAAATTGTTATTATAATTAACGTTAACAAGCTGTGTGATAGCTGCTATAGAATAGAAATTACTACGAGTCTACCTAATCCCGTAGAAAATTATCTCAACTTTTGTATATGACAATTTATTTTGTCTGATATGTGTAACGTTCATGAAGAACTAGCCTATATGACTAATGGAATATTCAGTGCTTATAACATGATCTCTGTTTAAGGTGAATGCAATCATTTGCGAATCTTGCTGGATTCAAGCTCAATGTGCATGTTTGGATGAGAACAGACCAGCACAATCACCAGTGGGGCACAGACAAGTGTGTATTCTGTATGTCATTGAAGTGTGCAGAGAGGTGGATAGAGACCTCCTACAAGAACTGTCAATATCTCAAACGACTTGGTTATTAAGAGGAAAAATAAAGTCCAGGAATATAAGTAGTAGAACTTATTACGTATATATATTAGTTGACAGTTCTTTGAGCGGTAGGAATGCTATATTACAGCATTGCTGTAATTGTATTGTAGGTAAGAGAACAGTCGGGTGCTGTGCCCACATAATGAGTGTAATATGGTATCTCGGTTGGGCACGGTTCCAAGACAATATAACACCTCCTGCACAGTTTCTTGACAACATTTTAATAAACTATGATGATGCTTAAAAAGGGGAGGAAAGACCTAAGTCCTAGTGAAAGCACTTCTAAAGCCAAATAGGAAGATACCCGGGATAGAGATTAAAATACTTTTTAAAAATATAGTAATCTTTAAAATAATGTTGTTTTATTTTATTACCTACTTATATAATTAATTCTATATTACTACAGCAAACAAGTATGTATACAGCCTTGTGGAAAGTGGTAACCGTAGCAAAAGGATGTCACTCAGATGTTGCCGTCTGAAGTGAGGGTAGGGAAGGATTGCTTTACCACCTTTAGAGTAAATGTCAGTTGCATATCATAAAACTATAAGGTTTAATATCGTGCAACAATAAAGTAGCTAAAGCATGTCTTTGCTTTGACATATCAGTTTTATTATTTAGCATATATAGTTGACCATTCCACATTAATGACTAAAAATATTAATGACCTGCCCTTTTCTATACTAATAAAACCTGCTAACCTACTTACAAATAAAAGCGATACGCGAATAACTTGTGTAGCTATCACACACAACACAACATAAGACGCTGTTTGACCGCATTATGTATTACAACATAACCTAAAAACCTATGAACAATGCTCGATTAAACAAACTTGGCCATTGTGAATCGTCGTGAAAATTAGGCAAACAAAATGTCCTTAGATGGTCTAAATATTGCCTAATTTTCAACCCTGTACATGCAGGCCCAAGATTGTATGAGAGTTAGGGGTTGTCCTTTCAAAAGATTTTGACTCGTTGTATTGTAAATTGTAAATTGACTTGTTATTAATGGTGCAGCGGTCAAGTGGAGGTTGCGGGTTTGATTCTCACTCAGGCCAAATATTTATATGCATGAATATGTATATTTATATTGATCTGGGTATTTTTATATTACGATATTGTCTATTAAAAAAAATGTAAGGGTTTAATATGTTTTTCCGAATTTTAGAACTTATAATAAATACAAGCATTTACATATTATACTGTTTACTTGAGGTCTAGATAGCGCTGTGCAAATGTCTTGATTTTTTTAACGACTACCTATGTGTAGTGTCATTTTGTACGGCTAACCATAGCATAAGTTAAGTGTCACGACACGAGTACCACATCGGAGGTAACGGATACGGTGTTCGATTCTTGCACAGTGGAATGTAGATTATTAGATTGCACTAAACATTACTTATTACAATTTAGAAACCAAATAATGTAACCAGTTCAGTGACAGAAAGGAGATACCCCATTTTGGGCCTGAGTGTACAGACATCAAACCTACCTCAAAATTTTCGTCTATTTTGTGTTATAATTTTGTTTAGACTCCATTACAATCAGCAATGGCCAAGTGCGACAAAAGTTTTAAAATGTGATTTTCATTAATCAACAAGCTTCGTAAACGTTGAATGTAATACTTAATCCGATCTTCGTAAATGCGCTATGATTATGCTTGCTTTATCGATTCGATTATGAAATCAAATCGTTAACTAATAACTATGAATTTAAAATTCGAAGCTTTATTAAATGATTTCAAAATATCTATGTAGCATCTTTATTTTCGTTATTCAGTTCACTAATCAGAAAGACACCTGTATCTTTCATAATGGAAGTCAAAATATCGATTGTAAATAATCGTATTTTATTCAAAGTCTATGTAAATAATCGATCATTTAGAATTCATAATAATCTGTAACATCATATGTCATTTTCACTCCTGTCATTGAAAATGTCGCATTCGCTTTCTTTCGGCTGCCTGAGATCATTGTGTTTTGCTGCTTTTACTCTGGGAATTGTATATGATTTTCGAACTAATTGACCCTTGCTTGATTACCGGACACCGTTATTTGCTACATTTGTTGACCTTGACCTTAAAACTGGACTAGACTTTACCACATCGACTGAAAGCTATCACAATGAGTCTGTGTGAATTGTGGAATTGCTATCGGTGCAATATTATAGGCAGACATTTATTAAACGATGCAGCGATCCTAGCTTGTATACGTGAATGGGTCGCACCACAAATAGTAAGTACCTATTCGTTATTTCTCGCTCTTTTGAAATTGTTATTATAATTAACGGTAACAAGCTGTGTGATAGCTGCTATAGATTAGAAATTACTACGAGTCTACCTAATTCCGTAGATAATTATGCGAACTTTTGTATATGACAATGTATTTTGACTGATATGTGTAACGTTCATGAAGTACTAGCCTATATGACTATGGAATATTCAGTGCTTAAAACATGATCTCTGTTTAAGGTGAATGCAAATGACATCATTTGCGAAACTTGCTGGATTCAAGCTCAATGGGCATGTTTGGATGAGAACAGACCAGCACAATCACCAGTGGGGCACAGACAAGTGTGTATTTTGTATGTCATTGAAGTGTGCAGAGGTGTGGATACAGACCTCCTACAAGAACTGCCAATATCTCAATCGACTTGGTTGTTAAGAGGAAAAATAAAGTCCAGACATATAAGTAGTAGAACTTTATTACGTATAATATATTAGTTGACAGTTCTTTGAGCGGGAGGAATGCTATATTACAGCATTGCTGTAATTGTATTGTAGGTAAGAGAACAGTCGGATGCTGTGCCCACATAATGAGTGTAATATGGTATCTCGGTTGGGCACGGTTCCAAGACAATATAACACCTCTTGCAGTTTCTTGACAATATTTTAATAAACTATGATGATGCTTAAAAAGGGGAGGAAAGACCTAAGTCCTAGTGTAAGCATTTCTAAAGCCAAATAGGAAGATACCCGGGATAGAGATTAAAATACTTTTTTTAAATATAATATTCTTTAAAATAATGTTGTTTTATTTTATTACCTACTTATATAATTATTTCTATATTACTACAGCAAACAAGAAAGCCTTGTGGAATGTGGTAACCGTAGCAAAAGGATGTCACTCAGATGTTGCCGTCTGAAGTGAGGGTAGGGAAGGATTGCTTTACCACCTTTAGAGTAAATGTCAGTAGCATATCATAAAACTATAAGGTTTAATATCGTGCAACAAAAAAGTAGCTAAAGCATGTCTTTGTTTTGACATATCAGTTTTATTATTTAGCATATAGTTGACCATTCCACATTAATGACTAAAAATATTAATGACCTGCCCTTTTCTATACTAATAAAACCTGCTAACCTACTTACAAATAAAAGCGATACGCGAATAACTTGTGTAGCTATCACACACAACACAACATAAGACGCTGTTTGACCGCATTATGTATTACAACATAACCTAAAAACCTATGAACAATGCTCGATTTAACAAACTTGGCCATTGTGAATCGTCGTGAAAATTAGGCAAACAAAATGTCCTTAGATGCTCTAAATATTGCGTAATTTTCAACCCTGTACATGCAGGCCCAAGATTGTTTGAGAGTCGGGGTTGTCCTTTTCGTCTTTTTCATGATAACAAACGCAACGTTTGATATGCAACATGTTGCGTCAGATTTCTTTGAATCGACTTCAAAAAAGGAGGATGTTCTTGTTTCATACTCGTATGTAGGTTTAGGTCATATGTTACTGAAGTAACACGTAAACGTAAAAATACAGGTATTTAAGGACGCGTCCGCCCATTTATGCAGCGAAAGTATAACTCTACCTTTTTTTTCGTGCGGAAATCCCCTCGGATACCTCGCCCGCCGGACCCGGACTAAAACCGACTAAAACCGAACGCTGACTGAGGGTCGTGGTGCTAGGCCGGAGGTGAGGTTGTCTTGTACATATCCCTCGCACCAAGGTTGACCCAGGGCCATACTTTACGGTCTGGCCCTCCTCGGGGCATGACTCTACCAAGGCTCTACCACTGGTATTTCAGTAAAGAAAAGTATCCAATTTATGATATGGATCAGCGGCTTATAGTGTACGTAATAGGATCAAAGTTAATTTTGGCGCCGTCCGCTATCATTTCTGTATATCATTATTATTTAAAACTATTTTGTTTGGTGCTATTTCAGGAGGCGTGCCAATGGTTTTTCTGTTTATCTGTGAAATTATTTAGCCTCGTTGTATTTTTAAGATGTGTTGAATTCGTTTTATGGAGAATGGCATTCATTACTTTTAAATATAATATCACCTCGAAATAAAATGTCTCTGTCACAGACTTAAAACGCATGGTATGGTCTCTGGGGACTAAGCCAATCTAATATACAAGCCGATCACCCTGTTACATCTGTTTATTGACGGATGAAGCACTCGGTGTGAGAGATAAAACCGAGATAAACAAAATGTCCATCGGATACCTAGTATGAACAATCATGCAAGGTATCCGACTTTTAGACTATTAGCTATTTCAAAAATCCTGCCTAGTTCGAAATACATCGGGAAAAAGAAGCGCTCAAGTGGGTTCAAGTGAACCCACAACCTTTCCCTTACAGGGGGAAACTGAGCTATTGAATCACACCTGAATCACTTCAAATTTCCCTTCTCTTTATATCAGTCTTGTAACCTTTTTGGGTGGAAAGGTCACCTCACCGGCTCACCCAGCGGGGAGACTCCCGAAACTCTTATCCCAGGGCGCCTTTCCTAAACAGAGGTGTGTGCAGTTGTGGGAACGCCTTCAATGAAACACCAACACCTAAGTCCATACATATATTTGGCCAAGATATATACACAATAAATTATACAGAGATATCACAGTTAGTTCATATAATCACACAAGCAAAAAAAAGAAGTCAACAAAAGTTCCAACTAGAAGTACACAGCATGTACAGCTCTTCTGAGCTCACTCTCAACGATCACTAGCTTTGGCAAATACGAGTCTTAAATATTAAAGAAAATTGCACATGACCTGGTCTCCCGCCTGAGGCAGTGCAGGGTCGGGCTGCGTGGTGAACCGCAGGCTGCTCACACCGGGTGCACCAAAGCCAATATCGCCACGCCAAGGTTACGCCAAAGGTGGAAATCTCCACACAGGGTTCGCAACAGCTCTCAGCGACTCAGGGTAGGTCTTGGCGGTACAATTGGACCCTGTATTACAATACGAAACACTAAATTCACTACCAGACCTAACAGCACAGATTTTACCTATAGGAATTGAAGGATATTTCTTACCAGAATTACTGGGCGAACTTCACAACGATTTGCTCAGAGTTTCGTAAAGTAAATTATTATATACACAGAGCGACAGTCTTCACAAGTACGAACGTCATGAGTTTCTTCAAAGGTTTTCGGTGACAGCCGAAGCACCCGTATTTATATTAACTATTACCGAATATTCTAGCAAACACACAAACGGAAATCCTCTTTACAATCTAGCAATTTGCATTAGACGACACTGGAATGGAAGGTGCTAGAAAATTCTATTAGATCACACTCGCGTATGATTTTTGTTCCCATAGAATGAATCCTTGACAGGAAGTCATAACAGATGTCCTAGAAAGGTCTATGCACAGATTATATATTAGATTATTACTCGATAAATATATTAAACCGCCATCTAGTGTCGGAAGGACAAGAAAATCAATTTCACTTCCCTACAAAATCGGATAGGTGTCGCTACTTGTTCCGAAACGGATTTAATAACGTTACACCACCCCCCCCCTTAGAGTATTTCTTGCGGGCCTAATACGCAAGAAAGGTCCCAACAAAGAGAACGAGCAAAGACTCAGTGAGAAAATAAAATGCAAGGTGATACAACCTCATGGGACAACACTCAGTTGCAAACAATCGGACTTTTCACCACGCTATCTTGAAAGACAATGAATCCATCACAGCATGTTTAAGTACCTTTATATAAGGTGAAAAAGTCGTGAGACAATAACCAAGCTAACTACATCTATTCGCCTGCTCTAGATATCGCAATGCCTCAACACTTGATGGCAGATCCAGAGTGTTGAGGCGCTGGTGAGAAAGGAGAACTCGATACGGCATCAGAGGGACGATGTCCATTTTTCAGGACACAGTCGTCTATAAACAAAAAAAAATCTAAAACTACAGTTTATATCTCAGTGTAGCAAAAGTTTAAACAAAAGACATACATGGGTGAATTTCAACAGGTCCGTTAAAATTTTCATTTCCGTGGATTTTTTTACCTTGAGTGATATAATAATAAAAAATCGCGTTAATTAAAGATTTTGATACTGTATGTATTCTCGCTTAATATCTAGCAGATAACCAAAAAAACTAACGAGATATACAAGATTAAAAATTACATGCCACGGTGATGAAACATGTGTGTACGGCAATGAAACAAGCGTCCACGGCAATGAAAGAATTATGCCAAGGGAATGAAAGAATCAACCACAGCAATGAAAATCCATATAAAACATAATACTTATACCTACTTACATACAATAATTACAAATTTCATAGGTTAAAAATCTGCAAAAGGAGTAGGTAGGGTACAATTAAACAAATATAATAGAATCAACGAATTGTCAAATCATTTATTTAAATTCTTTCAAACAAAAAAGAAATTTACAATACATATAATATGCATAAAACAAATAATATGGAATACTTTTGTTAATTATGCAAAAGTAAATGCAAACAACATACATAGTACACCATACATAGTAAGTACAAGTTTTTAATTTACGTATCAATATTTAATGTGAAGCGAAACAATAACATTTTTATAAAATCTATAGACAAAATAATCACAGCCCACACCGGTTAAGGTTCTTCTTCATAGTCTTGGCAAAATAAACAATCCATTATTAAAATCAAACTATTTATAATTGATTGTACAGTAAAAAACTCATCAAATCTTTCATCTTATTGTAGAAAGTTTTCGAATCCTCTAATGTCAGTATTTGGTGCTACCTATAATAATGTAATACCTAATCATACTATGGCGATGATAACATAAGTCACGGAAATGAAATATCAGGCCACAGCAATGAAACTAAATCGTTTTACAATGCATGGCAATGATTTTTTTTTCATTGCCGTGTTTTTTTTTTCATTGCCATAGCAAATTTTGACCACGGAAACTACGGCAATGAAAGCACGGCAATGAAAAACAAGACAAAAATATAAAATAACAAAAAATCTAATAATTATTCGAAGTATTAATCACTTCACAAAAATAAACAAGGGAAATGGCGTTCTATTGAATGTTTAATCAAGAGGATAACTTATTAAAATAGAAAGTTATACCTATCCACGGCGATGAAAGAAAAAATGTCCAGTAACATAAAAATGGTATACTTACATCTATGGTGCCAAAACGCAGGTACGTGTGTACGTTCTTCCGCGTCGAGCACTTAGGCGGCACCAATATGCAACGTTTAGCGCATATAAGGGAGGACGCAAGTCGTTAGATAAGACAATATTCTAAAATATGTTTAGAACACGGCGATGACAGGCAGTTCTGGGACAAATGTATTTTTTTTAACCATTCGTTGTATTGTTTAAATATTTGAATAAATGTATTTCCTAACAATACTTTAACTATTCACGTATCAACTAAAAATAGGTATTAATAAAAATAACCAATAGATTTTTATCAATGAAGTATCACGACACAGTAGGTGACGTGTGGACAAACACGGCAATGAAAGATTTCGGTGTATTTTGTTTTTTTTTTGGAGTACCTATAATCCTATTTAATAGAATATTTAGTGCCCCACCTAGATCACTATTTCACCTAACTGGCAAAAAATGTTAGAGCATTATAACTATGATTTTTAGTACCGATTTCATCGATGCCACGCAATTCTTGGTCCCGGGAAATTCACCCTAGAGTACTAAGGGATCGAAACGGGACTGATGGCTGACCGAACAGACACCTTAGGTTGCTCCTCTCCACTATACTTCAGGATGTCCTTAATATGGTAGACTCCCAGGTCCTTACCGTTCAAGTCCGACAAACAATAAACCAAAGGGGAGCGTTTAGCGGTCACTATACACTTCATAAACTTAGGGGCTAATTTAGAAGTAAAATTCTTTTCCTTGTTAGACAAATAGAATGTACGCTTATAAACAATCTGTCCTACCTTGAGCTCTACATGCCTTTTCCTGAAATTATAATACTTCTCATTACGTCGGTGAGCAACATTCAAATGTTTCTTCACCTGATCGTAAATGCGTTGTATTCCTTTCAGTTTGTCTCCAAAGGCCGAGGGATCATCAATAGAGACCGCATTAGGATGGCAAGCGATGTCTGATTGTCTATACAAAACCCCATCTCCAATGAATTCCCTACCATGCACCAAAAAGTAGGGGGTGAAACGAGTGGCTTCACTAACAGCAGTGTTCAGTGCACACTGTAATTCCACCAGGTGTTCGTCCCATCTCTTATGTTGTGACTTCACATAACAGGAGATAGCTTGAACCACATTGCGAATAGCTCGTTCAGCCTGGTTAGTTTGGGCATGATACCTAGGGTTATAATAAACGTTCGGTACATTATATTTGATCAACAGATCTTTAAATTGCTTACTAACAAACTGAGGACCATTATCCATATAAATGGTTTTACATACTCCATGGACTAGAAACACGTTCTTTTCTATGAATCTCGCAACTGCAGCGCCTGTGGCGACCCTAATAGGGCACAACATGATATATTTGCTGAAATAGTCCGAGACCACAATCAAATGAACGTTTCTATTACCAGAGGTAGGAAAGGGACCAAGTAAATCACACGAGATGGCTTCGAATGGCTTCGACACACGCTTTGGGTTGCCCATTAAGCCGGGACGAGAAGTGTTCACGGGTTTGTACTGCTTACATGTCTCGCAATTCCCGACATAACTTTTGACACTCTCGTACATCCTGGGCCAGTAATAGTTTAGCGCCAACCGTTTATGTGTCTTCCAAACACCACCATGGGCACTAAGCGTGTCGTCATGGTACTTGGCGAGGAGAGTTAGTCTATCCTCCTGAGGTACCACTAGTTTCCAATCGAAATCTGAGGTCAAAGAATACTTATTTTTCGAAAATCTATACAGTAAGTTGTCCCGAATGTCAAAATTAGGGTAATGCCTAGGGTTTTTTCGCACACAGTTCATGGTGTGGATATACCAGGGATCCTTAGTGGAGCTTGTATCGAGGGAATCAATTTTTATTCGAGACAGAGCGTCCGGCACGACATGATCCTTGCCTTTACGATGCTCTATATCGAAATCAAATTGACTCAGCCTCAGGCTCCAACGCGCTAAGCGGCCAGTAGGGTTCTTTAACTTATGGAACCACAGTAGTGAGGCATGGTCTGTAACTATAGTGCATTTCTGTCCCTCAACGTACTGTCTAAATTGCTCCAAAGCAAAGATCACGGCCAGAAGCTCTCTCTCGGTAGTGCTGTAGTTCACCTCGTTCTTGTTTAGAGACCGACTGCAATACGCGATCGGATGTTCTAATCCATCATGCGTTTGGGTCAGCACAGCAGCAACTGAGAAAGCAGACGCGTCACTGAGAATTCGGAAAGGTAAAGTAAAGTCAGGCATTTTTAAAATAGGAGCAGAGACCAAAGCTGATTTGAGAAGGTTGAAGGCCTCCTCAGCTTCAGGGCTCCACGCAAAGGTTACATTCTTAGAGGTTAGTTTGCACAAAGGTTTACTAATTTTCGAGAAGTTATTAACAAAGCGACGATACCAACCGGCCATCCCTAGGAACCTTTTCACCTCCTTAGAATTGGAAGGTGTGGGATAGTTGAGTATGACCTCAACTTTACCCGGGTCTGTTCGCAGGCCATGTTTGTCCACATAGTAACCAAGGTACTTCAATTCACTTCGACAAAAGTGTGATTTCTTCATGTTTATCGTTAGGCCCGCTTCCTTGAGTCGCTGATGGATTCTATGTAAGAGATCCACATGCTCCTCAAAGGTGCTGGCCACACAGATTATGTCGTCTTGGAAAGAAAACACCCTGTTGTCGAATTCGGGGCCAAATAGGCGGTCCATGAGCCTCTGCATCGTAGCTGAAGCCCCAACCAAACCGAAGCACATGACATTGTACTGGAATAGCCCCCTCCTAGGAACTGTAAAGGCAGTTTTTTCGGCAGATAGGGGAGAATCGAAAGGAATCTGCCAATATGCTGCACTCAAATCTATAGAGGATAAATATTTAGCATTATTCAAATGGTCAAGAATTTGATTAATGTAAGGTAACGGATAAGCATCACTTTTTGACACAGAGTTGAGCTTTCTAGAGTCCAAGCACAGTCTGAGGTCACCGTTCGCTTTCTCCACCATAACCACTGGTGAATTCCACGCGGATTGAGATGGAGATACCACTCCCATCTCCAACATCCGGTCCAACTCTTCTTCCAGGGCCTTCTGTTTAAGGGGAGAAAGCGGGTAATAACGTTGTTTGATTGGCTTGCTATCACCAGTGTCTATGACATGATGCACAAGCGTTGTCCTACCTAAGCCCACCTTATCCGTGTTCAAAGAATCAAATTTATCAATGATCTTGTTTATTACACACCTCTGATTATCAGTTAAGTTGTTGTAATCTTCAAGACCATTATTAAGAGACAAAGACTCTATTGGGTTGGTATCGCTGAATTTATCTAAACTAATATTTTGTGAAATCAATTTATCACCTAACTGAAACTGTTGCCAAAAATCTACACCAAAAATCATGGATGTAGTTATTTCTGGAACCACATAAAACTTAATTACTCGGATAACCGAATTGTACTCAAGAGGCAAAGAGATACAACCCAAACACTTCAAGTACGAACTGTCTGCAGTTGTGATATGAAAATTTGGGTTGATGCTTTCCAGCTCAAACCCTAGTTCTAAAAAGTGGTGGTGCGCACCCTTTCCTAGCACTGAGCAGGAGGCACCAGAATCAAGAAGACCTAAAACATTCAGCTTCAAGATCTTAACAACTAAGTACGGTCTAACATCATTAAACCGTTTAGAAAACAGGACCTTATCAGAAGAGGACTCAGATACGAAGTTAATTTCAAATTTCCTAATAAGGCCCTGGCCTACGCGTTTTTTGACTTGGAAGAACATTGGGGGCATTCAGGTGACTTGACTCCTTTGAGACCACACCGGAAACACACCAACTCCTTAGATTGCGGACAGCCATATGCAGTGTGACCGCTCTCACCGCACCGGAAGCATTTCCGTTCGCTCGCGGCCAGCGAGCTGTCCACAGCAGAGACCTGCTTTGCAGGCTTCTGCACGGTCTTGCCTTTCTGCTGATGTAAGTCCGATGAGATCTCAAATTTGTCGAGTAATGGTTCATGGAACGCATCTGCCCTAGCACGTGCAAGCTCCAAACGCTTTCCCAACCGTTTCAGATCATCGATTGAGTTGACTTCATGAAGGGCTAATTCCTTCATGTAGTCAGGCCTTATGTTATGCATAAGAATGTCCAGTTGTTCTTCACTGGGCATTTTACAAGACAATCTAGAGAACATGGCCAACATAGTGGAAATATAACTCACTAGAGACTCGGAGCGGGCTTGTGTACGCTGTCTAATTTCATTGCGGAGACGGTAGTCGTAGTCGGGTATGTCAAAAGTTTCCCGAAGCTCCTTGATTAAATCCTCATATGAGGTAAAGTTGGCTTTGTTAGTGCGGAACCAAAACAAAGCGGGTCCGTCTAACAGATCAGAAAACGCCAGAAGAACCTTAGACTTACTGACCTCCCGGGCAGTTCTAAGTTCCTCCAATCTCTCAATGAAGACGCGCACACAAGAAGAGCCATCATATCTTAAATTAAAAGAGTTCAAATTGATAGGGCGTTCCCTATAAACTATATTGTCACTAGCAGGATTAAGGTCATGTGAACTATTGCGTATCGAGCAATCCTTTCTCAATGCAGGTGAATTATAACCTATCTGGTCACGGTTCACGGGGTCATCATTGTTATCTGACCCTTCAGATTCCGAGTCACTGTCGGGTTCAGATACAGACACTATCTTAACAAGCCTATTGCGAATTCCTATGAGTTCCGGACAGTCTAAGCCACAACGAGCCAACCTAGTTAGGAGATAATTTGCTCTTACAGCAGCCCTAGTGCGAACATTCTTATTAGAAACAGAATCACCTGAAGAGATTAATTCCTCCAACTCGAGGACTTTGGGCTCACAGATCGAAAGCTCAGCGGAAGCGACAGTGGGCGTTGCGATATTGGCCTTGATGCTACCCCTCCGGACGAGCCGGTGCGCCGTTCGCAGTTCACCACGCAGACCGACGACCGCAGCCTCTGGATCCGCTGTAATGCCCATATAAGAAAGCTCGTTACAAAGTTCATCTTTCCTCAAGTAATTAATGTACTTCTGCATTTGTGCCATATTATAATTAAGTTAAAAGTTACTTAAGTACAAAGAGAAAGTTTCATAAACTAAGTTCAACAAAAAACAGTAAACTTATATTTGTACTGAATAGAAAATATTCACAATATACTCCTTTCTAGTTATTCTTAAACTGAGAATGAGTACAAAGTTCAACTAAGAAAGGTTAAAGATTCACAAGATTCACTATCAGATAACTTAACAAATTGTATGAAGTTATAACACAAAAGTGCTTGTTTGCCACCTAAGTGGTAGTAAAGATACTATGACCTACTATGGAATAGTACAAAATCACAATATATGAACATAGATATTTTACCAACTAGTTTTGCGTTGTATGGTTTTACAAAACACAGTTATAGAATTAAAATTGTAAGGTAGGTATTATAACCGCCTTCTAAAAAATTACAATAACATAGGAATATCGAATTTCCTTATGTAATTACTTACACTAGGAAAGGCGCCCTGGGATAAGAGTTTCGGGAGGCCCCACGTTGGGCGCCAATTTGTAACCTTTTTGGGTGGAAAGGTCACCTCACCGGCTCACCCAGCGGGGAGACTCCCGAAACTCTTATCCCAGGGCGCCTTTCCTAAACAGAGGTGTGTGCAGTTGTGGGAACGCCTTCAATGAAACACCAACACCTAAGTCCATACATATATTTGGCCAAGATATATACACAATAAATTATACAGAGATATCACAGTTAGTTCATATAATCACACAAGCAAAAAAAAGAAGTCAACAAAAGTTCCAACTAGAAGTACACAGCATGTACAGCTCTTCTGAGCTCACTCTCAACGATCACTAGCTTTGGCAAATACGAGTCTTAAATATTAAAGAAAATTGCACATGACCTGGTCTCCCGCCTGAGGCAGTGCAGGGTCGGGCTGCGTGGTGAACCGCAGGCTGCTCACACCGGGTGCACCAAAGCCAATATCGCCACGCCAAGGTTACGCCAAAGGTGGAAATCTCCACACAGGGTTCGCAACAGCTCTCAGCGACTCAGGGTAGGTCTTGGCGGTACAATTGGACCCTGTATTACAATACGAAACACTAAATTCACTACCAGACCTAACAGCACAGATTTTACCTATAGGAATTGAAGGATATTTCTTACCAGAATTACTGGGCGAACTTCACAACGATTTGCTCAGAGTTTCGTAAAGTAAATTATTATATACACAGAGCGACAGTCTTCACAAGTACGAACGTCATGAGTTTCTTCAAAGGTTTTCGGTGACAGCCGAAGCACCCGTATTTATATTAACTATTACCGAATATTCTAGCAAACACACAAACGGAAATCCTCTTTACAATCTAGCAATTTGCATTAGACGACACTGGAATGGAAGGTGCTAGAAAATTCTATTAGATCACACTCGCGTATGATTTTTGTTCCCAATAGAATGAATCCTTGACAGGAAGTCATAACAGATGTCCTAGAAAGGTCTATGCACAGATTATATATTAGATTATTACTCGATAAATATATTAAACCGCCATCTAGTGTCGGAAGGACAAGAATATCAATTTCACTTCCCTACAAAATCGGATAGGTGTCGCTACTTGTTCCGAAACGGATTTAATAACGTTACAGTCTTTAATCTTTTTTCCTGTGTATTTCGAACTTACAAAGTTAGCATATTTTTGCTATAAAAATGTCATTCCAACCTGCCTAGTGATAAGTGTTCGTTTATTTTTGATTGCACACAGTGATTTTATATTCGCTATATTTCACTGTGAAGTAGTGATAAAATTTTCTAGCTATAAATTACGAAGCTACGCACCTGAAGATATAAATAAATCATAGATGTGTAATACAAATCCACGTGGGCTACGCCGCGCGCTGCCGGAGGGAGGTTTATATCGAACAGTTCAATACTATTATTATTGTGAAAGTTGACGTTACTCAATAATGTTTTCTGAAGGTGAGATTATAACATACAGTATCCGGCTAATGATTTGGTATATTGGGAAGAAGAGTGAGATCGCCTTGTTTTATAGCGTTTAGACGTTTATAAAACTTAGGTATCTATGTTTAAATTTATCTGTCTGGGTATCAAACAAGCCAGTTAAGCTAAGCTTGCTTTGGACTCAGTCAGCGCTGTTACTGTTGTATCTTAAGTAGGTATATATATCTTTATTTCTACTTTTATGTACATAATATTCGTAATATAATAATTATTATAAATAAAAATATAAAGCAAGGTATGTGCAAAACTATAGGTTCACGCGTCAAAGAATTCCTCCCCATCGACGTCAACCGGGAGGGTGGCCAGTAGGCTGGCGGCATTGCCACGTTGAATGGCAATGCCAATCCTTTGCGCAAGGAATAAACCAGCCCTCTGGTCACGGGTAGTGTCTATTAAACGTTTAGATATTTCTTTGTATAATAGACGTGCACTTGGTATATATATAATGAACCTTGGAATCAACTAAGAGTACCTACCGACTCACCGAACACCAAGAGCTATGATCACAGAAATCCTGTACTATTTGACAGGAACTTTCGAACGCTTCCTCTTAAGACTAGCTTGTAATAACATCGTTAAAATGCCGTGAATATGCTATTTTATGCTATTCCCAATTCTAGAACAAATAGAGAAATAAATTTGAAAAATAGAGACATTTCTTATCTCTCGTGATTATTTATTTACAGTGTAAAGTCACCACGCATGACATGCAGATGGACACTGCTTATGACCGTTCTATCCTAGTATATTTCTGTGGCTATGATATAGGTACTTATTATCTATCTATATATATGTTACCGGAAATGTATGAAATCAAGGAATTGTAGGTATACAAATCCTAGGAAATGTGTGTTAATACATAGAATGCCTGCAGTTCCACCGGAAATGTGTGAAATAAATGGGTTATCCATACTAATATTATAAATGCGAAAGTAACTCTGTCTGTCTGTCTGTCTGTCTATCTGTATGTTACGCTTTCACGCCTCAACCACTGAACCGATTTTGAATAAATTTGGTATAGGGGTAGATTAGACCATGAGCAAGGACATAGACCATGTTTGGTCGCGATAACCGACATCCACGCGGGCGGAGCCGCGGGCAAAAGCTAGTTGTCTATATTTGCGGATGATTTTGTGGAAAATTTATATTTTTGAATGAATAAAAAAAATTACCACGAAGATTAATGCGGGAGCTTCGCTCCGCTCCGCTCCCGCATTAATCTTCTAACCTAATTTATCCAAGTTAAATTGCGTGATGTGGACACTGCGCCCCGACCTGGATATATTATGGGTTAGAAGACTGAAGCGAAAGCGAAGCTCCAGCATCAGCCTAAGTGGTTGCATTTTTTATAACCACCATCAATATTCTTTGATACCATTTCATACATTACCTGCTGCGCACTCGGCATTGTATAGAATGCCTAGGCATTGTATAGAATGCCACTTTTCGTTGTAATGTTATAACTCAACAACGCCTTTACCGATTTGGCTAATGTTGGTCTTGAATTATTCGTAGTCCAGGGAAGGTTTGTACTTACGTAGAGAAAAATTCGAATAATTGCCGGGAACGGACATCCATGCGGGCGGAGCCGCGGGCAAAAGCTAGTATTGTATACAAGTTAGTCAAGATGGAAATCATTAGACCATAAAGCTTGGAGAATCAAAAAATTACTACGATAGATGCTACTCGCGTGGTCGTCCGACCCATAGCAGGCTGTGCGTGCTAACTAGGCACTCGTGAACGCAAATATCTTCTACATAGGTGCATTGCTGTGTGAGTTAGTTTTCACTTTCATAGAACGTCTTCAGAGAGGGAGACGTATGCGAATACTGTGAGGAATATTTACAGACCCTTAAAGGCCCCAGAAAATATACCTCCTGATTTTTAGGTAGGTTTATCCGATTTGTCTTTCTGTTATAATAATTACCCGTCAGGCCAAATATTAACTCATTATATTATAATTACTTCCGTAATACGAAAAACAATACTAAGTCCACCTAATTACTGAAGTAATTCATTCAATAAATTAGTATCATTATAAATAATTGTTTCAGTACACAATATTACAATCAATTACTGCAGTAACACCTATTAATATAATATACGTCATCTCAGGTATGCGTATGAGTTGTTATTGTAAACATAGTTATTTCCTTGGTTGCAGTTTCTCATTAATCCTGGGCCTTGTTTCTGCTAAAGCCAAACCACAGTGGTGCCACCGCCACTGCATAAAACGGCATTAAATAATAGACTTTAAAGCGACGCGGTTAAAGTTCTAAATTAAATGACTTTTTGCAGAGTAATGGAAAAGTGTTATGAAACTTTTTTCATTTCATTTTGAACTTTATTGTGATAGAAATAAAGTCTAAAACTTAATGTATTTTTTCGCGGTGACTGTGGTACCAAAGTGGTTCAGCTTTAGTAGAATCGAAGGCCTGTAAGGTTACCTGGAGGAAATCGCTTTCAGCGATGAAGCTGCCCGCCCATTGTATATTAAACACATAGATAGGTATCTCTACTACTTATTTCTCTCCACCATATATCCATTGCTGTACCTACAAGAAACAGTTTTACTATTATTATTTTTTATCTATCTAAGTATAAGCATTCTTCATGGTCGATTATAAAATATCACTGCGTTGAGAATGCAGATGAGATTATTCCCTAAAATATGTGCCCAAACAGTATATAACCACACTCTACATTATGAAGTATGGATCATTTTTAATTACCCATAAGTAAGTAAGTATGTACATGTAGTACAAACTCGCACAAAAACCAAATTATTCCGTCCCACATAAAAATAATGAAGTGTCAACATCACGGCGGACCAACAAACTTCATTGAATGTCTCCAATTATAGGCATCGTATTGATCTGGTGTCAGAGCGGCCCACGCGGGGGACAATAGCCGCGCGGTAACCGAACCCACTCCCCCGCGGTCACAAACGAACTAATGCTCATACTGTAATGTGTCTAATGCAACCAGGCTGATGATTGAATTGATTGTAACATTGGACCGGTCCGCGGACCTATTGTTTACGAAATATCAGATAAGTGACAGCCAGGCGCTTATTATATTATTTATCTGTCGATAATCTGAGAACCGATGAATTGCAGAAGGTGTGGAACACTTTCTCTCTTGTAAACATATAGCACAGTGAATAAAGGTAGCAGCAGTATAATCAACCTACTGAAAGTGGATATCGTGGCCTGTGAATCCTGAGTAGGTACTAGGTAGGTATATAATGTATGATTTGAGGTAGACATGATCATTTACATTGACAGTAAATACTCCCGGCGACCGTTTTACTGTCAAGGTAGGTAAGTATGTAGTTATTTGCGCGTTGCTGCCTGAAAAGAGTATAAAGTTAGGTGAGATGCCACGTAGCCTATTTTCTGGCTGGATTGTGCTAAAGCCAAACCACAGTGGTACCAACGCCACTGCCAAAAAACGGCTATAAATAATAATAGACTCTAAAGCGATTCAGTTAAAGTTCGAAAAACATCGGAAAAAATGAAACGCTCAAGTGAGACTTGAACTCACGACCTTTCCCTTACAGGGGGAATCCATACTAATATTATAAATGCGAAAGTAACTCTGTCTGTCTGTCTGTCTGTCTGTCTGTCTGTCTGTATGTATGTTACGCTTTCACACCTAAACCACTGAACCGATTTTGATGAAATTTGGTATAAGGGTAGATTAGACCTTGAAAAAGGACATAGGCTATGTTTGGGCGGAATAATCGACATCCACGCGGGCGGAGCCGCGGGCAAAAGCTAGTGCTTTATACTTTAAAGTTAGCATAAAAAATGCTATAAAAAATTAAATTCAATCAAACGATTCAGTTAAAGTTCAAAATTAAATGACTTTTTGCAGAGTAATTGAAAAAGTGTAATGAAACTGTTTTGAACATTCATTGTATAGAAATAAAGTCCAAAATTGAATGTCATTTTGTAGCGACTGTGGCACCACAGTTGTTTAGCTTTAGTAATCGAGGGCATTGTATTGCGATTGGTCCGCAATAAAAACAATTTTCTTTCTTTACGTCTTCATATCCAAAGCGTCAGTAATTATTTCAATAAATTATACTTTTCAGTTAATAAATCAACAGGAACCATCCGATGTAATTTACGACGCCCAGCAAAGAGTGACGAATGGGCTATGCATGGAGACAATTTATGAGCACGAAGCTGCGCAGCCATAGGCGAGTGGACACTCAAAACTACAATAAAAGTCATTTAAAACATTTACGACCACGTCCATCCTGTCAGATATCATGAATTTAAGAATAATCAGAATCACTCGGGACTTTTTTTTTCTTCCGGAAATCCTCTCGGATCCTCCCCTTCCGGCTCCGACAGGGGGGTTCCCTGCCGGGGCGGGAAGGGGAGGCTACTCGTCTCGAACGGACTCGAAACGACTAAAACCGCACGCCGACTGTGGGTCGTGGTGCTAAGCCGGAGGTGAGGTTGTCGACATATCCCTCGTACTCCGGCTGACCCACTCGGAGAATCGTGTCTATCAGAACCGCGGGTGTACTTTTTTGATTTGGATGAAAACTATCTTAAATAAATGTACCTAAAATGTACTATTTAGTACTTATATTGAATTTAATTGTACCTCGTTCAATACCTTATAATCACAATACTAAAGTGAGCCGCCATTCTGATACCAGGATGGCGGGTAAACTCTAAATCAGTTAGCATATTTTTTTTATCATTACGAAATAAATGTACCTAAAATGTACTATTTAGTACTTGTATTGAATTTAATTGTACCTCGTTCAATACCTTGTAATCACAATATGAAAGTGAGCCATCCGGCAATAAAAATACACTTGGATCTATAGAGTTTACTCGCTATCCTGATATCAGAATGGCGGCTCACTTTCATATTGTGATTACAAGGTATTGAACGGGGTACAATTAAATTCAATACAAGTACTAAATAGTACATTTATTTAAGACTAGCTGTGCCCGCGACTTCGTCCGCGTGGAATGTACTTAATAAAAAAAATCAGTTAATTTTTTTTTGTTTTTGGCATTTTTTTTTAGCCTAAGTTACTCCTTATTACATAAGCTATCTGCCAGTGAAAGTCCCGTCCAAATCGGTCCAGCCGTTCCAGAGATTAGCCAAAACAAACAGACAGACAGACAGACAGACAGACAGACAGACAGACAAAAAATTTAAAAATATATTTTTTGGTATGTGTACCGTATATACATTCATATGCATGTAGTAGAAAGCGGTTATTTTAATATTACAAACAGACACTCCAATTTTATTTATTTGTATAGATGTATAGATGTATAGATAGTTTTCATCCAAATTAAAAAAGTATACCCGCGGTTCTGATAGACACGGAGAATCACTGGGGACTTGGGAAGATGTAAGGCAGGTAGGATCGCGGTATTCACCATCTTGTCCATAAAACCTGCTGATATTATTCACAGATACTCCCTACATTGACACAATATCACGATATTGGATCGCTATGTTTATTGATTCTCTTAACCCATAAAATACCCCATTACACTTGTCTACTTCACTCCAAACTTTTATACCTAATGGTGTGTGAGATAAAGATACACACTAGGGGAGAGGGGCCTCTATCACCCGATTCCGAAAGGCTCCCTAGTGAGTCGTATGGTGTAGGTATGAAAAACTAAATGAAGGTAAAAAAAAAAACAAATTTTCAGCTTTTGCCACTGATATGCAATTCCCCAGACTTGAGCTTCTCGTAGAGACTGGCAAATTCCAACGTAAAACCCCTCCTTTGATTTCTCTCTTCATGGGAACTAACAGTAATATTTCTAATGAAAACATGTGTATAATAATTGGAGTTTGCTCATATTCAAACGATTTCGTACAATCATCACAATAAAAATAGCGAGGCGCGGCCCACGCGGGAAAACTACTGCATTGTTTTCAACCGCCCACAGACATCGTGTTATCTGTCTGTTAGCATCTCAATTTGTACACCTATGACGACAGAATTGCAGTAGAAACTTAATCACTTTATTTTTATTCCTAATTTGCAACAATTTGGTTTTTATTGTTCCATAATCTTTCACTTAACCCAAGTATTTTGTTATCTCAAATCTACAGGCTATTCAATTGTAAATCGTCTCTGTTTTGAAGAAACTAAGTACGATCATTCTAAAAGCTATTACTGCCAACAGAGACATCATGTTACCAGGCTCCATGCCTCTGCGAAGAACCTAATCTATTATCTTATCTACGGGATGGAGGTCTGGCCGAGACCTCCAAATGTGCCCGGGAGTTTTTAACACTGCCGTACCTCTCTTAAACTAAGTATATTTTTTACAGTCCTCTTTATAATACATACATACATATGATAGCGCCTTTATCCCCGGAAGATTAGGCAGGTAGGTAGGTCCTCAAACAAATTGTTTATTTTTCTTAATTAGGAATAAGTACTTATGGTATATAGAACAAGACCGTTTTATTTTTCCAAAAATGGTAAATACAAAGTACCAAATTACCTTAGCTCCTCACTAATACGTCTACATCACTCGTCAAAAATACGTGGTGTCCATACATAATATAGTTATGATAGCACGTAGGTTTGTCCATCATTAGCGATGGGCAACATCTCCGTAACTCGAGCCCACGCCCCACCACCGCGGGCAAAAACTGATGCCATATTTGTAAATATTAAAACTAAGTTGGCATCTCGTCACGTGGGCTCTGCTTTGTCTCTCATTTTCATTGCTTTGTGGGAGGGACTTAACTTTGTATAGCTGCTAAAAGAATAAAAGTTTTGCAGAGAATCTATATACGTTTTTTTATCACCAGAAGTCATATAAAAGAGCCTTCGTTCGCGTGAGTAATTAAGACAATAAAATTTAACATAAATACTGTGCCATTTTCAGGATTGTTTCACCTATTCAATCCCAAAACTCGATTTAGAAAATTAAAAACAACAAACAGCTGAAGGTTTCGAAATTTTTACATATTTAGACGGTTGAGTCGATTTTTCCCATTAATGTGCCGATTCGAGAAGAAATACTGTTCTAGAATATCCACTTTATTCATTAGCTAAAATATGTCAATCATGTTTCGTATCTGGAAAAAAAAATTGTAGATGTCTTCATAAGGCAGTTTAGAATACAAAAATATGAAACATAAAATATCGAAAACTAGCTTTTGCCCGCGGCTCCGCTCGCGTGGATGTCGGTTCCCGGCAATTATTCGAATTTTTCTCAACGTACAAACCTTCCCTGGACTTCCACAAATAATTCAAGACCAAAATTCAAATCGGAAATCGGTTCGTGCGTTCTGGAGTTATAGCGTCAGGAAAGAAAACCCGACTTATTTTTATATAGTTGATAACCACAAAATGTGGAGCGTAAGAAATATGAAACAACGGCCTATGTCGACACATAACTAAGCCGCGTATATTTTCGAACGGTCCCATAAAGACTTTATATTTGTCTTTAAACGTCATTATTTAAATAGGCTTGCCGATGTATCCAAGATCGATGAGAGAGCCATATAGGCGCGCGGCCGGCGTGTGCGCACCCAACACGAGACCAATAAATATAAATACATTTGAGTTGTTGCCCGAAACGGCAGGGCGGCCTACCGGCCTCGGCTTTGTTTCCTTATTGTCCAGGACAGGACGCCTTCCGAGGCGTATCTTTGGAACTGTCTCGTTAACCAACTTACATAAATTGTGAAACAAATATAGGTACCTAGGGCAATTCGCCTTTTTCCCTGGTCTAGTAGGTACACGGAATACATATTAATATAAACTAGTGGTCGCCCGGTGGTCGAAATTCGACCATAAATAATTAAAAATTAAAAGTTTTAACATTATTAACGTTTATATACATATTGAGATTTTTTTTCAAAAAGAGCGGTATTTCAGTATATAAGACTATAGACAAATAATAACTATATCATGTCTGAAGTTGACTACATACTAATAAAGGTTTGGAAAATATCGTATTCTCCGTCCACGCAATTTTCGTTAAAATTGACACAAAGTGTTAACTTCACCCTGCTTCACCTATTAATCAATAATGGTATTAATTTATAACTCCTTACAATTTTTTTTGTATCTCTTTTTTTATTCGTCAGCTGTGAATATTTCAAATAGGTATAGGACTGTGCGTATTACCAAAGCTTTAAAAAAAAGTATGAACACTTGAGTAAAAGTAAAAGTTGACCACAGACTAACAATAATTAAAGTTTTGGGGAATTGCATACTTCTCCGTTCGCGCAATTTTCGTAAAAAGAGATGCAAAGTTACCTATTTATTTATCAATATATAATAAGTTAAAACCTCCTTACTATTTTTTATATTATTTTTTTTATGTCATCAGCTGTCAACATTTCAAATAAGTACGGGTTTTTTTTTGGCCGGAAAGCGTAGAGGACGCATCGCGGTATTATTTTATTTTCCGAAATTGGTGTGAATTCAAGTTTTTATGTATAAAAATTGTGAATTTTTAACCTGAATGCCTTGGACAACGCACGTGTAGGAAAGTGGCATATTACAGTGAATAGTGATTATACGCGTTCAATCCAAATCCTGGGGAGATTTGGATTGCTTTTAGTAAAGTCCCCACAACGTTACTAAGGCATGAATTATCTATTTATCATTCACCATCATCATCATCATCATCATCATTATCATCATCATCATCAACATCACCATCACCATCTCACCATCATTAATATCATCCACTGTTATTTCAATGAAGAAAATATTTGTAACTGATGATAAGGCAGTGTGGTCATAGTACCTTAGCCTGTTCCGAGAGGAACTAAAGAAACAAAAAAAATCAAATAGTTATGGAACTGTTGTGACGATTTACCTATGCCTAAAAAAAATAACTGTATGTACACGTAAGTGACATGCGTATGTGTGTGTGAAAATTGGCTATAGTGTGCGTAACGTTTATTTTAATAAAAATGAGGTATTTTAATGCATTATTATAAAAAATATTAATCTTATTTATACTTCTCTTCGGTATGAACTATCAATATGCCAAATCTCACCCTCCTACGTACCCGCAATTTTCGTAAAAAGGGATCCAAAAAATTTCCTTCACGTATTAATATATAGATAAAACATACTAAGAAAAGTACATACATTCATTTATCTCAATTACATAAATAGAATATTCCCTTCCAAGTTCGAAATACATCGGGAAAAAGAAGCGCTCATGTGGGACTTGAACCCACGACCTTTCCCTTACAGGGGGAATGCTCTTCTAACTGAGCTTAAAGACAGATATAAGGAGAAGGGAAATTTGATGTGATTCAGGTGTAGCTCAATGGAAGGTTGGCATAATGAATGTTATAAAAATTTCATTCAAATAAAATATACCCAGTTATTTACATATATATATATATATATATACACATAATTATATATTATTCCTACAAGGTGGCGCGAAAGTAATCCTCACCCTATCTGACGGACGATGCTATACATTTTGCAAAATATGGTAATTAGACTGCACGTTATGATATCTCAACCTTGAATGTTTTTTTCTGTATGTAAATGGAGATGGTAGGGCTGATAAGATACGCTCATCGGTACACTCGCCATGGTAAACCACTGCCGAAGAACCGATTTGTCTCTGCACTCATCGCAACTTAAAAGATGCGAGGGCGTTCCTCCCCTCAGGACTCCTCATAATGAAAACTTTACGTCGCTACCACCCATCGATAGCGTCTAATGTCTACCTAAGGACCTACCTACCTATGTAAACATTCGAGAGTGTAAAACGTGTTTATTTAGTATTAGATTTTCAGATTTTACTTTAGCCTAAAGTTCATTTCCATTTACAAACCCTCTAGATTCAAGCCTATTTTCACTCAGTTCCCAACATAGAAAGTACACTCTATGTTGCACACGTCTATAGGCCACGATAATCACATTCCATCAGGTGAGCCGTGTGCTTGTCTGCCACCTATGTGGTATAAAAAAACACTGTTTACAGTTCAATTCGCTAACTTGTTTACCACACTTTTTTCGTGAAAAATTTTCACCAAGGATCCGAATTGTATACAGAATAGTGTAAACTCAAGATAAATATCTAATTTTACGCTTCACGTAGTGACGATGTTATGCTCCCAAACAATAGTTATCTAGCACAGAACAGTGCGTCGTGCACTAAAATTGGCAACGATGATTCAGTACACAATCTATACTTATCCGCGAGCGTAAACACAACACTAGACATATATTTCGACGTTATTTATTGATCAGTATTACATTTAAATAAGCTCTTCATGACTTATAGTTATAAAAGTCTTAGCGAACAGACTGCTGTGTACCCGAGGCTGTGTATCTATATCTCGCTTCATTTGAATAATATGATAAACTTAGCGATAAGGGGATATCATAGCATATTGTAATGACTTGTCTTGCAGTATTTAAATAAGGCCTAGTTCCCACTCAGTTAGGTACTCCTCGTAAAAATTGAAAGTTGCCAACTCGCGGTTTCCCGCAAGTTTATTGCCCGCGAGTTGATGAATGACTCAGGGTATTGTAATACAAGCAATAATAATAGATAGAGATTAAGTGTAAGATAAAGTGTTAAATTAACGATAATGAAAAGTGATAAAAAGCCTTTTCATAAAAAAATGCAAATTAACTTAGAAGGGTTAGAGGGAATATTAGTAGGTAATTTCAGTTACTTCTCTTCTTCATTCAAAAAATCCTCGGTAAAAACAGGACAAGAAAATAAAATTTGTACAACTTTTCAATTCTTCTTCTAAATTTAGTAAATGTTTCGTAAAATTTCTATAATTTTGTATTGGTCACAGTTATCTCCGATAAGGTATTAAATCTCATACAGTACACAGATCCTCGATAGTAAAGGTACAGTACTGGTTTATTTTGCCATATTTTCTGCAGAGGTCAAGTTAATATTTTCTAGTACTGTTATTATAGGAAGTTTTTAATTTGGATTCAATCAATTAGTCTATTGTAGGACATAGGCCTCTCCCAATTTTGGGAGGCACTATCCTACGGTATCCACGCTGGCCAGACGAGTGGGTACAGGTTTATTTTCGAATTTTCCTTCTCTCGCAGTGATATCGTCTGCGTATTTTTCGGTTCTTACGACAGCCTTCGGATGAAATGGGGGTTTTTTTTTTTATTATTTAGGACACGTCAATTTGACTTCACCTCGCCTGATGTTAAGCTAAAGGCAAAGTCTCGGAAAGAGGGTCACCATCGGAAACATGTACCATGTTAACAGTGGTGGCACTCAGCTTGACGGCCTCGTTAGATGCCTTTTCACGTCCCGCTTAAAGGACCCGGGACTGTAGGAAGAAGGAAACACGTGAGCTGGCAGGGAGTTCCAGGTCTTAATGGTGCGGCATAGGAATGAGTCGCTGAAACGCTTGGTTCTTGCTGGTATACTCTGCACCGCATATGGATGGCATCTTAGCCCTGCACGCGTCGTCCTGTGTAGGAAAGGAGAGGGTGGGACTAATTGGAAAAGCTCGTCAGAACATTCACCATGGTAGAGACGGTAGAAAACTGCCAAAGACGCAACATCTCTACGCAGCAGGGGTGGTGATACTTGTATTCATTCTCCGTCATTATGAACACGATTAGTGAATCTATTGAATAATAAATATGTACCTACTAAATAGATAAGAAGATAGACTAGTTTGGCAGTGCAGAAGTTACCACATGAAGTAGCACAAAGCAGTTATCGCTAGGTTAAAGGTTAATTAAACCATACCTTTAAATGTGTCAAGCATGTCATTTACGTGTGTATTTGTAAGAAGTTTCTCTGCAGGTACAAAACTTCCCGCCGATCTAGCGCCAAAGAGCCTACCTAGGAATCTCTAGGTATATACAAAAATACTGGATGCGCTATCTGTAAGTACATCAGTACTCAGATGGTATCGGTAAACTGTGTGGCAACACTATGAGGAGTACAAATAATGTTTAGCCGAGAATGGAGTGTCAACACGCCAGTGTACTCTGGCCTTAAAGTATAGTCGCTAGCGTGGGCTGTCCTATCTGGTTGGTACTCGTAGAACCAATTAGATCATAGAAACAACTAAGTACCTCTACTGCTCGGTATATGATGGAAAATTATCTAATGACACGTTATAGGCAGCTAGATGTTCAATAAGTATATCCTAAATACATGGATCTGAAGGTGGAACAGATCGTAAGATTCTGCAAAGAAACAGGTAGGTTCGACGGAACGCCGTGATTGCCGGACACCCCCTTGGCCTTGGCCCCCTTTATCGTGCGAAAAATCCCCACGGATACCACTCCCACGGAGCCGGTAGAGGCGGTTATGTCGGACTCGAACCGACTAAAACGCACGCCTTCCTGGGTCCTTGGTAGCCGGAGGTGAGATTGCCAAAAGTATATCTCTCGCGCCCCGGCAGACCCAGGACCATCTCTTTCGAGATGGCCCCCTGCGGGTTATGGGGACCACAGTGTCCCCATCTAGCCCCGGTTACGGGGAGGCGCATTTTACGCCGCCGCCGCGGCCTGCTTCTGCTAAGGTGACAGGCGGCTCCACCGGTCACCCCCAGGCCAGCGCTCATGTAGGACGGAGGTCGTTCTGCGACCTCGGATTCGATTCGCTCTGCGCGGGCTTCCCGGGCCCGGAGTCTAGTCCAGACCCGACCGGCCGCCTCCTTCTCGAGCATTACTTGCTCGCAGAAAGAGGCAGGCGCACCCCAAGCGTTCGCGCATCTTACCATCGCTGTGAGCAACGTGGCGAGTGTGAGGACTCCCACCCCCATAGCCGCCACTAGGACCCGCCTCGGTGTGCCCCACGCCAGGCACTTGGTCAGCGTGTGCAGCTCTGTGTCCTCACTCGCATCACAGTGATGGCACTCGAACGTTGGCTCCTTCCGGATCCGACACAGGTAACTCCCGAAACACCCGTGTCCGGTAATCACCTGCGTCAGCCGGTACGAGAGGCTGCCGTGTGGCCTCTCTAGCCACTCCTCCATGATGAATCTTACCGCCGCTATTACGGCGTGCCCTGCGCTTGGTCGCCCAAGTCGTAGCTCCTATTCCGCTACCATGTCCCTGTGGAGCTGAGACCTCACGGCCCGAATTTCTTCGGGCTCGGGTTCCCGTCCCCGCTCCCGCGCCTCCTTTCGATACCGATATAGCATCGAAAAGTAGTAAGTGCTTGCGCTGAAGACTTCCTCTTCATCTTTGCGTTAATCCCAATCACATCCGAAGCTTTCAGCTTGGTATCTGGGGTTCGCTTCGCGGATATGGCTGAATTCCAATATTTTCTGTGAAACGGCTGCCATCTGATCTCCTACCACGGCGGCGGCGCGCTAAGTAGCGCGCCTCCCCATTCCGGGCGCGAGTTGGGGACACCGTTGTCCCCCCTCCTGAGGAGGGCCAGACCGTAAGGGATGGCCCTGGGTCAGCCGGGGTGCGAGGGATATGTCTATGACAACCTCACCTCCGGCCTAGCACCAAGACCCACAGTCGGCGTGCGGTTTTAGTCGGTTCGAGTCCGACATAACCTCCCCGGCTCCGACAGGGGGGGTATCCGAGGGGATTTCCGCACGAAAAATAAAAAATTAAAAAAAAAGCCATCTGATCTCCACAACCCAAAAGCGATATCGAAGCATTGCAGTTAAACCAGTTGTTGGACTTTTGAGGGCTCCAACTACCCATAACCACAGCCATAGATGTTCGTTTTTTTATCATGCGAAACATCCCCACGGATACCACCCCCAACCGATAGATGTTCGTATGGCAGCCGGGACCAACGGCTTAACGTGCTCTCCGAGGCACGACCAGACTAATTACCCTAAATACCCATATTCATGCAAACAAATATTTGCATTGAGCGGGGATCAAACCCTCCTGCATAGCGGCCGCTTTCACTACCACTAAGCCACGAAGGCTTGCGCTGAAGACGACAAAGGTTAATCACGACAGTCAACCCAATTGTTGATAGATTAGCCAGACGGTCTGATACTAATTGTATCGGGCTTGCGATCTTGAAATTTTTAATACTTTTATGTTGTGTAACTGTCATTTTCATTTATTGTTAGAATACGAAACCTACATCCAACGTACGTAAGCAAATAACTAGGATGCCAAGGACTATTGTTAATAGCACAATATTATCTCATCGAACCGCATAGCGGCGAGACGACACTTGGTATATTATATTATTATAAATAAGTACATAAAATAGCTTGGTGTTCACTTGAGTTGATACGTACTTAAATAACCAATAAAACATAGCTTCATTTTGGTTCTTCATTTGATGTCTAGTGGACCGCGTCCATTAATTCTGGGAAATCATTGTCCTACGTAGAATAAGAGTTTACTTAAATAACCTACTAAGCCATAAAAAGTGTTTACTGGATCTACCTTACCTACAGCCAGTGCACTTGCCGACTGGTGGCGGAGATTCTGGTGCAGATTTACCTCTGGGGGTCCCGGCGGGTACATGCGAGACGTAAGGATATTTTCATACTAAATGCACCTATAGAAAACAGATTTTATTTGTTTCGAAACCAACAAATGAATATACCTACTGCTATTAACATCAACTTTAAACTCCAAGTAAGGTTCACAATACTGTAGAGCATCCATGAAAAAGAACATTAAAACATGATGTATTTTACGACCTTAACAAAAAACACAACTACTACTACACCGTCGCTATTGTATGAACCATAAATCAATAAGCTGCTCTATAATCTATCACACAACCTATCATTTAACATCATTATCGCGGAAAAAATCAATTTGCCTATTGTTGACGCGCACGGCAAAACGCTCACTATATACAGCCATAATGCGCTGTCTTTACTCACATTAAAGACCGATATGCGTGTTTTTATTGTATTATTGTAATAATTATAAACCATTCGTGGGAGGCACCCACAGCGACATGAATCACGGCGCAAATATGGCCAACGAATAAATAATATTGTGCAAAAAGTACAGATTGATTATCGGATAATGCGCTGCAATAAAATGTGTTAATGTATCATAACGAAGCGACGAGCTGTCCGCACTCCACTTTGGCTGACACACGGACAAATATTTGACAATGACATGTCGGTACACTGATGTGAAGTGGGAGCAAGCGTTGGTTAAAGAATCACTTGAGGTGGTGCTCGAGATTCCGTGCGGGTAGTTAGGTAGGTACTGTACTCTAGAACGAACTCTTGAGAGATACTATGCGTCCATGTATCACTCATGTAGGTTACTGGACCCTTGCTTGTCACACTTAAGTTCATGGAGGAGTCGTGCTAAGTATATTCGTATGTTACACATTCTGATTTCTTTCGGTAGTAGAACGAAGTGTTGCGCGCCGTAATTGTGCGATTCCGATTGTGGGTTAAAATCATGTCATGGTAGACCATAGACATTTCTCGTAGGACATAAAGTTCTTTAAAGAAGGCATTCACATTATTTTACAATAGCTTAAAGTCTGGAATAACATAAATAGATATTAGGCTAAATCTTATCCCTGGAATAAGTACCCATGGGTTTTGGATTAGAATCCCACGCGGGTGGAACCGTAAGTAACAATTATAATATTATTATTAACATTATAATTATCAAGATTAACTATCCTTAAATGAGTATGATAAATAGCCACCGTTATGGTATTGAAAATTGTTGCAAAATACTTGTTTAGGTATTTTATTAAACAACTTAGATAGTCGACAAGAATATAGCTAATATAACCAACGACATAGGAAGCCGTTACCGATTAATTTAGTTTGATCGCTAATTTAACTTTACTCAGGTAGACACTGGTAGGTGCAACAGTAATATGTAAATGTGATTAGTTATTTAAAGTATGTACACGCGCATTCCTTACGAAACAGTGACTGTTCACGTTGGAGTAATATCACAGTAATATAGCGATTATCGTGAGTTCGCGAGGCGCAGCGTTTGCGCATCGCCCACAGCTAGCTGGCTGGTAATTCGTATTATGATTTGCTAAGCCTAATTTTCCATTCGCTATACACTTGTGATAATTATAACTTCTATGCCACTGTGTTACGAGGTTATTCGCAGAACAAATATTTGTAGAAGACACTACTTTGTAGCCCATTAGGGTTAATGGAATCTTCTGCTTCAAAATTCGGTCACAGGGTGTAGCGTTGTGTGGGATATATTCATGAATTCCTCCTGGTGTGAATAATATCTCGCTTTTTTTTTCTTTTTGAGTTGAGCGCTTCATTTGTCACCCGACTACGGCGAAGCTAAAAGGAGGGTTATGATTTTGACAGGCTATGTATGTATGTATGTATGTTCATTTGTTCCCTCATAGCTCCTCAACTACTAATTAGAACTGGACAAATGAGGTATCGTTACAAGCGGCTTTATCTTCCGATGGTTATAGGCTATAATATGTCGTGTCACTCAATCTTGTGTGGCGCCCTCTAGAGCTCATAAGGTACTGTGTTAAAAAATAAATTTGAGATAAATATGCCGTGTTTGGTATCAAATGAAAGGGTTTAAGAAGAACATTTCAAATATGTATAAATTATTAGCTTTACCTTGCCCCAAAGTAATATAAATAAAAAATTAAGTTTAAAACTAAAACCCGAATACCGAAAAATCACGCTTTAAAAAGTAACAAACAAGAAAATATCAAGGATAGCCGTGGTCGTATGCCACTTACTCTAACAAAACAGTATATTCTAGGCAAAAGTGGCATACGACCACGGCTATCCTTGATATTTTCTTGTTTGTTACTTTTTAAAGCGTGATTTTTCGGTAGTCGGGTTTTAGTTTTAAACTTAATTTTTCCCGATGTATTTCGAATATCTCTCAGTGTTAAGAATGTCCAAGATCGTGCGAAGTGGAGGAAGAAAAGCCGGAAGACGCAGGTTCTGAGGTGAAAACCTTAAGATGTGTTCTGATGATGATAATTTTGCTGTCGTCTTCTACACTACAGTGACGCCATCTTTTCACGATAGCTTACAATCGTTCTGTTGCTGATCTGTCTGTTGCTTCTCTATATAATATATGATGGATACAGTTACTTTGGATTACACCAGCTAGTATAATTATCAACTAGGTATATCTGAAGTCTTCAACTACTAATATTACAGAGGCTGATCAGGTTCAAACGAGGAGTCTGGTCCATTTTTTGGATACAATTGTCTATTTTGTATTTCGCCAACCTGTAATGATTATCTAGGTATATCTCAAGGCTTTACTAAACTACTTTTACAGCGGCTGAGCGGCTTCAAACGAGGAACCCTGATATGGTGTAGCATCTTACTCTGATGATAGTAGGTAGATTGTACAGGCCATTTACAAACGTGTTCCTTCCTTGTGGTCGCAATCTGATCAAATATCTTTTATCTCTCTTTTATCATCCAAAAACTAGATGTTACATTCTATTAATCAAATGAAAATTGTCAACTTGATCGAATATCAGTTAATCCAAATTGAGTGCTCCTACGCAGGAAGAGCCGCGTGCAAAACTCAATAAATGGCACTTTTTTATCACATTGTTTCCATAGGCGTTGTTATGGCGAGCTGTCAATATTTACATTCAGCTCCACGGCTGGCCGGCTGCCCTGTAAGGAGTTAAGTGCGTGCGCCCATAAATCGTTAACGATATCTTTATATATTTTACACATTTGTGACTTTCTCGAGCTGTTTATGGACAAACGATTAGATCGAATTAACAGCTTGTATATTATAAATCAAAACTTCATTAATATTCAACAACAATCTGCTCTACAAGGATATCTTATCTTTTTGTTTACCGGCAAATTATCATCATTTATTTATTACTCTTTTTATGCCTACAGGCACATGCCACCTGATGGTCTCTCTCCAGTCGGATGTTATT
This sequence comes from Eilema sororculum, assembly GCA_914829495.1. Classification (NCBI taxonomy): domain Eukaryota; kingdom Metazoa; phylum Arthropoda; class Insecta; order Lepidoptera; family Erebidae; genus Eilema; species Eilema sororculum. The sequence goes on from OU618556.1 coordinate 19,548,864, forward strand.
TTGTTTTTCGAACTAATGTAATAACTTTCCGGTGTATAACATAGCTGACATTATAATATTATGACATAATCACCAGTACCTATCTGTTTATCTGGACGAACTGCGTGGCGTACCGCGTAGTGGTAGAACGTTCGACTACTTCGCCTGATGTAGAGCGGAGTCTATTCCCGGTGAATACAAATGCTAATGACTATTATTTAAACTCGATGTTAACATGTAATTAATCAGACTTTACTGTTAAATTGCAATATTGTAGTGGTTAAGAAGTCAATCTCACGATCGAGAGGTGTTTTACGATCAAAATAGACCAATAAAAAAGGCCCGCTGAGTTTCTTGCCGGAGTCTTCTCAGGTCCGGGCCGCGTATCGAACCGGTGCCGCGGTGGTCCATTTGCTTAATTAATATTTAATGTTTATTTATATATTGACTTTTTGTAATTTGATTTAATAGTCTTTGCCGAATAAATTATTTTTAAATTTTGAATTTCAATGTAAATGACCATGTTAATCTCAAATCATACATTGTTGTTATCCGTCCATTCGTGTACGGTGTAATCCGCCCGTGCGCGATTGCGATAATTAACTGTCGATAATAATCATCTAGTATACTGCGCTTTAAGGCCCTGTTTTCCTGCAAAAGTAGGCATTTATAGCTATCCCGGCCGCTCGTAATATATTACGCGCGAACGCAGTGACGGTGAACTCGGCGATGACCCCACCAGCGTCACAGTATAGAAATATGCAGTAGGAAAACTTGATTTGACTTAGAAAATTAAATGCAGTTTTTTTAACTTTATTTAGTTATAGGATTATATTAAGTAAGAAATAAATACGAAATTAAAAAAACTGTATGAGTTTGGGAACTGTTTGTTCTATGTGTTTAGTTGCTTGGGCGAAAAAAACTTACATTATAATAATAATAATGCTTGCAATTTTACAAACATTTGTTTGAATTGATGCTAACGGTTACTTTATATAATCGCACCGTTCATCGTCGACAGGGCAGTTAAATACCTAAAGTTAACGAGATTAACAACTTTTTTCGTGCGAGAATCCCCTCGGATACCCTCCTGCCGGAGCCGGAAGGGGAGGTTATGTCGGACTCGAACCGACTTTTTAGTCGGTTCGAGTCCGACTGTGGGCACGCCGACTGTGGGTCGTGGTGCTAGTTTTTATTAAGTATTTATATAAATTTACACTGTACCTTCTTTTTTTCGTGCGGAAATCCCCTCGAATACCTCCCCTGCCGGAGCCGGAAGGGGAGGTTATGTCGGACTCGAACCGACTTTTTAGTCGGTTCGAGTCCGACTGTGGGCACGCCGACTGTGGGTCGTGGTGCTAGTTTTTATTAAGTATTTATATAAATTTACACTGTACCTTCTTTTTTTCGTGCGGAAATCCCCTCGAATACCTCCCCTGCCGGAGCCGGAAGGGGAGGTTATGTCGGACTCGAACCGACTTTTTAGTCGGTTCGAGTCCGACTGTGGGCACGCCGACTGTGGGTCGTGGTGCTAGGCCTGAGGTGAGGTTGTCATCGAAATATCCCTCGCACCCCGGCTGACCCAAGGCCAGTAATTCTCCTGGGTCTGCTGGGGTGCGAGAGATATGCTTTCGGCAATCTCACCTCCGGCAACCAAGGACCCAAGACGGCGTGCGTTTTAGTCGGTTTGAGTCCGACATAACCGCCTCCACCGGCTCCGTGGGGGTGGTATCCACGAGGATTTTGCGCACGATAAAAAAAGGCCAATAATTAAACTAACCTACCTAAATATTAAAATTATTCTATCCTAAACTAAAACTAAATTTATATTTATTTACACACACACAAATTATATACAATGTACGAATATTGTAGGTACTAGGTACCCCTGTACTGATATAGATAAAATATGAATTATAGAAAATCGTAAGTAGCATCTTCAGTAGTAATACTGATATTCTTGTACTATGGCGCTATGAGCGTAATATTTAGGTATGATAATTTTTTAAATTACCAATCGGAGTTAGAAATTTAGTTTATGGCTTTGCACGACTTCTTTAGCTTGCGTTGTTTATTGCCCATATTGAATGACTTGCAACAATTTATTATAAATACGTAAAACCGATTGATTGGTGCACGAAACTGTCGCGCAAAAACTGACACAGGTCCTACTTCGGTAAGCGCCAGCGCGCGACTGGCGCAACTTTTCGGGCCTCAGCAGCGCGAGCACTCGCGAATTTAGTAGGTATTTAAATATAACTTTAAAAATTATTTCATACTATAGTCAAAATCTGCGAAAATGTCTAGACATATGTAGTGGCTTTAGTTTAGTACAAAAATTTTATAGAAAGCGTAAGTAATTTAGTCATAATATTCAAAAAAAAATAATGAAAAGGGGTAACTTTGGGATTTTTTTCTATCGAGTGAAGTTCATCAGATCTGATAACTGAATGCGAATTTGACTAGACTGGATCCTTAACTAATATATATCTTTTTTTCGAAATTTAAAACGCTTTTTCCTATGATTCAAATGCTTTTATAAAACTCAAAATGCGGCCTACCTGGCCTTAAGTCCACTGAAAGTAACTTTGGATCCGTGAATCAATACAGGAATAAAGGTATGATATGAACGCTTTATTAGACGTACTTCAACAGCATTTCATTTTAAAATACGTTAATTTTGAAAAGTAGGATAAATAGCTACTTGAATGAATTTTAAATCATTAAGTATGCTAACTATACAAATCGAATACATAGGGAAAAATAAATCTTCTCGGGCGGGACTTCCGATAGTTCGTAAGAAGATCGGTAGATGACTCCATCGTCGCCGTAAGAACGGATAAATAGAAGGGAAATTTGAATCACATCGGGCGTGTCTCGGTAGCCGAATTGGTCAAGGCATTCCCCCTGTAAGGGAAAGACTGCGGGTTCTAGTCCCACTCGAGAAGATTTATTTTTCCCTATGTATTCGAAATAGCTACTTGCTGTAAGTTATACACATATAAGGAAGAACAGGGGCGATTTTCTGATAGGAAACCGAAGTAAACAAGTATTAGAACTATAATTGCATTTCTAGGAATAGTCGTAACAACTAACAATAGATGACGAAAGTCTTGAAAGAGAAGCCAGTAGAAATCGGCTTATTGGACGTTTCGCGCGAATTGAACTCGCACAAAACGTGCGTATCGACTCCTTTAAATATATATTATTTTTCTGTAGGCGATTCGCACTAAGTTAATTTATTGGTGTGTGAATCGTCACCTCCAAAAATATGTAGTAGGCTATTGCCACCGATAAAAAATATTAATTAAGTAGGTACATAAGTAAATTAATACTACACTCTAAAAGTTCATTACACTGTGCAATGCCACTAGGTAGGTGCCTATGTTTATATTATCTACTAAAGTTTGAACGCAAGGAATTTTAATAACTTTAGAATGCCAGCAGTAAGGAATGTGTGGACAGAACGTTCTCTCAAGTTTCGTTTCTTGTAGCTTCGACTTATGCAAATGTATAGCAAGTAGGCAAGTACTTAGTGCATTTACGAGTATTGCAACTGCACTTCAAGGAGACCTGTTAAGTACAGGCCGTATACCGCGTAGATGGCATTATGGACCGCTGTGACGGCTGTGATATTGTTATGCATAGGGATGTCAAATAAACACCTCATATACCTAAACTTTAAAACATGTACAGTCAGCATCAGAAAGATATCGACTAAACAAAATATTCAAAATTATTTTAGCTTATTTTTTTCCCCCTTCAAGTTACCGGTTGTTCTGATATTTGGTGCACATCGATAGTTCGGGCAATACTACCATAGAAATCAATAAAACAGTTTGATTTACTCTTTATACGCGAGATTTAAGATCATTTTGAAAGTTCGTCGTAAAGATATTTATGACGCTGACTACTTCCATAGTATCTAACTATGTATGATTTGAAGTATCTACACTATCTACTAAGTTAATATTGAGTATAATTTGCATCAATCAGTCAAAATTTACATACATACATTTTTAAGTAAGAATAGTTATGGCCGGTTCGACCAAAGGTGAGTAAAGTTTATTCTTGGAATAAACAGCCAATATGTGGGTGATATTGCCTGTTTATTCTAGGAATAAACTTTACTTGCGTTTGGTCGAATGTACCAGACTAGGTAGGCATTGTTTTTTATGTAAATTTAATGGCTTAATACCTAGGTTTATAATGTACAATCAGATAGGATATTAGGCAGCCCTATAGTTAGGTATCTACATAGGCTAACATTATGTAGAATATTAATTGAGAGTTAAGTGTAGGCAGATGTACCTACGAACGACATGATAACTATGCAAGTAGCTAACTAACTACTGTCTCGACTATCAAACCACCACGTGGTGTGTCAGGATTGTGTACAGACAGCATCATAAATATCTTGAAATGATCTTGATGTCTCAAAATGATCTTACAACTCTCGTATCGTAGAGCAAATCTGCGCTGTTCAGCACGTGTTACTCTGCCAATGGTAAATGGTAGTACCTACCTATAACTCGACAGATTGTCTAGTAATTACTGTGCAGAGCCATCCTAGAAATAAGAACATCTATTCCACGAAAAACTGATCGTCTCTCTTATAGAAAAACCTTGAAGAGGATCCTTCCTCTACCAAGTTTTCTTGTAATTGCCTGTTTTTCTTGATTTTGATGAAGTTCTCTGATCTCTATTGGGCAATCTGAGCCAACGTTCTTTGTCATCTGTTTTCCTCTGTTTGGCCGCAGAATATCCACATGAATATTCTTCCTGCTCTGGTTATCCCAAGCGACTATAATATGGGTTCTTCAAGACCGGTGTGAGGTTTTTTAGGGTCGGCAGCCTGAGTGTGACGCCCCTGGTGTTGCATACTTCCACAGGCCACGGTAACCACTTACCATCAGATGGTCCATCTAATTATCTGCCACTTAAGTAAAAAACAGTATCTGTGCGGTAGCCTAGTGGTATGGGTAATACGATCTGCGGTAACCTAGTGGTATGGGTAATGGACTGCTGAGACGAGGTCTCGGGTTCGATCCCAGGTATAGCATGGCACACACCAATGACTTTTCGATGCTTTTCGAAGTTATGTGTGTATTTATCGCAGGTTTATAAGTGCCCGGTTAATGGCAATAGGCTCGCCACCTATTACATTGGGACCTAAACATAAACTGGCGAAATGTGGGTGCTAGCACCTCTGCCTACCCCTTCGGGGAATACAGGCGTGAGTTTATGTTTATGTATGTTATGTCCCTTGTAGAATGCTGTTGAAGGCATAGCAGTATGTAATATGCTGTCGAAGGAACTGCCGTTTTTGATCACCTGGATCGGAAGCTTGTGAATACGTAAACTGTAGCTAACTCGGAGGCAGTCGCTTCTGTAGAAGTCAAGTTGGGTAGAAAGAAATGATTGGTGAAAGACGATTGATGAAATTACAACGAATATTAATAAACTTACTCTTAAAAACGTTCTCCTGAATACTCCTCTTTAGTCCACACATTAGACTCCACACAGCATCCAATACTTATGATCACTTTATAAGAACACAGAATCACTTATAACAATACGATAATATCCTCTTATTCACTGTCAAATACTTTACAACACTAATAAACCGATTATATAAAAACAAATACTCAAGTTGAGAAAACCGCCATTGACTTTTTTAAAAAAGGCGCGCGACGACGGCGACGGCCAGAGACAATGCGGCGCTATCGTGCGCTCATGGCAGGCAAAGGTGCGCGCTCGTACTGCCACTAGCCAGCCACAGAGCACAGAGGCTGCGCTGCTCTCGCTTGTGGGTCACCGCCCACAGACGCAATGAGATCATAAAGTCGTTTCGAATATCATTTACACTTAACTCGGTGCACAGCCTCCCTCGCGAACTATTTACATAATGCAGGTACGACGTAGGAACGGGCGAGTAGGCAGGTCGGACAATTGTATTCATAGATCTAAGAGCTCATAAACAGTAGGTGCTTAATGTCGACATTGATTTCAGAGAAAATATTGGATAGCTATATAATACCTGATTTGAAATGTGTACCTAATCATGCGGTTTTATTAAAATCAAGTTAACCTCTCCTGCTAACTAGCACACCTTGTTCAATTACCGATCAGCAGACGGATTCTGCCACAGTCTTTAATCTGAGGGTTCGGAAGGTTATCTCTGTGATAGCCAAATGCTACCGGGATTATCGTTAAGATGATGATGATGAGTCTATGGCATATTTATTTATTTAGATATTAAAATATTTATGTAGGTACATCAGTAGGTACTATAGCTAAAAGTAAACACTCACGGTACTGAATTCAAGATATATGATGTACCTACGCGCCTCCCCTTCTCCGGGGTCGAGTTAGGGACTTCATTCGCGGTTCCCTCTCACGAGGTAAGCCAGACGATAGAGATGTCCCTGAGTCGGTTGAAGTGTTCAACAGCTTTGCACTTAGACCCAAAGATGGCATGCGTTTAAGTCGGTTCAAGTCAGGCGCGGTCGCTCAGGGAGCCTGATTTTTTGAACCCCGTATTGTAACATGCTAATATCTACATGTATTGTATTATGTAAGTTTGTTTATTTTTAAAATGTATTTATTTACTTGAATATAGGTACAGATTACTTACATGTAACAGCAAACACACACAACTTTGTCAGGCTGGGACGCCTATAAAAGTTTTTTAGCACTATACCCCGTCCATCATATAATAAAGCATTAGAAGTTTCCTGTCTATACCTACAATTTACAAATGTATTAAAAAACGATTGTGGGCCATAACGTACCTACACGCTAATCTCCAAAACAAAATAACTGACTTCTATAAGAATATTCCAACATGCTGATTCCCTGGTATTTATTGAAGAGTTCCGTGGTCTATCTCTGAAACCCATCATCAGATCATTATGCAATTTAAATGGGACCATTTTGGAATAAGCCTCTTTCAAATACAAAAGAATGTTGACAATCCGTCTACATATATGACGGAGTTACAAAAATCATTTTTACGTAAAAATCATACAAATATAAAAAATTATAAATATCCGAATGGTTGTTTAGAAATTGGTTATTAACCGCCAGTTATTTAATATTTTTTAGAAGAATTATTTTCTGTAGTCGATATCGATTGTGACATTTTTAAGTTATTATAATAAAGACACAGTCGATGGACTACTACTACTACTACTACATCCCTAAAATTGCTTTCTGGCTGACGTGACGTTGTCAATGAAAAATGACGTATTGGCGCCTAATTTTTGTTAGGATTTTCAGGTGTCGACGCTAGAACAAAGTTATACCGGCCATTGTAGAGATGGGCAGACGATAGGCTTTGTATTAGTCGATGTAGTGCAGATCTGAAACTATTGTTCTATTTAAATGTTAGAAATTAGGGTATTAGTATTTTTGTTCGAGGTATAAAATTTATAAGTTAGTTTATAAATAAAATCTTATAAAGGAGGGAATTTTAAATAAGAGTGAAGTCGAATACATAGGGAAAAAAGTTTTTTTAAATCAGTTTCAAATGGTGTGTTATAAGCTATTATGTTATGGGCTTTGTTTTGGATAGTTTCTAGAAGTTCGTAATTCATTGGACAAGTGCTACTCCATATAGGACAAGCGTAGGTTAGACATGGTCTCACCAGGGCAGTATATATACGCATTTTTGTAAAAGAAGTCATTTTACTTTTTACGGTTTAAAATAGGACCCAGAGAGCCCAATGCCTGAGCACCTTTCGTACGGATTTTTACCACATTTATTTTATTTTTTATTTTAAATCTTTATGCACAGGCGGACTTACTTCTCTACTCTTCTACTAGTCAGCCTTTGGGTGATGCAAATGTTTAGTCCAGTTTAATTTATTATCTAGTGTGATACCTAAGTAACGAACTGAGTCACTCCACGGTATTAAGTGGTTATAGATTTTAGGTTTGCGTGTTGGTGGCTTGCGATGTTGTATATATAGGATGGCCTCAGTCTTGGAACCATTTAGTTTCAACTTCCAATTGGTAAAGTGGGCGCAAGCGATCTACTATAAGGCCGATATCCTTATAAGAAGTATAAGAAGCAGTATCGTCAGCAAAACAGGCAAGTTTAGTTCGAGGTTGTATTGGCATATCATTCACGTAAAGGAGGAATAGGTAAGGACCTAGAATAGAACCCTGGGGTATTCCAGCAGGTATTGGTAATAATATAATGAAGCTGTTTCTCCAAAATGAACTGAGAACCGCCGTTCTTCTATATAAGATTGGATGAGCTTAACAAGATTCAAAGGATTGCCTAGATTCACAAGCCTATGCAATAGTCCTTCGTGCCATACAGTATCACAGGCCTTTTCGATATCTAATAGGAAAAATCGAAAATCAGTAGATTCACCCAGGTTTAAGTGATGAGAAATGTATTCGAATACTCGCGCGATAGTGTGAAGGCAGCCTTAAGATCATTTTGAAAAAAAAACTTTGCTGTCAATTATTCGCAGTAGTACCATCATGCAACCAAGCAATGGAACTAAGGTGAACGAAGGGATATTTCTGACGCCATTTGTAAATGCACTAAAATTTATGAGTGTACAATCCTTCAGGAACGTTAGGTCCTTAGCCTATTGCAGTCCACCGCTGAACATGGGCCTCTCTCAATGTTGGGATGGACACGTTATTTCAAATTAACTAGTGACTAAGTTTTTCTACGATGTTTTTAATTAATGAGATTCTGGTCTCCTTCCAAGAACGCCTCAATTTTAAGGTGTCTGACTTCATAAATAAGCAGCAAGAATGTCTAGAATTTCCGCCAATGAGAACATAAGCACAAGTTTATATATTACTAGCTGTCCCGGCGAACTTCGTACCGCCAATTTTTTCCTACCCTCGTGGCGTCAGATCCCGTTCCCGCTGCACCATTTAGGGGGATGAAAAATAAGTAATAGTAGTATTTTTGTATGTTGTATCATAAAAAAATAGAAATTAAAAATTTTGTCTAAAAAATAAAAAATAAAAATTTTGGGGTGGACTACCCCTAACATTTAGGGGGATGAAAAATAGATGTTGGCCGATTCTCAGACCTACTCAATATGCTCACAAAATTTCATCAAAATCGGTCAAGCCGTTTCGGACGAGTATGGCAACAAAAACTGTGAAACGAGAATTTTATATATTAGATGGTCCATAGTAGATATACAAAAGCGTATTAAGTATGATTTCGCAAAAGGCCAATTGACTACCAATGGGGAAACTATCACCCCCTACCTGTAACATAGGCTAAAATGATTCCTATCGCCAACCCCGACGCGTCTGATGTGACATGTGGTGTAGTACCTACAATATTTAATAACACCTCGGACTATCCCTTCAATCTAAAAAATATTTCACACCACAGCAAAAATAAAACAACTTCAGTGGAGTATAAATACTATATTATATGTATAAATATGAAACATTACCATAGAAAATAAATGTTGTATTAATACTATACTAACTATAATTTGACCGTATGACATAGAATCAACGTAGTGTTTAGTGATGCAGACAAAATAAGACAAGGAAATTAGCATTATGAAAAGTGCCAGACATTAGGTGAAAATTGGTATAAGCGCCATCTGCCCCCGACATTCTGAACTAGTTGGTGTTGTCGATGTCGCCAGATCCCGTGCTGGTGGGCATGTACTCAAATAGCAGAGCCTTCTTGTCGTAGCCGCACCGGAACAGGTTCCAGGCCAGGTCTTCGGGAGTGTCTCCTGTCTGCTCAGCACAACTCTCCAGCACCTGGAAATTGTGTAGAGAATCAGCATAGTGTTGTTACGGTGACACGGGGTAAAACAAATACTCATTTGCAGGATTATGAATAGGTATATCTATATTTATACTCACACAAAAAATATTATCCCCATTCTAGAATGTTACCAATTAGGTCGGAATGCATAGTGAGTCAGATATAGTACAGTGAGCCCTAAAATATTTCCTATTCCGAGAAGAAAACCTAAACTCGCGTCTGATGCAAAGAATGATGAGGACGGCTCAAACGTAGGAATGATAAACCTGACACTGTTACAGGATTGTTATAACCGCTTACCTTGGTGGCATTCTTGGCTTCAGGTTTGGCGGACATCTTGCCGAGCACGGCATATTTCTGCAGCTTGCCGTCCTTGCTGATGAGCTTGCACTTGAGCAGCACGCAGTACACGTGCTTGCGGAGCGGCGGCTCGTCGATGAGCTCGCCGCTCAGCATGGCGTCCACCAGCCGCTGGTCCACGTGCGACGAGGGCAGGCACGCGTCCGAGTGCGCGCGGAACATCGCCTTCTCTTCCTTGCCCAGGATCTAGGTATGTATGAACAGCAGTTGTGAATTTCCTGTGATAAAGTCATGATCCAAAATATGCTATTTAAGGCCCATACTTTACAATGACACTCATTTATGAATGTCGATATAACTGAGGACATATTGTATACACAGGACAGGCACGGTCGCAGCCTGAAATTTAAGGGGGGTCACGATGACACCTAGCCCCCCAACACAAGGCGGTGGGGCGTGGGATGATGTGCGCAGCTCAAAACGACTAAAATTGTACGCTCATATTTGCCAAAGGTGGGATTGCTACTGGCATATCCCTCACACTGGCCCCCCTCACATGTAGGACCACGGTTTCCCCATCTTGCCCCGAATAGGAGAAAGCATGCATCGTGTCACCACCTCAGCCGGCTTCTGCTAGAGTGACAGTTGGCTTCACTGATCTCTCGTGGAGGGCGGAGGTCTTTAAGCGATGAGCGATCTCCAATGGAACGGAAGAGACCTGAGTCTCCTTTGGACGAAGTGCCTCTATAACTTTCTATCCAACCATGACTGGCTTCGGTTATGAGATCTCGAGATACAGTATATCGCAGGGATCGGTACAGGGGCCGCTCATGTGAAACATCGGATACGACTAGGCGCTTCGTGGCGAGATCGCAGTTCACAGACAGTGCCACCGTCTCGTATTATGAGGATGACACGTTCGTGTGAGCGTACGGTGCTGCATACCTTGAAGCGACCCTAAAAGCCACGACAGCGGTAGCCTAAGTCACAGAGCAAATCCGGCAGCAGAGCATCTCTGAAGTCTGGTCCCCAAATTGAAAGGCGCAGCCAACGCCCTGGTGCGGCTGCTGCCCAACACGAGCCTTCTGGACTACTATGTTGGATATGCAAAATGATAAATCCCCAAAGGGGACGGACGACTAAAGGAGAATTCACGCTGAGATTGTGCGGTCCATGGCCCTATATAGGTGCCTACTATGGGCCCCGGAAATCAACCAACAGAGTACATCATGGAGTACCGCATGATATCCTTCGAGCGATCTTTCGGCGATCCTTCGGCGAGTTTCTTTGTCAGTACCACTCCATGAGACCTGGAGGTAAGAGCCTGGTGGCGTCGAAGCAGGATTGTGAAACCCGAGCCTTGAGAAATCGAGCCCAGCTCCACCAGTACTTGGTGGTGAAATGAAAGCAACGACTTGGGCGACTACGCGCAGTGCACGTCATGACAGCGGTGATAAAACCCACCATGGAGGACTGACTAGAGAGGCCACACGGAAGCTTCTCTTACCGGCTGACACTGGGAATGGGTGTTTCGGGGATTACCTCTGTCAGATCACGAAGGAGTCAACGTCCGAGTGCCTTCACTGTGATGTGAGCGAGACTCAGGGCTGTAAACGTTGAACGAGCGCCCGTAGGCGACGTAGGAGACGCTGAGAGTCCTCCTGGCGGTCCTATGAGTGGGAGTTCACTCACTCAGTACCTTGCTCACAGGGATGGCGCGGTGAGCGAGCAGCGCGTGGGCTACCACCTCCTCCGAGCAAGTGATGCATGAGAAAGAGGCGAAGGAGCGGGTCCGGAGGAGACGGAAGTCTCTCCCGACCCCGAAGACCTCCGTCCTCCATGAGCTCGGGCCTAAAGGATCGAGCCGTTGGTCACCATAGCAGAAGCAGGCCGGGGTATGCCCTCCTTATCCAAGAACACCGTGGTTTTCATATTCGAAACCGGAGAGGGACTTGGGTCAGCCAGGGTACGAATGATTTATCTTACTTCCGAATGCTTACCCAACACGGCGTACGATTTTAGTCGATTGGAACCCCCCCCCCCCCCCCCCCCCCCCGCAAGGTCGTGGGGCGCCTTCCAAGAGGAAAATATCTATGGTCGTGACCTCCCCTCACGGTCACGACCTTTCTGGCTTATCCCCTAAAAGAAGCTGGGTACGTCCATTTCCCATGGTGGAATTCCTGCGAAAAGACTCGTTGCTCCGATTTTGGCTTGACAAATAAGTTGTAAATACCCTTAAGCATTTTCCCGTTACTGGCTCATGGGGCAGTTTCCTAGGCGAACATACCCAAGGTCGTTATCCCCCCTACCCTGGTCCTTCCTGGACCTTTCTGGCTCATCCTCTAAACGGGTATCTTTAATCTAAAAAAAGCATCATACATATGATGCTACTTTTAAAGGGGCCACTAGAGGCTGAGGAGGTCATGTCCCCTATGACCTCGGGCCAGATTGTCTGTACAATCTGTCCTCAGAGTAATCGAAGTTCATTACTGAGCACCATTCTAAAATACGGGCATTAGTGTGCATTCTCCTGATAAGAGATGTACCAACAAGAACAGTAACATGCACTATGGTATAAGAATGTGTTCGGGCTGAATTCTAAATGGAATTCGTCGGCGTTTTGAATAATTCCACTGCAAACTGGCGATGAGAATGTTTTGCTTCTCATAATAATTACAATAATTTAAAAAAACTTACAATGCAGTTCTTGCATCCCATAGTTGCCTGAAACAAAATAGTTCAGAGGTGAATCATTATGCGGAAAGTTGAATCCAGCAAGCTCATAATTTGAACGGCACAAAGTTTGTCGAGTTTTGGAAACTTGGGAACATGCCATCCACTGGTAATTGGTTCATATAACTGCGATTGTATCTTCTGGAACCTTCTGGCCACTTAGGACGGATCAAGTTTAGATCAAGGCTACACCGTGGATAGTCCAGCTACTCTCCAGTTCGCAGAACAGTGCGCGAGCTAACATTATGCTGATCTAAGCAAATCCCAATTATTTATTTGGGTCGAACTCCAGTCTTTTATCGAAAGAACTGGTTGTGTACAAGTAAACGTTAGCTGTTTATAATTCTGGAACGGTCTGTTAATTTACCAGACATTTTGTTTGGCTTCAATATACCTACACAACGTTTATCGGCTATCTCTTCTTTACCATTGTTACAGCTTATTAAAGTGATACACTAAATAAATTACCAGTTTACATGAGTAAGTATAAAATTATACCTAATCATCTTGGCTTAACAGATCTTCTGGCTTATCTCTCAGTTTAAATGACCTGTCAAGAATTTCCTGAAGTACCTAAGAAGTATCCAAGTTTGCCTGGACGCCTAACAAAGGCAGTTCATTCTAAATTCCTTATGAAACCCAACAAGCACACATACCTGGTGTGTGATGGAGACAAGTGCCAAAAGCACCACAACTGTCCACGCCATGCTTCAATAACTTGGGTCTCTCGTCTCGATTTTATCGTCGGAGTTCGTGCTGGTGCAAGCGCAACGACAGAGACAGCAGCACATCAACCAGCGACAACCGATACAACGCCGGCACGACCACTCGCGCGAATGAGCCTTCGCACCATGATTTATGCGCGCGCGCATCTTGCTGCACCACTACCACTACAACTCGAACTAAGACGCCACTGCTATTTTTTTTTCAATATAGATTCAGCGTTCAAATATTTTATGTTTTAAATGGTTTTGGTTTTTAACTTTTTTAAAGCAAGATTTTTTTAAGCAGGTAAAATTTTGATCTGAAATAGAGATGATACAGTCATTGGGCAACGCCTTATATTTAAACATAAGTATTGTTAGTACCTTGAATAAATTTTACAGCATTAGGTAAGTATGCTAGCTATATAAATCGAATGCATGTAAGGGAAAGACTGGGGTTCGAGTCCCGCTCGAGAAGATTTTGAATTTGAATCACACCGGGCGTGTCTCGGTAGCCGAATTGGTCAAGGCATTCCCCCTATAAGGGAAAGACTGCGAGTTCGAGTCCCGCCCGAGAAGATTTATCTTTCCCTATGTATTCGATATTGTTAGTACCTACCCTCATCAAAATATACTCTACTAGCTTTTGCCCGCGGCTCTGCCCGCGTGGATGTCGGTTATCGCGACCAAACATAGCCTATGTCCTTTCTCATGGTCTAATCTATCCCTATACCAAAATTCATCAAAATCGGTTCAGTGGTTTAGGCGTAAAAGCTTAACATACAGACAGACAGACAGAGTTACTTTCGCATTTATAATATTAGTATGGATACTTTTTCCTTATGAAGATGTGTTTGTTTGTGGAATCACGAAGAGTAGAAAAACCTTCGAACATATTTTAGCGGAGACTACTTATGTGTAATGCCATTTCATATCTCTAGATATAATTTAATATGAGAGTCTTAAGAGAGGACTAAATAACTATAAATGTGATGAGTGATGAGTGTGATGACAGTAACGTGAGAATATTTTTCCATCGAACACGAACCGATATCGTAGTAGGGGACAAAATATGTATCAAAACAGACTATACGAAGGCTTGTTTAGTAAACAAACGGATGCAGTGTCACAACACGCCCGCTCACTCGCCAAATAATCCCTGCCATTGTCTCAACAGGCATTTATAGTGTTTTCAATTACACGTTAAGTGCATTCTAATGTATTTTTTTTGGCTTGGCACGCTGAAGGGGATGTCATCACATGATCGATCTCCGTCCTCTATTTGACAAGGACCGGGGGGTAACGGTATGGGTTAGCGTTGCCTATGCCTTAGCAGTCGCGGAGTGATAAGACTCTGGACGCGTTTTTCTATAGAAAAGGGAAACGTGTTTTAGTCCTCAATAAACGCGTTACCGGCGCTGCCTGGCTAAGGTCTGTCGGAATCTTAATCATATAACAGAGGAGTACCAGTGGAGAGCGGGCAAGCGGCGGCTCTCATTTCCGCTTCACCCCACTGACGCTGCATGACGACTTCCTTTCCAGGTTCTATGGGGACACCGCATTTCCCATACCCACCCGAGGAGGCCACCGTAAATCTGTAGTAACCCATGGTCAATCGGAGTGCGAGAGATATGCTCTAGCTAGGCAATCTTACACCCTGACATATGAAGACCTGAGATGGCAAGCGGTTTTAGTCCTACCGAGTCCGAGGTACCCACCCCCGATGAACGATAGAGGTGGTATCCGAGTGATACACGAAAAAAAAGGTAAGTAAGTAATGGAGAGCGAAATATATACTCACATACACATTTATATGCAAAAGTTTTGTCTTCGGCTTGAATTTAGATAAAAATGCACTATTTTTAATTGTCCAATGAATTTGAAGAATAACTGCGAAAAAAAAAGGTACGTTATTATGCTACAGGTATAGCATTATTTTTTGTAGATACGAAATAGGTACCAGAACAATAAGTAGGTACAATAGGCTATTTGACTATTTTTTTTACTTTCGAAAATTGACCACTTTCTTATAATATAATGCACTGTAAAAGTAAAATTTTCGTACGACAAATAGTTTTCAAGATATTTGATTTTGAAAAAATCAATTAGTCGCGCCGCGCCTCAAACTGCTACATACAAAATCGTACGAAATTGTGACGTCACGCTTCGGTAGCGCGCAGTGCAAATGTATGGAGCGCAAGAGAATATCGCATTTATGTCGGTCTACGTTGCGTTTACACGTAGGTATAAAGTTCATGATAAAAGTTATTTAAAATTTAATGAGGAATCTAAAAAGTTATATATTTGAATTGAATTTGATTATTTATATATTAACTTTTTTTGGTAATTTCAACTAATGAAAAGACAGTTTCAGTACTTTCAGTTTAGATATGCAATATTTCATTTTGCAACGCATATTTTTTCAGAACAAGCTATCGTATTAAGCAGTACCTATTGGGAAGAATTGACGACTTAGTCGAATAGCCTATTGAGTGGATTAGAGGAACAGGTCTGTCCCACTATGTACTCGGTCATGACCCGGTTCTCCTTCTTTGACGTCCAGTATAAGCATATTCCAGTCGACTTTTTAGGTTCCCAGTCCATCTGGCCGGGGGACATCTACTTAGGTATTTATGTCAATGTCTAGTCAAGTTTTCAGACAATTTGTGCATGGACAGAGCGTGAGCAAGGTGAGCCTACCCTTCAGTGCGAGTGACGCGGTGCATGCAGACCGTGGAGGGGGGGCGGCGGTGGCGCGCGGGGCAGGCGCGCTGCAGCATGCAGGGCGCCAGGCCGGCGGCCAGGGCCGCCGTCACCAACAGCTGCATCAGCATCGTCGACGTCACGCACAACCTGCACAACGTACGACACCCTGACGTCATTACTCAGTCATTACATTGCCCAGTGCACAGTGGTTTCTTCCCCACTGCTCAACTGGCTTAACATTAGAACTTAGAGGGCAGTGGGGAAAAAACCTCAAATATCGTACTACTACTATACCTACAGCATTCAGTACGTAAGAAGTATCCTGGTAGCGTTCTCGTGCGTTGACTTCGTCATAAGTAGCAGAAGGCTGTAAGGTAAGTATTTCAAGCGGTTTGTGAAAATGCCTTTCCTAATTCCCATTTCCATTTCCCAAACTGAGAAGCAGAAACGCCTCATAAAATTGTCACAATAAGTTTTTTTTGTGCGTTAAACCCCTCGGATACCTCCCCTGCCGGAGCCGGAAGGGGAGGTTATGTCGGACTCGAACCGACTAAAACCGCACGCCGACTGTGGGTCGTGGAGCTAGGCCGGAGGTGAGGTTGTCTTCGACATATCCCTCGCACCTCGGCTGACCCAGGGCCATCCCTTACGGTCTGGCCAAATTGTCACAATACCACACAAGTAGATACAACTGTCAATAAACGATTTTACTCAGTTCCGAGTACTTCCGAGTTCAGAAATACGTAAAAGAAGCCGTGTGAGCTGGTTCACCCCTCAATAGCCTATGCCTGACAAAGTACTAGCCTAGCTCCTAGCACCAGTATCATTAGCTGTGTCAGTGTGAAGAGAGGAATATAATTGGTAGGTAAGCACATGATTAAGAATGTCAAAGTCCGTACTGTGGCTGCAACTATTTCTCGTACAGCGCGACTTGGAACAGCTTGAACTCATAGTAGTTGTTGATGCTTATAGGGTTGGCCAGCCACAACATGGTCTACAACACACGCCACAAACACACAATTTTTTTCCACATTGAGTGATGGCACTTGACCTCACCTGACACTGGAATAATTTTATTACGTCTTATGTTTTCACGTGTCAAACGAACAGCCAGTACGCAAAAAAAAACATCGGTGGAGAAACTCCTTGTGGTTGGACTCTTTTACTCGGTAATGCCTCAAGACAATTTGTGTTTAGCTACATAAACTAAAGGTGATGCAGTCATACAAACGATGAATGGAATGGAAGATATAAAAAACGTCAGGTAGGTAGGTACCTACCCAGGTTTTGTGGAAAAAATTAAAAAACAAAATAATAAATAAATAAATAAATATTTCCCAACATTTTACACAACGCTATCTAGACCCATGGTAAGCATAGTTTAACTAGCTTGTGTTATGGAATCTAGAATGCGGATAAACATACTTAAATACATTTTTTGTAAATTATACATAGAAACACCCAGACCAATGCAAATAGCCATATGCATGCATACAAATATTTGCACTGAGCGGGAATCGAACCCGCGCCTCCTGCGTGGCAGTCGCGTTCACTACCGCCACGCCACGAAGGCTGTCGAGAAAGAAGATTCTTTAACAAGGGTTAATGGTAGCCGTTGAAGAGTTTCATAACCTGGTTCCATCGTCAAATCAGCTCTTTAAATTAAAGTTTCAAATTAGTAAGAAGTTTCAAAGTAGATAGTAGGAGATATTGCTAGGTGAATTTTAAAAAAACATTGCGCGATGCAGGGTTTGTAGTTAAATAGAAGTTCCGATTTACTTTGCCAAATGGTACTGCACTAGATAAGTACATGTGGCATTAACAGTATCAAAACTGCAGGTGGAATTATTATAATCTTTACAAAATGTACCTAGACATTTTCATCGAGCAATAGCATTCTTTATAACTGCGCCAATCAGAGACAAATACAGTACAATATAGTTATATCTTTGTGCTGCTAAAACACGAGTCAGTGACCTTCCCTATACCATGACCCTTGTATTCTGCTCTACCAGGAACCACACGGCCAGCGCAGCGTAAAGAAGGCAAAAAGCACTGCGAGTCAACAAGAATATGAACCCGATTTCGCTTTCGACAACTTCAATCAAATGCATTATTTTTTACGGTCAGCAGAAAAGTATCACATTTACATAATTTCTTTTGTATTATATTTTAATAACGAATATTTTTACTGCCTTATTCTTAAGCCGGCACTACACGTATATATTATACATATACGTGTAGAGCCAGCGTAGTTGAATCGAGGTAGACAATTTGATAAAATATGCGCGAATACCAATTATGGATAAATAATACACACAAAATGTTGTTTTGTCATGTTATTTCGTTTAATTATAACATCACGTCACACACAATATTCGTGCCGGCATGTTTCGAGACGTTTTCCATGTGCGAATCAGGCACCAGCCAACTGCGACTAACGCCATCTGTCCCAATTTTACAGAACTATTGGAGGAATTCAAATACAATACTAAAACCGTAGCTGGTTAGACGTTCGGCGCAGTGGGGTGGCACCTTTACAATAAGTAGAGTAGGTATATTAAAATCACAACTTTTTTATCTCTAAATAGTTTTACAATATTGGCCAATGAACAGTGTATGTTTTAATTACACAAATAGGTTCCTACGCGCCAGTTATTGTATTTTATACAGACAGCGTTCGTTCGTTTCAGCCTCCTGATATAAATTTATAATATCTACTACAATAATATTATAAGGCTGGTTTTATCGTCACGCCGCTAGGCGCGCTGTTGAGCAGCGCGCTGTTAACAGCACGCGTTTGAACAGCGGTGCACTATAAAACGAGATTAGTAGCACGCGTTCCGTCCAATATTATGAAGGTTAACGCGAGTCGAGTACTGGCTATTTACTTTTTATACAAAAGAAGGCATCGGCGAAAAAGAGTAGTTCCAATTTCTTCCCAGGCTTTATTTTTTGCATCCTTATTTTTGTATAATTTATCGGCGGGGTCCCATAAACACCTTCTGGATCGAACTTCCTCGATTACTCGTCCCGTATCGATGTAATTCATTTCTTACACAATTATACCTACGGCGCGTCTCAACAGCGTCACACTAAAACGCACACTGGCCGTAGAAGCGAATGAGCAGCGCGCGTTTGGACAGCGCTGTCGAACATCGCGCGTTTATTAAACGGCGCTGCCCAAGCGCGCGGCCCAAAAACGCAACTTCTACTCCCATATATCTCTGAACGCGCGCGCTCCAACGGCGCTGCCGAAACGCATAACGATAAAACCAGCCTAAGATGGCTCAGCGGAAACATGAAATAATGTCAACTGAACCTCTGTTCTTTAAACTGGAAAATATTTTCCCATTTACATAGTATAGTCTACCAACTGAGTCACCTAGACTCGTTCAGGACGCTGTAAACTTTTAACAAGTAAATTTAAAACTTTCTCGTCATTAATCTGTAACTTAACTAAGTTAGGTCCAGGTGACATTACTTAGGAAGAGACTAGCTCTCTCACTCACACACACAGCCCCACTGCATATATATATACATATGCAGTGCAGTGGGACGTATGTACTACCCGCCCGCGTTTGTTTCGCATTTTGCCTTGATTTTTAATTTCACATAATTTTTGGTTTGGAACTGATTAATTTTTGATTTGAGATTGACATGGTCATTAACATTAATAGTATAACACTCACCGGGATATTTACCATGTTTATAATTTGTATTTGGTAACCGATATTTCGGCGCTGTTATATATGGTGATAGTACACCGTGATCATGGCGCTTGAAACAGCGCCGAAATATCGGTTACCAAATACAAATTATAAACATGGTAAATATCCCGGTGAGTGTTATACTATTAATGATTAATTTTTGTTCTTCCTTCACACATATGTCCCACAAGTTTGAATTCATAAACTGTGGTCAATGTATTCTCTCAAAGCGTGAATGACACAGAACAATCAACATTATAAACAAACAGTAAGAACACGATGCGATTGTATTGTCCTTTTAAGTCAGAAACAAAAGTAACTGAACACATTCTAACTTTAAGAGCTCTTTAGCTAACAGAATATAAAATAAATTCAGTGAGCATCATAAATATTAAACAAATTACAAGTTTAGGCATTAGGATGTTTTGTAAAGTTAGAGTGCAACAACTTTTGTTGCTGACTATACATGATTGACGTAGACACCACTGGGTAGATTTTTATAAGTTGAGCATTATCTTTACTATGTACTCGTATATAGAAATCTCAAGACTTTCATTTTGTGTGCGTCCAATAAACTAAAAATATAATAATCTTTTAAGTCTAAATAACGTCTATGCTGATAAAACATTATTAACTAACTAACTTTTATCTACTTACAGTACTTAGACCTAGGTAGAACTATAAATATATACATGATCATTTACAACCATTACTGTATCTTATAAGATACCCCATCGCCCAAAATCTCCAGCGAAACCTCACTGAACTTTTCTGTGGTGCTATTCAGTAACGTACAAATTCGATATCGAGTGTCACTCAAGACGAGACGCCTCACTTCGGATATATTCGCGAAACTCGACATTGCCCACTATAGAATAGAGGGAGCATTTAGCGAGAATAGTACATACACTGATAACAAATACCTGCCGATAACGACATGCTGTATACTATATAAAAATAGACGAGCTGCCAGCTAGATCCCGCTAGCCGTATCGCGGCTAGTGTATTGTGTATTGAAGTGAGTCTCGACATTGAATTTATATTTATTCTATTCTCTAGATTGTCATTGGTCTATATCCATTGACGTCACTAGTCCGGCCAAGGACAGTCTATGCCTAGAGAATGGCACAGCTGGTCTGACGTCATGCAGTTGTTAAACAGACGCATCGATAGCGCCAAACAAACACTATCTAAACATATCTTGTACAGAAGATAGTTTGTAATCAAAAGATTTCGAATTAGCACTCTATTCTGATTTGAAAGCCTACCTATTCCATAAAAATAAATTACAATAATGTTACACCTACTGAGGGTAAGTCGATAATTGTAACTGTTGAAAGCCCTTGGTCAACCTATGCTATGTTGGAAGTCTTTTCCCTATCCTACGATATATCATACGATATACTGGTAGCTTTAACCCCTAAGGTGTCGAAGCGACCCGAGGAGGGCCAAACCGTATGGGATGGCCCTGGGTCAGCCGGGGTGCGAGGGATTATGTCGATGACAACCTCACCTCCGGCCTAGCACCACGACCCAGTCGGCGTGCGGTTTTAGTCGGTTCGAGTCCGACATAACCTCCCCTTTCAGCTCCAGAAGGGGGGTATCCGAGGGGATTTCCGCGCGAAAAAAAAAACAGTTGTCTATGCGAAGCGTTTAGCTGTTTTTATTTAGTTGTCATTTGACGTTTGGAATGTCGAATTATTTGAATACGAATGTGTTGACCATGAATTAAATTAAATAGTCTGTTTTTTTTAAACATTTTTAATAAAAATATCAACGATAACCATCGCTGATATTGGTGCTAATTTACGTTTGGGAATTTTTACGTTACCACTTGAAAAATTGCTATTACTTAAAAAACTGAATAAGATTCAACATACAACATTTAAATATAGAATAAATCGTTATTATTATAAAAATGCATTACTTATTAGGTAAGAGTTAAAAATCTCATGGTATTGCACCAACAGTTTTTGTAATAGCCTCGAGGGGTTTCAGTAATCGGTATAATTTTCAAATAAACTCCTAAATAACATTAAATGTGGACGATGTAGTATCGCGTGATTTTTGCCGCTGTTATTTTATCGTTGTGATAGATTCACAACCGTGCGGTTGTGTTCGATACGAAGCCAATTCTTATCTGAATCAAACAGTTTTTAATTACAATAACATGTAAAATTGACTAACAATTTAGGTTAATTTCATAGACAAGGTTGTTTCTATATCGGATGTGATATTATAACTGTGCGCACTTTTTATAGGGGAAATATAAAATAAGTTGTATATTTGTGCAAAATAGGTACTTACATATTGAATGATTTTAAGTGTACAATACGCTAAAGATATGTATATTTAAGATGAGTATTGACTATTTAATATTATAAGTGTAAAACTTACTGATGGCAGATTAGAGAAATACCTAATGAGCTAGGTTATAGGCGAAATAAAGTTTCGGTCAAAGCTATTTTTCAAAAAAATTGCGAGTTGTGTAGTTGGTTGGCTTTAAATTAATAATGATTTATACTATGAATAGGCGCGAGTAAAGTATAAGCGGCGACAAAACTGAAGTCTGATCAGCTTAACAAATTATATGTATATCATTGTACGCGTATTTAATAGGAGATCAAGAAATGGGCATGCTACAAGCAGTCTAACGATTCATACTACATACAGTCTGTCAATGAAGCCCTCTCCGACAGAGCAATCGGGCGGGGGGAGGAGGGTGGTGGGGGACGGGGTATTACTCGGTACGCCCATACATTGTACTCGGTACTAAGGATTCAGGGCTGTCTCATTTGAAATCATACTAATCACGTTTTTAATTTATAACTTTTTTTCATAACTCGATTTCTTTGTTAAAATTGTTTTTTTTTCGTTTTATATATTTAGCGATCCAAGATGGCGGACACTAAATTTTCACCAAAATCAATATGGGTATCGCTTTCAGGGTTTGGGGTCACTGATTACGAATATATCATCCATTTAACTATCCAAGATGGCAGACTCCAAATTTTCACTAAAATCGATATGGGTATCGCTTTCTGGGTTATTGGAGTTGCTGATTATGAATATATCATTCATTTCGCGATCAAAGATGACAGACATGACATTTTCACTAAAATCGATATGGGTATCGTTAATAGGGTTTTTGGGGTTGCGGATTACGAATCATCATCCATTTAGCGATCCAAGCTGGCAGACACGAATTTTTCAACAAAGTCAATATGGGTATCGTCTTCAGGGTTTTAGGGGATGCCACCCATTCAACGATCAAAAATAGCGGACATGAAATATTCAACAAAGTCAATATGGGTATCGTTTTCCGAGGTTCTCGGGGTTGCTGATTACGAATATACTACCCATTTAGGAATCCAAGATCGCGGACATGAACTTTTGAACAAAGTCAATATGGATACGGTTTTCGACGTTTTCAGGGTTGCTGATTCGGTGCGGCGGATATATCCGACGTTGATCGTCTGTTACGGGTAGTAGTCTCCGCCAGCAGGCGATGTTACGGTGGGAAACTGTCGATTCCCAATCGATGGTGTGTTTTTGCAAAACTGACAGCAGGGAATGGGCGACAGGCCAAAATCGCTTTAGTATGTGAGCGCTGTCGGCCTAAACGCTAAAGTAAACCAAGGGTACGTTACGTACCTATATGCTTTATTAAATAACCATACCTAAAGTTGCCATAGTCATTTCTTACCATCGCGTTTATAGTTGCTTATAATAAATAAAATGATAAGTATAAACAAGATTCTTATAAGAATTGAAAGAATGACTCACAACCTTTAATTAAAAATAGCACTTTAGCTTATAAAGTCGTCAAATGTTTTGTTTATGAACTATGAACTCCGACCAGGCGGGCGACGAATGATGTCGTCAAGTAAGAGCGCAGTTCAAATGAAGGTCAAATTTTGCGCTGAAGCGCGGTTAAAACTGCAGGCCGCCCGATAGGATCAAATGGGTTATATGGGTGCTCAACCATGAAAACCTAGAAAACCATACACATATTGACTTTGTTGAAAAATTCATGTCCACCACCTTGGATGGCTAAATGGGTAGTATATTCGTAATCAGCAACCCCGAAAGCCTCGCAAACGATACCCATATTGAATTTGTTGAAAAATTCATGTCCGCCATCTTGGATCGCTAAATGGGTGGTATATTCGTGATCAGCATCCCCTAAAACCCGGAAACGATACCCATATTGATTTCATTGAATAATTCATGTCCGCCATCTTGGATCCCTAAATGGGTAGTTAATTGAAAACCTAGAAATCTATACCCATATTGACTTTTTAAAAAATTCATGTCCGCCACCTTGGATCGCTAAATGGGTTGTATATTCGTAATCATTGCTGATTACCCCATATTGGGTAACCCATATTGACTCTGTTGCAAAATTCAAGTCCGCCATCTTGGATCACTAAATGGATGATATATTCGTGATCAGCATCCCCTAAAACCCTGAAAACGATACCCATATTGACTTTGTTGAAAAGTTAATGTCCGCCATCTTGGATCCCTAAATTCGTAATCAGCAACCCCGAGAACCTCAAAAACGATACTCATATTGAGTTTGTTGAAAATTTCGAGTCCGCCATCTTTGATTGCTAAATGGATAATTGAAATCGAAAAAAAACCATTTTAACAAACAAAAAGAGTCATAAAAATGATATATTAAAAAACGATTACAAATGAGACAGTATACCGAGTCTAAAATGTATAACTACTCCACTACCAACTACACCATTTCCTCTTCACCCCGGACAATTGCTACTTGTAGTATAGCCATTTTGTGTTCTCCAAGTAACTACACGTCTAATGTCATATCATTTCATAATCTTTAATTTGAATAAATAAAACTTAACTGTGTGAATTACATTCTACGAGTACAATTGCACAAATTTACAGCATGGCGAGGAAAATACATTAGTAAAAAGTCATAGTATTTCGGGCTGATGATTGCAAATCTGGTATGGTTCCTAGTGGATGCCGTCCTACCCAGCACGTCCGTCCCTACAGCTCCTGGCGGCGGCTGTGGCGCAGCTTCTGGCGGCAGTACAGGCGCAGCAGCACGGCGCCGAACACCAGCGTCACGCCCAGCGCGCCGCTGGCCGCCACGCGGTGCCCGTACACGGCGCACGACAGCAGGATGGACACCGCCTGGCGCAGCGTCATGATGATGGTGAACACCACCGCGCCGAAGCGCTCGATGGTGCGGTAGATCAGCAGCTGCCCCGCCGCCGAGCTCACCGACAGCACCACCACGTCGCACGCGAACACCGGGTGGTGCAGCAGCGCCAGCGGCGGCGCCTGGTGCGCGTGCGCCGCCGCCGTCAGCGCGCACGAGAACGCGTTCACGGCGCACAGCATCTGCAGCGCCGAGGGGTGGTACCGCGCGAACACCGCGCCCTGCCACGACGACGTGAAGCTGTCGCACACCATGTACAGCGCCAGCAGCGCCGCGCCCGACAGCGTGCTGGCCCCGCCCGCCGCCGCCGCGCCCTCGTGGCTGCCGAACATGAACAGCACCATGCCCACGGAGATCAGCACGGCCACCACGTACTCGTACAGCTCGTACTTGTTGCGCGACACCAGCTTGCCCATCAGCATCACCGGGATCACCTTGCACGACTTCGACAGGACCTGCGAGCGCACCGGAATGAGTAAATCGAGAGGAATCGACGTGGAACCTACTCGAGAGCAGTTTATCCTCGCGGGTGTACCTGCGTGGGGAAGCTGACGTACTTGAGCGCCTCGTACTGGCACCAGGCGCTGACGACGTTGGTGAGCGCGCAGTACGAGAACTTGTACAGCGGCGCGGGCGCCAGCGCCGCGCGCAGGCACGCCAGGCGCGCGCCCGCCACCAGCAGCGCCGCCAGCCGGTTCACGAACACCAGGAACTGCGAGTCGCTGAACTTCATCAGGCTGCCGTCCGACATCACGTAGCTCTGTAACCGAAATTACTTCTCTTCTCCTGAACCCTCCAGCTAAGCCGGCCAGGATTTGCACCGGCACCTCTCGGTTGTAGACTTGTACCCTCGCAGCGGACGAGAACCAACCTGCGTCATGATCTTCTCCTGCAGCAGCCCCCACACGAGGTAGGCGGCCATGAGCCCCGTGAAGCAGAAGGCGAGCTCGGCGCCCTCCCGCGCCGCGCCCACTTCGCGCGGCTTGACGCTGTCGGGCAGGCGCTCGCCCGGCTCGCCGAAGCACAGGAACAGCAGGCGCCACGTGCGGCCCGTGTTACCTGCACAACCCAACGCCGTAGTAAAAAAGAGTCCAAACCGCATAATCCCCACCGGTTTACTTTTGGCATTTAAAGTCTCGTCTATATTTCAGGCAGGCCCGTATTAGACACTTAACGCCAGTTCGTTCACCAATGGAGGATGGAGAATATTCACTAATTCTGAATTTTAGCATATCATATCTCACCGTCTATATCGTATATTGGCGCCCAACGTGGGGCCCAGAGGGAGCCCACGGTGGGCGCCATTGTAACGGTAAAAATGTTTATGCTAAATTAATGTGAAGTTAATTATAAATGTGACTTTTATGCACTGTAATTGAATATTATGTGCCAACAGCTGGCTAGCGGGTATGAGCAGAGATGAGAAATAAAAAAATTTAATTCACAATTGAAACGAAAACTGTACACGTTGACCAAGTGCACGACGTGGAACACGCCAAGGTGGGCCCTAGTAATCGCCCTAGGAGTGGGAGTTCTATCGCTGCTGGGTTCACATCGGTAGTGTAATGGTCAGGATTCGAACCCGGGACCTCTCGATCGTAAGGCCGACTCCTTATCCATTAAGCTGAAAATGAGGGTAGTAAACTGACGAAAATGACCCTTAACTAGCATTTTTGCTACTTTTGCACTAATTTTCTCTTATAAATCAAAAAATATAGGTAGACAAAAGTCCGGTGGCTTATTGTCATTATCAGCTGTTTTGAAATAGGTAGCCTATTTTTTTACACTAAAGTGAGTAACTCGGCTAAAATGCTGTAAACTGGCGAACTGACCCTGCTGGTGTTTTTGATGCTTCGTAATAAGTATCGAAATTCCAATTTAAATGAAATTCGAAGAACGAAACAATGAGAAAGACAAGAACAAGTAAAGACACGAAAAATAATGTGCAATAAGTAAAATAAAACTGTATCATCATATCCACAAGAAATATTATTCCATGTTTAGAAGTCAGCGGCAACTTTGTTACTGTAGCTAGTAGATGACATGATACAATGTTGCGCCGAGCCGGCTGAGCGTCTTGTGCGATCGTAGTTATGCAATTTTCAAACTTACGACAATTCTCAAAAAGTGCACATTTCAATGTCTTAGGTTGGAACGGCTTACCCAAGTTACAGTGTTACTGGGTTTTGAAAGGGTAACCCTTTCGGAATGGGTTTTTTACACCCGTTCGAAAGGGTAAGCCGTTTCATAGGGTTTCTTCATTAAGGGCTTAAAAAACCCCTTCAAAAACCTTTTCAACGAGTACACGTCCGGTCCCTGATTTATAAAGATAAGGTATTTAGAGACGATAAACCTTCACTATAAATATTCTGCCGAGGCGTTGTTTGGCAGTTTTGCTGAGATGTTACAGCACATAGCTCGTGGACACTGGAACTGGAGATGGTGCCGGAATGCCAGGGTCTTCACAGATGTGCCTCACGACCGAATGATGGCGTCAAACCCGGTGCGAAGACCCCGGTGCCAACATACAGCAGTTGGCCGCCAGGGTCAAAGTAACCTCCCTCGGCAAGGGTGCCAAGGAAAGAGCCCGTTTCAGTGCCGTCATTTGACACTTCAACCAGTGTGAACAATCCCGCTCGCGCATTATTTTTGCCATTACAATAACTGCTTATAACAATTTTGTACATACATACGTAGGTACATATGCTCACGCTTGTACATGCCCGAAGGGGGAAGGGGTAGGCTGAGGTGTATAAGCACTCACATTCTGCCAACCTTGAACGTCGATCCCACGTAATAGGGGGCGAAACTATTGCCGTCAAGCGGGTACTTATTGTCGGATGGAGAATAGCCTTAGTCGCCTTCTCGAAATCCACTGGAAGTGTAGGGGTGACACTAGGCTAAGCCTGTCCTGTAGAAAGCCTTTTTTCCATTCAGCTTTCACAACAGTAGGTAAGATATCGGGTGTAAGGGTAATGTTCCCGAAGCCGAAGGCCCCTTGTAAGTACTCCAGGTACACTACATTGTCTACATATTGGTATAAAAAGTGTAGATAAGCCACGGCCAGATATCCACACTTCCATACTAATACTATAAATGCGAGAGTAACTCTGTCTGTCTGTCTGTATGTTACGCTTTCACGCCTAAACCACTGAACCGATTTTGATGAAATTTGGTATAGGGGTTGATTAGACCTTGAGAAAGGGCATAGGCTGTTTGGTCACGATAACCGACATCCACGTGGGCGGAGCCACGGGCAAAAGCTAGTTTATTTATACATATATTCAGATTATATATTCCACACAATGATATTACATACAAAATAGAGGCAGATATGTTATTAGACTGCGCCTGGTGAAGACGCGAAAACGTCCCAATTGGGACGTATCGCATTTAGTATATGTCTGGCAAACGCCGAGTTGTCACGTATGTAAGCGCATAATAAAATTGCAATAAAAATGCCACCGTGTATTTTAAAAATGTACAAATTACGACACTAAAATCAATAAAACACGAAGGACCTTCTATCACATGTAAGTACATACAATATTACCGATTTTTTAGTGTATTTCATTAAAATTAGTTAAATAATATTTTTTAAATAATGGCGGCAAAGAAAAAGGACAGAAATACTTTTTGATATGAGCACGACAAGGACACAACAACACTGCTTGCATAGATTATCAGTACAGATGCGACATAGGGTAATTTTCAGTTTACTGCCTACTAAAGTAATAATTTTGACCTGCTGTTCAGTTTTATTTGTTATTTAAAATTGAGTAACAAAATTTTTGTTTTATTTATTTGTTGTCCTTTAAAAAATTGTAATAACCTAAATTTTTTTTCAAGGTTTCCGACTAATGAAGTTCGACTTCAAGAATGGATTGCAATTGTTAAAGAACAACGAAATGAGTTTGACTGGACACCTTCAAAAAGCAGTAGAATTTGTAGCAATAATTTTGAAGCCACTGAGAGATATACTTCGAAAAAAGGAACATTGCTCAGGAAGAATATAAATAACTGACATATATACCACTGTTCGGCTTCATTCTGCTCATAAAAATAATCCCAAAATAAAAAAACTTTCTAAGAGGCAGAAAGAAAAAATTAAATTTATTTGAAGGAGTTTAATTTTTGATTATAACGTCAGTACGGCACTATGGTTTTATTTTCGAGAAGTTTCCTAATTATCTTTTTGAATTATTATCATTTTCCGAAATAAATAATGACGTATTGTTTTTTCATCGAATTTCATTTCTTGCCTACCAACGAAATACCCCTTCTGTTCAACAAGATCATAATCTACGCTTCGAAGCGATCCTATAAGTGCAATCGTCCGAATCATTCCGAATTATAGCTATCTTTTTTACTCACGTGCTTATCCCATCTTTCGCACAACTTTAACGCTAATTGTCAACTATTGTGCACTGACAGACTGCTGGATCAGATTTGAGGTGTCAGTTACTATGAACGTAACATATCTTGTATAAAATATCATTGATTCCACAACATTCAACACAACGCTATCTAGACCCATGGTAAGCTTAATTAGCTTGTGTTATGAAATCTAGAATGCAATTAAACATACTTATACTCTGTCCATTACATTATTGTATTTTAGACAGCTCACTGACAGTGGTCGATATAAATTTGTTCTAGCGTCAATACCTAAAAATCCGAGCAAAAATTAGGCGCCAATACGTTATTTTTCATTGACAAGGTTTTTAACTTTTTCATGCAATCACTACTTTCATCTGTCTAAAATACAATAATATAATGGACGGGGTATAGATACTTTTTTTTTTTAATACATACATATTATACACAAGAAACACCCAGACCAATTCAAATAGCCATATTCATGCATACAAATATTTGCACTGAGCGGGGATCGCACCCGCGTCTCCTGCGTGGCAGTCGCGTGAACTACCGCCACGCCACAGAGGCTGTCATTTATTTAAGTATAGTAAATGGGGTTCAGTATAAAATCTATTACATACACTATACTATACCTACCCCACGGACTTATAGCTAGTTGTACAAAGCAAGCCATTTTGTTTAAGGCTTTAGCCTTGCAAGTCTTGCAAGGCGTTTCTGGATTGCAAAAGAAGTTCAACGAGGAATCTTACTATCGTATTATCTATATAGATCAATAAAAAGTACTCAATGGATAGTGATTTGTGTTGTATATCTATGTTAGCTGATTGTATCGCGAGAGATAGTGAGCGCGATTGCAGGATTATACCTTGTATTGTCATTAAGCTATCTCACGATCGCGTGCCATATGGTACATTATTCTCTGTAATCTGTTTTATATTTTTACTTTAATTCTAATTTGACTGACTAATTGAATCAATCCTTATGAATTAATAGCTGTTGTCCGTAGCTCCACCTCTGTGGCATTTTGCTTCCATTCCCGTAACCTATAGGAACTTATTCCCAGGACAAAAAGTACCAATCCTATGTTGTATTCCAGATTATAATCCATCTCTGTGCCAAATTTCATCCAGATACGTTCGGTAGTTTTTGCGTGAAAGACTAACCAACATTCATACCTACATCCAGAACCTAAGCAATTAGCCTTAGCAATTA
Source organism: Eilema sororculum (assembly GCA_914829495.1). NCBI lineage: Eukaryota > Metazoa > Arthropoda > Insecta > Lepidoptera > Erebidae > Eilema > Eilema sororculum. Next base: position 19,579,557 of record OU618556.1, read on the forward strand.
GTTTGTTCAATTTTAAGTTTTTGAAGAAAAATGTTTACCTGTTCGAAAAACATTGGAAAAAATGAAATGCCCAAGTGAGACTCGAACTCACGACCTTTCCCTTACAGGGGGACTGCTCTTCCAACTGAGCTATTGAGCTACACTTGAATCATTCCAAATTTTCCTTCTCTTTATATCCATCTATAAGGGCGACGGTGCAGCCATCTACCAACATTCTTACGAACTGTTGGAAACAATGAACCATTTTTCAATGTTAAAAAAATTTCCAATGTTTTTCGAACTTAAAAGTTAGCATAATAAATGCTATAAAAAATTCATCCAAATCTTTACCTGTCTCAAAGCCCAGCACCTATGAAAACATAAATCATATAACCACCCCACATTAGCCTTGAACAAGGTCCGATACCCGATACAATCTTAATTATGTGTAGGTGTACATAGCTCGATCGAACACCATTAATACAAAAACATTACATGTATAAAATAATTCAGTCCGTTCGTTCGTGTATACATTTATTAAGCATGAATGATTTCGTGTGTTGACGCTTCGAGTTAAATAAAGTACTGATTGCTTTGTTATCAAAATGTCACCGCGATTATTAACTTTTTGGTGCATAACTTCAGTCCAAAGTTCTCGCACGGGGTTCTCGGGCAGGGAATATCCGAATACTCTTAGAAGCATAACTACAACAAATGAGAAAAAAAAATTGACACTAATATAATCGATAGGATCTCTAGTTGAGCGTTCTGTTGACTATAATCCGCACGCCGAATGATGATCCCTATGACAGTTCGTTAGCGCTTAACATTGTACTGACGTCCTATCACATCAAATCCTTTAGAGGTCCATTAAAAAGACGAAAAAATCATAATTGTGTACAATTGTAAATTATAAAAATGAATATTAAGAAATTATTACGTAATGTTCGGAAATAATAGAAAAAAACTCAATGCAAATGTACATGGTACGTGCTGCAAAAGTTACGTCGTCAAGCTGTTATCGACTAAGAAGGGACACATCGATAAACAAAATATCGATAATTTGTTGGAAATATAAAACAAATGCTTTGAGTTTGTATTTTATTTATATCAATCTGAATCTGATACAGGGTCAATCGGATCTTCAAAATCTGAGTCTGAACTGCAGCTATCCGTGACGTTTATTATTAACGGTTGGTCAATGATATTGTCGTATTGTACATCTCGATCCCAGTCTTGTAAGCAAATTTTCTTCGTTCTTTCGACCACTTTTCGCCAATCGTCAGCTGTCACTTGAGCGCAAGCTTCTTCCAATAAAACCATCATTTTATTTGCCGTGAATGGCGGAGTTGTGTTATGCCTAGCTGCATGACCTGAAAATATTTGTACATTCAGTAATTATTTTTAGAAATATATGCATATACATAATATTATATAAATAAAAAATATAGATACCTTTGATCTGCGCCCATATCAACTCGATTGCATTATATTGGCAGTGATAGGGCGGTAACCGAATTACCGTGTGTCCATTTGATTTGGCCAATTCATCCAAAAAATATGATGGGTGCGTCTGTTGTTTGTGAAAGTTCAACAGTCTAACCAACTCTTTTTTTAACATCTGACTGTCAGTTTCCACACCATTGCCGTGTAACCACTCTATAATTTCAGCTTTTTTGTTATTGCTGCTGGGGGGTTTGTTAATTTGAACTGAGTGATATGAAGCATTGTCCATTAAAATATAGTGAGGCTCATTCAAATTTTCTAATAGTTTTAAAAACCATGTCTTAAAGTTTTCGAAATTCATTTCCTCGTGGTACTCCGTTGTTTTCACTGACTTAAAAGCCCACAGGCAATTCGGCACAAAACCTGTAGCTGTGCCAGCGTGGCAAATGATTAAGCGCTGGCCCTTTCCTTCAGGAGTTTTTGTGCTGGATTTCGCTGTGTCATCCGTCCATGCCTTACCTACAGTATGATTGGCGTTCAGCCATGTCTCATCAAGGTATACTACCTTCTCCCAGTTATCAATTTGTTTGATTTTGCGAAGAAAATCGCATCGTAGTAAAGCTATGTCAGTACGCTCCATTAATATTTTTCTCTTGTCACATTTTTTATAGCGGAATCCACATTTTTTCAAAACAATTCTAAGAGAAGTAGCACCGCCTTTGAAGAGTTCTGCAGCTTTTAATGAAGATAATAACTTCTGGCAGGTCGGTAGTTCACCTCGTAGGTGGTAACCATAAATATGATTGTGTATAGCATCTAAATCAAATTCATCAGGTTCTGTTATATGACATAACCTTTTCTTTTTCTTTGGTGTTAATAGTTTATTGTCCTCCATGGACGACTCCCCAAATTTTTCCTTTGTTATTCGAGAAACAGTAGCCTTTCCGATTCCTAGAGCATCGGCTACACGATCGCGAACATTGTCAAGCGGTAACAAGGGTCCGCCATTTTGTTGTTCACGAGCAAAATAGTCTCGCAAACGAACTACAAACTCGCGAACTTCACTGTTGAGAACAGTTTTCCGCTGTCTTTTCGGCATTTTGCAAAACCGAAAATCAACAAACAGGTAACAGAAAATCAACAAATAACACAAAACAGCGAAAATAGAAACAAAACTCAGCTAACAAAGAAAGACGTGGCGCATACAAGGCGTTAGAGCACTCGTATGACGCGATGTGATGCGGTGTGACAAGAAGACAAAACAGACTGACAAGACATGACATGACTGAATTAAAAAAATACGGTAGGTCTATGGCCTCCATTCAAATACTTTTCCATGTAATCCATAATTGCCAGCTAATTATAAATTCTTTAAAATTCAATTCAAAAAGAATTTTAAATTCTTTAAATTATGCAATTTGAATAAAAATTAAAGTATAGTAAAATAAAATATAATAAGGCTGTTACTTTTTTATCTAGTGTTTTATGTCCATCAATGCGCGTAGTCTTTTTTTCAAAATAAATAAATATTGCTTATTATGTTGAATGACCTGGCTGAATGACATGACATTTGCCTGAAAAAACAGTATTTTATCGAAATTGTTTCGCATAACTAATACAACTGTCAGTTGAAACGTCATAGGGATCATCATTCGGCGTGCGGAGTATAGCGATCTCTTATATATGCTATGGAGAACCGTTAAACATTTTTTTTTACTAACACAGAGATAAACACTTATACAAATGTGGTAAGTTATGTATGTGTTATGTTATGTTACGTATAAATTCAAAAGTTGAGCATCGTAGTAAATAAGTCGATATTAATTAACACGATCCCGGACGAGCATGCTATCGCATTCGTATTGGACACTTTAATTTTGTCGCGGATGCTATAGCATTCCAAGTTTATTGAGGTTTTTTGGCAGTTATGCTAAGAGCAGTTGTTTTATCCGTATAAAATATAGGTAGCCTGTTTCTTACTGTCACTACTAACACAGCAACAGATCGTTTACTGCCATTTAGAGCCTTTATTGCACACAAAGATAAAACAGTGTTTACCCCTCCCGTACACCTCACCCGGCGTAACCCACGTGGCAGCGCATGCTATAGCATGCGTCAAATGTATTGAGATCCATTCAGTGTAGCGGTCACTGCCGCACGTAGTGGACGTTAGTGCGTAGTACATTTTCGTATTACGCCGAAATATTACAAACATCGTAAGTACAATTTATATTCAAGATTTCTTTTCTTTCTTTTTTATTATGATGCTATTTACAATGTATTTCAGTAGTTTGTTGTTATACTAACTAGGTAATTGCGCTAGATAAGTCGATAAAAATACCTAATTCACATTATTTACTTATACAAATGCCACCCAAAAAACGCCCTCGTGCTTTTAAAATTTCGTAGTCAGAGCAAATCCTGAGGTTGTTTGAAGAACTTTCAGATGATTCTTCGGCTCCCAGCATCGAAGAATCTGAAAGATCCTCTGAAGAACGAGAGAGAAGCCAAAGAAGACCTCAAGGTGCAAACGATCATCTACCGTCATCTGAAGAAGAACATGATCCCTCCCTACAGTGATGCTAACGGAGAATTTGGGTCCGATGGCAACCATAACCCTGCTGAAGATGAAGGAATGCTGTCTGATTCTTCATCGTCGTCAAAAGGTATACAAGTAAGCTCGGTACGCCAAACGAATGAAAATAGTGACTCCGATAAAACTGTTAGTGACTTTGAGCCTAACCCTCCAACAAGACAGCTAGTGGTCCATCCACAAATACACCAAGCTATGGATAATTTAGCTCCTGCTGCTTCAGTCAGAATGCACCCGACTTCTTCGCCTGACTTCATCTCTAAAGAAACAGAAGTGAAAATTACTTTCGAAATAGAGAATGAAGGCAATCTATCTCCAAATTTGCTGTCTCCACTACCCCTCGAGCCTCTTTTTAACTCAGATGCGGCTGTAGAATCTGACCCAGTCATTGCATCAACTTCGAATGAGCGAGATCCGCATTAGTTACAGCATCAGCTTCCCCACAGCTCCTACAGGTCAGCAATGAAATCGTTATCCTACAACCTGTGTCAACCACAACGGCACCTTCGCCACCAAGAGACCAGACATAACATCTTCACATATCTCCTCAAGCAATAGTTACAACAGATCACCAACTATCAGTGAGAGTTCGTGGCAAAATGACACTGCACCTATTCTGAAATTCGAGTTTGACGAAGCGAATGCAGGAGCAACAGTTCATCTTGACGAAAATACCAGTAAATCTATTCTTTACTGATGAACTGGTTGAGCATATGGTGACATGCATGAATGCATTATGCTGAATCTTTGTGTAACTCAAATAGGCCACATACACGAGGATCTCGTCGACTTCCATTTAATCCAACAGACGCAACAGAACTGAAAAAGTTCCTGGCCTTATGCCTTGTAATAGGCATAAGGCCAGGAAATTTTTCAGTTCTGTTGCGTCTGCTATTGCATTCGCGTCACATGGTATCACAATTTTTGTGATGGGATGTGGCACAAATGCTAAAGCAGTCGTCTGCTATAGCATTCCTGTCACACTTGATGGTGTTGGTTAGTACGCATTGTGACGAAAATGCTAGAGCAATCGAAAAAATCCCATACAAAAAAATAGTGCTAAAGTAGGGTGACTCACTGCCCGGGAACGTGTTAACAGGATGTTACTCGTCTGACGGAACTAGCCCAGTCAATGTAAGAAAATATTATACAAGTCCATTTTAGAATATAACAATCTGTTCCCTGATAAACAGAAACGAGAATTAAAGCAATCACAGTGCATGCATAATATTTCCATACATTTCAATTGCTGACAGTTTCAGGTGCATAATTTAATACGTAACACACTATAGCTTCACAATGCATACACATCTAGATAATCACATACAGCCAGCAAGGCTAGCCTCAGTCGTCGCCGTCGATACAACGCCACCATATCGCTAATTCCAGTAAATATTATTGTTTATCTGCTGATAACGGCCGAATTAGGGAAAATAGTTATTGTACAACAACCGATAAAATCAAAAGTACTCACTTATCTTATCGAGGACGTTGATTCTTTGTACATATTTGTACAGGATGAACATGGGAAGCAGCACCGTGGAGTAGCCGACGAGGTTCAGGAGTAGACGGAAAAACCTGGAACACGACATTGTTCACAAAATGTTACCAAAGGATTTTAATTAAAAGACACGAAAGCCTTGACATATATTATTTTTCCAAAAAAAATTATAGCGAGCGTCACTCGGAATGACATAATGGTGGTAGTACACAGGATACAATGGCCATGAGGTTACCAGCGAAGTAGAGGCCAGGCCAGCCCATCACTTGCCGCCGTGGTCGGACCAGGCCGACTATCGAATAACTTATTCTCCATACGTGACTATCACAGGCGAGCCTGGCGGACCCTCTAAACTTAGGGGAAAACATAGTTGAAAAAATGTAAGTTTTTTTTAGGGTTCCGTAGCCAAATGGCAAATACGGAACCCTTATAGATTCATCATGTCTGTCTGTCTGTCCGTCCGTATGTCACAGCCACTTTTCTCCGAAACTATAAGGCCTATTCTGTTAAAACTTGGTAAGTAGATGTATTCTGTGAACCGCATTAAGAATTTTACACAAAAATAGAAAAATAGCAATAAATTTTGGGGAGTCCCCATACTTCGAACTGAAGGTCAAAAAAATGTTTTTCATCAAATCCATACGTGTGGGGTATCTAGGTATAGATAGGTCTTCAAAAATGCTATTGAGGTTTGTAACATAATTTTTTTCTAAACTGAATAATTTGCGCGAGAGACACTTCCAAAGTGGAAAAATCTGTGTCCCCCCAATCCCTTTACAACTATGCTGTCTCAGATATACCTCGGGCCACGCATCCTGGACCTCAATCGCGAGACAAACAAGGCCCTGGTGCGCCCTTTTGTAAATCTATGCTTGGTGAATTTGACCTCGTCCACCACCGAAGCATCCCATGCTATACTCAAAAGACACCCTAGAAACGTGTAGGTACTGCGCGTATAAAGCACATTTCAGGTCCAAGATATATGTGCCGAACAATATTCATGGTAGCCGGGGCCAAGGTAGATTCTTTGTTCACAATATAACTGTAGTTTGGCGCTCAAGTGAGACTTGAACTCACGACCTTTCCCTAACAGGGGCAATGCTCTTCCAACTGAGCTATTGAGCCACACCTGAATCATTTCAAATTTTCCTTTTCCTTATATCCGTGTTTTAAGGGCGACGGTGGTGCCATCTACCAACATTCTTACGAACTGTTTCCCACAGAGAAGGAAAACTTAAAATGATTCAGGTGTGGCTCAATAGCTCAGTTGGAAGAGCATTCCCCCTGTAAGGGAAAGGTCGTGAGTTCAAGTCTCACTTGAGCGTTTAATTTTTTCCGATGTTTTTCGAACTGAAAAGTTAGCATAATAAATGCTATAAAAAATTCATTCAAATGTAGTATGGCGTTCAATTTGCTCCACTCTTGCAGTCATGGTATTACATATCAAGTATTCAAATTACTTACATGGCCTTTGGAATTGAATGTCATCAGATTACGATTGCATTTGCGATTGCGTTGCCCATAGGTAGAGACGAAACGCGAATAGGAAAAGGAGGCGAATAGAAAACGTACGAATACGACATAATGCTACTTAACGTTCTTATTCAATCAATTAACTTAGCCTATCGCAGTCGTCCACTGCTGGACATAGGCCACTCCCAATGTTGGGACGCTTTGGCCCACAGTTTCCACGCTGTGCAGTACCAGACGGGTTGGAACAGGGTTTTATTTCAAGTATTCTTCAGTCGCAGTGATATCGGCTGTGTATTTTTTTTCCGTTAGTCCTCTCGTGCGACACCCCTCGGATGAAATATAAAAGAATAGAATTATCACCACGATACTTGTATTCTTTCTCCGTCACCACACGGAAGTGCAAGTGTAACTTTGCTGGTTGAGTTCATATATTCATTCATGATGGGAAAAGTATTGCTCTGTCTACTCTGTGCTAGGTGGCGGAATCCCATCAACAATATCTCCGGATGGACAAAACTATGGTTGGATGTGGGATGTGTTCAGTGTGTCACGACTACCATGTCGATAAGAAACTATGATGTTGCAACGAAGATTGGCGATATAATTCATTAAGGCCGACACAACTAGACACTTATGACAACAACTGGACACTTTTGAAAAACGCCAATACAATAATTTTAAATAATATATTTATTTATTTATTCAGAGGACCAACAGCCATAACAAAGGTATAGTGACTAAGATTAGTTACATACAGCCAAGTACACATTTAATAAAAGACAACCTCTGTGGCATAGCGGTAGTTAACGCGGTCACTACGTTTGAGGCGCGGGTACGATCCCCGCTCAATGCAAATTATTGTATGCATGAATATGGGTATCTGCATTGGACTGGTCATGCCTCGGAGAGCATGTTAAGCCTTCGGTTCCGTTTGCCATAGGAACATCTATTCGTTACAGGTAATTGGAGCCCTAAAACTCCAACTACTAGTCTTACTGCAATGCTTCGATATCGCCTTTAGGTCGTGGAGGTCAGATGGCAGTTGCTTCACGGAAAATATCCTAGTTCAGCCAAATCCACAGTTAGAGTGGTAAAGTGAACCCCAGACTCCAGATGTGAGTGGGATTAACTCTAGGAAGCAGAAGAAGAATTACAATAATTGTGAATACTCACCATGAATACTCAATATCACTGAGGGTGGCTGACTGCTCGTAGGCATCCAACAGCTGGTGGTAGATGTGCGAGATGAACATCATCGCCACCACGCACAGGCACGTCACCACCCTGGTGGACAGACATGTCTGTTACTATCATGCTCAAATCTATATATATAAAAGAAAGTCGTGTTAGTTACACTATTTATAACTCAAGAACGGCTGTACCGATTTGGCTGAAAATTGGTCGGGATGTAGCTTAGAACCAGAAGATGGACATAGGGTACTTTTGATTGCGTTCAAGCTTTATTTTATCCTGGGTATAGGTTCCTGTGGGTCGCGGTCACTGGATCAGTATTTCTGAGATTCTGGTACATTTGCATGAAGTACTAGGCACACAGACACTAGAAGGCACTTTATCTGGGTCGTGGAAGCAGAAGCAGTGTGTCCTATACCTTTCTATTTCGAACTTAACGCGGACAAAGTCGCAGGCAAAAGCTAATTGCTAAATAAATCAGGCTGATGTTTGGTGAGTTGATAACAGTCTGGAATAACGTTAATTTATCTCTGGAATAGGTTCCCTGTATTTGTAGGAAATGGATCAGAAGCAACAGACAACAGTACCCCTAGCTCAAACCACTATCATTATCATATAGTAAGCATATTTATTACTTTCAGAGTTTATCAATTAGGTATAAACAATTCTCATATCAACATTCCTCTTTATATGTATAGATTTAAACAAATAAACAGTACACTGGTTATATAAGTAGAAATTTAAAAAAAAAAATTATTATTATAATTCTTTACTACAATTGAAAATACAAGTCAGGCGGCCATATATCTTGGATCTAAAACACAAGATACAAAAGACTCTGGCGTTAGCGGATGGTTTTATAATAATCTATGTTTGTGTATTTGAGTTTGTCCATAGCTGCAGCACCCCATGCTAACCTTAAGAGCACTTTTTAGGTCTTAAGATACATGGCTCAAGCAATAAATTATTATTGTATGGTATTTCTCACATTTGCGAAGAAACTTCTATTTCTGTTTTCAAACATGAAGTTACTGTATTGTGATGCCTATGTGGCAGTTGTAAGTATTATAACAAATATTGTTTACATCCCCATAAATATAGGCATATGGTTGAACAAATTATATGCATTAATAAAACTTGTGTAAAACCCTAACTCATTTTTTTTTCTTTTTCTATAAATTTTATTATCAAACTTAACAAAAGGTGAAACTATTTCATTTGCATAAACTGCTCAGTAATTTATGTCAACATAATAAGTCATTCATTGTGTGTGTGGTTTCCTAGATTCAGAACCACTTACTAATTCATTGCAATTTACTGTTCGTGCAATATTTAGAACATCGTACTCACCAGACCCCCGTTAGTGCCATCGCAGCGGTTTTACTGAATAAACGACCACTAAATTATATACAACACATTGAAAATACTGATATGATATGTAATTAAATGCGTTTTCAGTTTATATAAAGTAATTCACTTAATTAAAATAATAAATTTCATTTTATTTGTGGCACCCCGGCACAATACAAGGCTGCCCCATAGTTTTGAAGTGTCTGACAACTGACAAACAGAGAAGTGACAACCGTGACGTCGGTGACACTACGTGACAGCTCACAGCTGTCAGCCATCCCGAACTGACAGTTTTTGTTTATAATTCATTTTAACAGGCCTGAATATAAGTCCTTGAAGCCTTAAAGCCAACAGATTTAATTTTGATAATAATATTATCCAAAGCTCAAGTTGCAAGCCACTCTACCAGCGGATTTCTGTAAAATCTACAAAACATAACAAAAAAGAAGAGATATGCCTTTCCCAAAGTGTGTCGCGTTGTTAGCCGAGTCATAGCATAGCTGTATTTTCAATATATTACAAAAAGGATTGAAGATGAACAGTTAAGATCTTGCTATATCTCTATATCTCAGTGTATTTGCATTCTTTCTGAACCTTGATGGATTGTTCATTTAACTGGACTTTTTAAAGCCAAAATAATCCTGTAATCAATTTGATGTATAACGTTCTGAAATTTTGGAAATGAAATAACTGAAAAACCATTTACTATAAAGATTAAAGAAAGATACTGACGTTGATAGTTTGATACTTTGTATAGATAGATACTTTTGTTATTATTTTAATTGGTATAATTTAATCACATTTTCTTATAAAAATATTCCTTATATAATAGTACAAGGCTTCTTTGTCATCCATTGCATCAATAATGAGATATATCGTAATATTCTAATGGCACGACGCATGTTTTGTCGGAACAATCATGATGTGGTTTGAGATAGTGATGTTTTTGGTCGAATTCTTAGCAGCATTGTGTGCGGTAGCAGTATGCGGCCCATGTCTGCTGGCCTGTGCCAGGCGGTTGGTGATAGGGGACGAGATGTTACAGAGAGGCGGTCTGGGGGTCCACGAAGCCGACATACTCGGTTGTGACGAGCCGGCCTGCCCGTACTACAAAAAGAACGTGCGGTACCTCATGATACCGGCCAGAAGACGACAGTACGGCTCTCCTACTCGACAATGTTCATGATCAATGGAAACTTGTTTTATAATTTTGTTAGTTTACTTCGATTATATATTTTGGTAAATAGTTTTATGTATTTTCTCATTTGTTTTAATGAAGTGGGTACCAAAGTTTTAACCGTAACAATAGGTATTGGACTTGACTACTTCCATATTAAATACCTTAAATGATTTTATTGTACCTATTAAAATTGACATTCTAAAAAAGTTATTTAAATCCTTTGTAGACGACTAGTGTAACTGAACGATAGATCAAGCCTATTGCGGTTCGCTACTGGATATAGCCTCTCACATTATGTGCCAGGCACCTGGGTCCTTTAAGCGGGGCGCGAAAAGGCATCTAATGAGGCCGTCAAGCTGAGTGCCACCACTGTTAACATGGTACATGTTTGCGATGGTGACCCTCTCTCCGAGACTTTGCCTTTAACTTAACATCAAGCGAGGTGAAGTCAAATTGACGTGACCTAGATAAAGAAAAAACCTGGTACCATCCACCGTCCACATTGTTTTAGTCATTTGTCTTTCTGGTTGAAGAGCGTCCTACTCCTACCTTCTGTTTACCAATTTATAGTGACCACTTTAACGCCGGGTTTCCACGGTGCGAGGTTTCACGGACACGGACGCATTATTTTTACAAACTCGTAGCTCGTAGCTCTCGTAGCGCGTGCTCTTTCCGCGTAGTCCGAGAAATCACGTACGTATCTGTAAACTCGCTGATCGTGGAAAGGGGACCTAGACTCGATTTGCTAAAATGGTATTAGAATAGTATGAGTACTCAGTACTCCACATCCTTTACATAGACCTTACTACAACCTAAAAATATATTATTACTTGAACGCATCGTTGCAGACATTCAAGTGCTCGCCGCCTTAGTAGGGTGAATGGGTAGGTACGCCACATGCCACTGGTATTGTATTTTTTTTTGTTATTTACTTAAACACAGTACCTATCCATTTTTCTATCATGTATTGAATATTATGTACAGATTTGTTTTGTTTTGTTATCTTTATGGCTTTTTTTTCATTTGGATCTTGTAATGTGTGCGATTATTCCGCAGTAAAAACAACTTTTTTTTCTTTTCTTTCTTTCTGTTACTTCTGAAATGCCAGGGTAGGAGAAGAGGTACACTGTAGTCAGAGACTACATTCTTTTTGCTGTATAGAAGTAACACGATAAGTATTAGCTTTAGCTACCGAGCAATTAAACAAAAATAATGTTTTACGTATGTTTATTGAGTTTGAATGGAGACATTTTCACCAGTACCTACGGGTCTGCCTTGCCGTGAGGGTGCTGGTCCAAGTCATCGTTGTCCACAGCGATGATCGGATCTTTCTTGTACTTAAGTCTTGAGATCTTGAGGCTCTGAAGGTAGGGCCAAAAGTGTGGGAGCCATTTGTACTGGGCACCAGGTAATTGGATTAGATTTAGAGGGAAATATGAGGCTATTGTCATTTTGGATTGCAGAAAACATTAAAAAAAAAGAATTGGCCAAATTGGTCCAGGCGTTGTTGAGTTATGCGCTTAATAACACATTTAGCGATTCATTTATAAACTATAGAAGATACCATCACGATACAGAATAAGAGCTGAATTTCTGGATGTTTTATCAATCATTGATCAAAATCATTATTCGCACTATTTTTCTAAACTACCCTTACCCAACCTACCTACTTTATACACCTTACACTATATCCTTTGTTGGTTGGGCTGAGACAGTATAATATAATTATGGGTCCGGTCGAGTACAACCTATTCCCAAAATGCCAGAGACGTCAATATGCCTGAAATTCAAATCGTCTTTATGCCAAAACGTCTAAAACCCAAATCGTCATAGAACCAAATTGCCTGATTTTCGAATAAACTTAGTCCCAAAATGATCAATTCCCAAATGGACTGAATCTCAAAATAACCGAATAGCAACATGACTGAATTTAGCGGCCGCTAACATTTCTGTTATATAGTTTGTCCAAGCATTGAGGTTGGTGTTGGTGCTGATAGGACGGTGAAGGATATGCTGGATAATATTATTATTCTTCTTCTTTTTCTCCACCCGTAGCTTTCTGTCTGGGGTTCGCCTTGCCTCTTTCATGGCCCTCGGCGCAGGCCACCCCCTGGATCCAGCCTGACAGTAAGAGGTACTCCCATCGACATCAAGCCCCGGTTGAAATACCTGGGGCTCGTACTCGACGGTCGCTGGGACTTCGGAGAGCACTTCCGAAGTCTGCGCTCCAAACTGTTGGTGACAGCTAAAGCGCTGGTGCGGCTGCTGCCCAACTTGAGAGGCTCGGAGGACTCCTGCAGGAGACTACGGGGGTGTCGTGCGGTACATGGCCCTATACGGGTGCCCTGTGTGGGCGGACACTCTGGAGACCAGAACTCCTGGGCCATTAGGGAGTACTGCACGATATCCTTTGAAGTGGCGAGTCTCCTAGCCGGATCGCCACCGTGGATCCTGGAAGCGAGATCCCTTGTGGCACTGTATCGGTTCCGTAAGGAGGCGCAGGAGCGGGGATACGACCCCGAGCCCGAAGTCATCCGGGCCGAGAGATCCCGGCTCCACAGGATCATGGTGGCGGAGTGGGAGTGATGACTTGAGCAACCTCGCGCAGGGCAAGCCGTCATAGAGGCGGTAAGGCCCATCATGGGGGAATGGCTAGAGAGGCCACATGGCAGCCTCTCGTATCGACTGACGCAAATTATCACCGGGCACGGGTGCTTCGGCCGGTATCTGCGTCGCGTCGGATTGAAAAGGAGCCAACGTCCGAGTGCCATCATTGCGACGCGAGCGAGGACACAGGGCTGCACACGCTCACCGAGTGCCCGGTATGGGCCGGACCGAGGCGGGAGCTAGTGGCGCCCCTGGGCACGGCGTCTCCTTCAGCGAGCAGGTAATGGTCGTGAAGGAGACGGTGGAACGGAATGATTATACAAATATTTGCATTGAGTGGGGATCGAACCCGCGCCTCCTGTGTAGCGACCGAGTACAGCACCACTACACCACAGAGGCTGTCAAAACAAGCCGGAGGCGAGGTTGTCATCGCCATATCCCTCGCAATGCGGCTGACCCAGGGCTATCCCTTACGGTCTGGCCCTCCTCGGGAGGGGGGACAGCTGTGTCCGCGACTCGTCCCCGGAATGGGGCCCCCGGGCCGTGGCCTGCTTCTGCTGGGGTGACAAGCGGCTCCACCCGTCACCCCCAGGCCCGCGATCATGGGGGACGGAGGTCAGTCAAAACATCCTGATATGTATTAAACATGCTGTGAGACGGATTAGGCAGTTGACTGATGTAGCTACTGCTAGGCTCGTATATTTTAGTTACTTCCATAGCTTGATGTCCTATGGAATATTACTTTGGGGAAATGCAGCAGATTTAGAAACTATATTTATATTGAAAAAGAGGGCAGTTCGTGCCATTTATTGCTTAGGCAAGAGAGACTCCCTCAGGGAAAGATTTAAGGATATTGACATTTTAACTGTAGCTTCCCAATATGTATTTGAAAACATAATGTATGTCAGGAAAAATATATCTCATTACACAAAAGTAAGTGACATTACAGACAGAAATCTGCGTAACAAACATAGACTTCTACTTCCATGTTATCGGCTTAGCAGGGTTAGTGATTCTTTTAAGGGGGATGGTATACGTTTTTATAACAAACTGCCAGAATCGATCCTTGGTATGCCTGAAGATAAATTCAAAACCTTTGTAAAAACCACCTTATCCAAAAAGGCATACTATAGGATAGATGATTACTTGAAAGATAAAAATGTCTGGCTTGAGCATGGTGCAGGCCCCTCGTAAATTGCTATAATTACAGCATGGTACTGTATTACTTTTGTGACTTATTTGTTACATTATGTAACTTTGTTTTAATTCTTAATTATAAAGAGTTTTATATACTTGTTGACATTTAGCTTTAAGAAAATAAATATTGTAAATTGACGTCCCAAAAAATGCCGCAGTGGAGTTTGTTGCGCCGTTTCTTCTCCACCAGCGCCTTGGAAGCGGTGGTAAACTTAGATTAAGTAGAATTAAAATTGACGTCAATAAGAAACAATTTTATTGTTCTATATTGAAAAATAAATGACTATGACTATGACCATGTAAAAAATATTTTCAGTCATTTTATGAATAAGGCATTACGAATTTCAGGCATTGTGGGTAGAAGATATCTAAGGATTCAGGCAAATCGGACCTAAGTCATATTGAATTCAGACATTTTGGGAAACAGACGATTTAACATTCCTTTATAGTGCAATCAGGCATTTTGGGAATAGGTTGTACTCGACCGGACCCATAATTATATATATAAATAGCTTTTGCCTGCGGCTCCGCCCGCGTGGATGTCGGTCATCGCGACCAAACATAGCCTATGTCCTTTCTCAAGGTATAATCTACCCCCATACCAAATTTCATCAAAATCGGTTCAGTGGTTTAGGCGTGAAAGCTAACAGACAGACAGACAGAGTTACTTTCGCATCTATAATATTAGTATGGATTTACCTACATCTCGAGCTTCCTGTACTGTGAATAAGCCTGTTATGCCAAGTTGCCAGTTTTGAGTGCTTCTTACCTGCCCGTTTTTCAAGGTGTCATCAATTCGCTCGACGTATGTTTCGTGACGTCGACCCCGACTACCCTGCGTATTAGTATTAATTAGAGATGTAGATACTTAGGTACTGTAGAAACCCCCACATCATCATTGTTTATGGAGTCGAACTCGAGACCGTTGTTCGTACAACTAAACAGTAGAACTAGCTCCTGCAGAATAAATAAGAGCAAATGCTTCTATTCAACAGATGCAGTTTGAACTAAAACTGATATTTGAAACTGATTAAATTGCAATATTCGCAATTTATTTGATTTTCGGTCCCATGACGTAATAGGGGGCAAGCCTAATGCTGTCTAGAGGGCCCTTAGTGTTGGGCTGCATGTTTGCTGTCGGATGGACAACAGCCCTATCCTTTAGTGTCGCCTTTTACGATACCCACACGTAGAGCTGGGGTGGTCCTATTCTACTCAATCGGGAACCAATACGGCAACGGGGACTACATTTCAAAGTAAATAATAAAATAACACCAAATATTCGTAGGCCACAAATAGGCAGTTTACTTTTTTTTTAACTTGCACTGTATCACAGATAAGCTAATAGTTGGAACGACTGCAATAATTTGTATGTATATAATTTGTTCGGGTGGAATCTTGCCACTCGATTTTGAAGCAAATTTTTTACTTCTTTTTGTATCTACTATGCTTTTACCGAGACATATGGTTTTTGAATTTGGACAATATTGGATTTGCAACAACATAGGTGTCACTGCCGAAGGAATGGAAAACGAATAGCTACAGGGCTACTGGAAAGAAAAGGAAGGAGGAAAGGACGTCTGAGACTTCCAATATCTTCTTCTATCGTGGCGATGGCGTCTCGGCCCTCAGATTATCTTCTCCCAGTGTGCTACCACCTGTATGGCGTTCTCGGTGGCGCACATAAGGTCCTGCGGTTTACATGTGTAAGGGCATTTAGCACATGTCAACAAGTGGGCCATTGTCTGTGGAGTAACACCACATTCACATCGCAGGTCCGCACCCTCCGAGAACCCCCATCTGGCCCGGCATTCCTTGCTTCGGCCAACCCGAGTCCGGAGTCTGTTTAATGACTTCCATCTGGTCCAAGGCAGATCATGTCCAGGCGGGAGTTCCTCCGAAAGCGGGACTTCCAATATTAAATGGAGCTAACTATAAATACAATTTTACTTACAAATACGATAAGTAGGTACTAACCGTGGTGTCTGCAACAAAGAATTTCTGTCGAACATGAAACAGCATCAGACTGACCAGCACCAGGAACACGTGGATCAACGTGACCGCCATCTCTCTACTTGGCTCCTCACACGACCAGGCTCTCAGGGTTGCATCTCGGAGGTGGGTTGTGAAGCTATGGTATCTGTTTCAAAAATTGGATTTAGATTACATCTGATTAAAATAAAGTCAATATTTTAAGTTGAATTCTTATATTTAACGGTTTCTGAAGCGAAATCGCACCAATTGTGCCAATTTCAAAAGCCAGATTTGGCCAGGTTTGGCCAGGTTTGTCGGGTTCTTTTTGAGCAGTTTGTCAATGTGATGATTGTTTTGTAATGTATGATAGTATGATAGGTTATTAGCGCCGATTCTGCTGGTAAAACCCTTAGCAAACTAGTTAGATAAGACTAAAATGTATCCCCATCTTTTACTTGTCAACCTAAAGGAGAAATGGCACACTTTAGCCTCAAAAAAATAGATTTTCGTAACAACAGAATCGGCACTTGTCATTATTGTAGACAATAGTAGAATTAAGTAGGCCATAGAAATTATCACAATAAGCAAGAAGTTCTTTCTTCGTGATCGTGAACCAACACCTACAAACCACATTATGCACTAATTTACCTTTACTTTAAACTCTCACCACAGAAGGGAAGGCTTTTTGAATTCAAGATCGGCCTTACGATCGAGAGGTCCCGGGTTCGAATCCTGGCCATTACACTACCGACGTGAACCCACTCCTAGCACAAGCAATTTAGCTTAGTTGGAGGGGTTAGAGGGAATATTTATAACTTCGGTTCTAATATTCTTTAAAAAAAAGGCTGTCTTTTACTTATAGGTATTGTGCCTATTCTAATAATATAAAAATATTTTTTTATTAATATCTTAATAGGTAGGTATTCCCAAAAACAATTACCAAAACTTCTAGTGAATTCCCACTTCTAATATGGCTCGAATCATATTATCTTGGACCTAAATCGCCAGGTATAAAAGGCTCTGGCGCACGCGGATTACTTTTGTTTGTTTGTGTTTGTCAGCCTCTGTGGCGTGGTGGTAGTGAACGCGACTGCTACGCAGGAGGCGCAGGTTCGATCCCCGCTCAGTGCAAATATTTGTATGCATGAACATGGCTATTTGCATTGGTCTGGGTGTTTCTATGTAAGTAATATGTATGTATTTACCAAAAAAAGTATATAAGTATATTTATCCGCACTCTAGATTCCATAACACAAGCTATAAAAGTTTACCATGGGTCTAGATGTGTAGAATATTATGGAATATGCTTGGTGAATTTGAGCTCGTCCACTATCCACCTCGTGCTATTTTCAAAATACATCCAAGTATACGTTGTACTGCGCTATAGAGAACATTAAGAGCACATCAAAACATCAAGATATATGGTTCGAGCTATAGAAGTTACCTAATTGTCTAGGCATCTATCTACGCTGTAAACTTTGACCTTCAGATAACATTAATATAATTGTCAAATCTCTGTGTTTACCCTACGATGTGTTATCTATGGGGAATTCTTATTTATAATTTATTAGACTGCGTTATTAGCTCAATGTTAGTTATTATCAGTTGAATGTTCCTTGGCACTTGACCGGACACCGAGCGTGATGCTCGTTGTTCGCCTGACTCCCTGCTGTTGATCCTGGATTAGCTTAGAAGTCATAGCAGGTTGTGTCCGGGTAGGATTTAGGATTCGGCTGGTATCTTTACACAAATAGCAAACCGACAATCAATAATTTGTCCGTTCTTTAGCTACCCGATACTCATAAAATTATAATAACGACACAATTTATATTCTATACCAACAACCCATTACTCATCTCTACAATAGTAGCATATCATTCTGCGTATATGCCGCGGCGCTTACCCATAGCAGGCGAAGCCGGAGCGCAGCTATAGTATACCATTGTTTCTTAAGTCCACCTATCAGTATTCCAGTCGACGCTTTCAATTGATGAAGTGACTGAAGGGTTACGGACACCAGAAGTAAATCCTATCACTGTTTTAAACTATCATTGTTAGAGAGAAACTTATTTCATAATATTTTCAGATCAGTACCTACCCCTAGCATGAAAAACTATCGTGAAGGTATCGTAGTATTGCGATTGGCCGCCTGCCTATTGTGAACCTGTGTGTGTGTGTGTGTAAATCCGTTCTATAGGCTCTTGGTGATCGAAGCCCCCGTGGCCGAGGCCCCCGAATCCAACTCAGTACGTGCACGATACGAGTACGATATAATAACATGCTAAGGGTACTGATCTGAAAATAGTATACAACAGATACGAATATACGATTTCTTTTTTATATTCATGGTACAGGTACAAATATTTAGCTATAGTAGGTAAGCGCCACGGAGCCTACCGTGGGAGACCCATGCTTCGGCACGAATGGGCCGGCTCGACCGGAGTGATACCACGGCCTCACAGAAAACCGGCGTGAAACAACACTAAGTGTTGTGTTTCGACGAGTGAGTGAGGGCACCCGAGGCCCAATCCCCCCTTCCCCCCTCCTATGATGGCGCAGTCATAAAACTTTATTGTACCCCAGGAGGGTACCAACTGCGTTGGAGAATCCCTCTCTGGACGTCCACGCTCAGGGCACAACGCACCTGGGCGTGGACGCCCAGGCTGCCTCTCGTATTCTGGGGGGGGCAAAACTGCGCGAAGGAATGCTCGAGGCAAGAGCAAAAACTCTAAGGCACCCCCTGCCACGCTGACCGTAGACTTTTGCAACATCAGGGGATTACACACTAACCTAAATGCCGTCCACCACCACCTTGAGACAGCACAACCAGCCTTGTTCTTCCTGACCGAGACGAAGATATCGTCTCCGGCGGACACATCCTACCTCACCTATCCTGGGTACGGAATACAACACTCCTTCCTGTCTAATGCCGAAGTGTGTGTATACGTCAGAGACGATATCAGTACTCGTCGCCTCAGCAATCTTGAAGGTAGGGACCTCTCCATTCTATGGCTCCGTGTAGACAACGACGACCATCCCCGCGTCTACGCGTGCCTCTATAGGTCCCACAGCGGTGATGCCGAAACAGACCGACTCATAGAGCATATCCAAATGGCCTCAGACCTCGTGCAGCAGCAGATCCCATCCGCAGAGATAGTCATACTTGCTGATTTTAATGCCCACCACATCGAGTGGCTCAATTCCAAGAAGACCAATCATGCGGGAAGATCTGTTCACGACTTCGCCCTGGCTTATGGCCTGACACAACTGGTTACCACGCATACGCGAATCCCAGATGTGGAGAGCCATAGTCATTCACTGTTGGACCTTCTGCTGACTTCACATCCGGATGGCTACCAAGTGTCTGTTGGGGCCACACTAGGTACTTCAGACCATTGCCTTACCCGGAGTACAGTGCCTCTTGCATGCCCGCTGTGTTCGCGAGTCGCACGCAGCCGCCGTGTGTGGCACTACAAGTCGGCAGATTGGGATGGGATGCGGTCCTTTTTTGCATCCTACCCATGGGGTCAAGTATGCTTCTCGCCGGATAGTCCCAACACCACCGCCAGCTCTTTCGCTGATGTGGTAGGATAGGATAGGATAGGGGACTCTTTTGTCCGCACTTAGCCTCTCTTTTGGGCCATTTTGCGTAGAGAGTGCTGGCTAGAGCAGCCAGCCTAGCTCCGCCCAGAAACGCAGAAGCTTACTGGGGGCTTCACAGGCTTCGCGGAGTGACCTCACTGTGCCGAGGATTTGGGACCGTTGGGCGGCCACTGCCTCGCATTCCAGTATTACGTGGGCGGCCGTTTCCTCGGCGCTGAAGCACCCCCTGCAGAGGGGACTATCCGTGACGCCGATGGTATGTAGGTGCTTGTTGAGGGGGCAGTGGCCCGTTATTGTCCCCATAATTGTCCTTAGACTTGTTCTGTCTAGTCTTAGGAGACGTTTCGTTAGCCGTTTATTTATCGACGGCACAGCCTGTTTTGATTGCCTGCAGTCGATGGTTTGTACCCATCTTTGGTTATGTAGTTCCACAGATCTCTGGCGTATCCAGGTACGGATCTGTGAAAAAGGGATCGGCAGTAGTGGTAGTGGGCCAGCAGTGGCCAAATCGGAGCCCCTCCTCGCGAGTTCGTCCGCAGCATCGTTTCCGTAGGACCCACTGTGCCCTTTTATCCACTGTAGCTTTACTACATTATGGGTGGATAGCTGGTTCAAAGCAGTTTGGCATTCTGGCACTAGTGTGCTGTTGGTTGTTTGGTGGTTTAGCGCTTTTAGGACGGCTGTGCTGTCGGTTAGGAGCTTTATGTTAAAACCCTTAACCTGCTTTTCGCTTATTGCCGTCGCTGCTGTTGTTATGGCGACACACTCGCATTGGAAGATTGAGCTGTGTTCGCCTAGTGGAAGGTGGATATTCAAGCCAAGGTCCAAGGAGTGCACGCCGGCTCCTGAACCATTCTTTGTTTTGGAGCCGTCAGTGTAGACGCGCATCTCCTTAATACCAGAGTAGTCCTTTTCCTCGGCTTGCGTTGTTATCTGGTATTTTTTGTTGAAGAAGTGTTTTTTGAAGGTTTTATCACAGGGAGCAGCTATTAGTGTTTTGTATTCCATCGCCCGCCCAAGAATTGTGGTGTGGGGACTATTGTGGTTGTTTCCCCAGAGTCCCAGGTGCCACATTCTAATGGCGGTGATGGTGGCTTCCTGTTGGATGTATAGGTCAAGCGGCGTTAGGTTCAGAGTTACCTCCATAGCTGCAGTTGGAGTGGTTTTCATGCATCCGCAGATTGATGAGCAGGCCAGCCTTTGGAAGGACTTTAATTTGGTAATCACGGTAGACAATTCCGTGCGGGTCCACCATACCAAAGCCCCGTAGGCTAGCATGGGCCTTATCACCGCTGTGTATAGCCACAGTGCTATTTTTGGCGATAGTCCCCATTTGCTTCCCATCATTCTTTTGCATTGGTAGAAAGCGATTGTGCACTTGTTCAGTTTGTAGTCAAGGTGCCTGTTCCAAAGCAACTTGCTGTCGAGAATTACACCTAGGTATTTTACTTCTTCCTTAAGTGTTAATTCGGTTGCGAAGAGTTTCGGGAGCTTGTATGGGCCCGGTGCTCTTCGGTTTGTGAACATTACTAGTTCGGTTTTCTGGGGGTTGACCGAAAGTTCGTGCTTTGTGCACCAGGTTTCTATTATTTTGAAGGCCTGTCTCATTCGGTCGCAAATGGCACTTTTGAATAGTCCCGTTATTAAGATCGTGATGTCGTCCGCATAACCTATAGTAAAAAGGCTGTTTGCGTTCAGATCGGTTATAAGCTCATTTACCACCAGGTTCCATAGTAGGGGAGAGAGTACCCCACCTTGTGGGCATCCTCTGCCTACAATGCCCCGAGTTGTGGTGTTGACTGTGAGTTGCACGGCCCTCTGTCTGAGCATGTTATCTATCCATTCGATAAGTGTTGAGGGCACGTCGTGTTTGAGCAGTGCTTTGTTGATGCTGTCAAAGTTGGTTTTGTCAAAGGCACCCTCTATGTCAATGAAGGCACCAAGGGTTGGTTGCTTTGACTTTAGGGCTCCACCGATGCGGGACACCACATGGTGGAGTGCTGATTCTGTTGATTTGCCCTCACTGTAAGCGTGTTGATGGGGGTGTAGAGGTTTCAGTGCTAGTACTTGGGTTCTAATTACCCTATCGCCTAGCCGTTCAAGTGTTTTTAGCAGGAACGAGGTGAGGCTGATAGGCCTAAAAGATTTGGCCTGAGTGTAGTCACTTCTACCTGGTTTGGGGATGAATATTATTTTGACTTCCCTCCATTTCAAGGGTATGTAGCGGTTTGCGAGACAGCCTTGTAGCAACTTGGCTAGGTGGTCCGCTATAATTGGTCCGCTCCATTTCAGGAGTCCTGGGAAAATACCATCCAGGCCTGCTGCCTTGAAAGGTAGGAAAGTGTTAATTGCCCATAGCAGTTTTTCTCTGTCTATGGTTTCCCGAGCAACCTCCCAGTCTTGGATGCTGGTTGGACGGTGGTTAGTGTCTACCCATGTTTGTTCATTTGCTATTTTGCAGCCCGGAAAATGGGTAGTTAGTAAAATTTCGCATGTTTCAGCGTCATTTGTTGTGAAAGTGTTGTTTGCTTTTTTGAGGCAGCCAATGGAGTTTCCCTGCTCTTTGGAGAGGCAGGTTTTAACCTTGGAGGCCTGGTTACTATTTTCGATGCTTGTACAGAAGCGTCTCCAGCTTTCTGCGCATCTCTGTCGTATTTCGGTTTTATATTGTTTTTTTTGTGTTTTGATACTTATCCCAGTCAGTCGGTTCCCTGGTGTTGATAGCCCTGTTGAAGAGTTTTCTCAACTTCCGTCGCAGCCTCTCAAGGGACGAACACCACCAGTGTCGCCCCTCCCCAGACTTAGGTGTGGTGAGGGGGCAAGACTGCTCGTAGCTTGAGATAAGTATGGATGTGATTTGGTCTGTGTATAGGTCTAAGTCCGAGACTTTGAGGTCTTCTGATGGTAAGTGTAGGTTGTTTATACTGGCTTTGACTAGGCCTACAAATTTTGGTATGTCTGTCTTGCGCGGTAGCCTACATGGTTTGGGTTTCGGTAATGCTATGCTTAGATGGTAACGGATCCATCTGTGGTCAGAGCATGAGGCCTCGTTGGACACGTGCCATCCGGTGATGGACCCCGCTATTCTGGTCGATGCCAGAGTGAGGTCAATCACCGTTGCGTGCCGTTTTGTAACGAAAGTAGGTTCTGAGCCTCGGTTTAAAATGTTGAAATTATGCGTAAAAATAAAGTTGAGCATGTCCTCACCTCTGGTGTTGCTGTTTTTGTTACCCCACAGAGTGTGATGTGCGTTCGTGTCGGCTGCGACGATGATGGCCAGACTCTCCCTCTCGCAGTACTCAGCCAGTGCGCTGAGCTCCGGTAGGGGTAGGTCCTCGTTGCCAGGCAGGTAGGCGGAAGCGAGGACGATGTCTGGCTGGTGCTGGTTACTTCTGCTCAACTTGACGGCTGTCAGATCCCTTGAGCAGAATTGGTTAATTAACAGTGTTGGTGAGTGTTTTGGGAGGTAAATGCATGTCCTTGGTTTACTTACGGAAGTATCCAGCAGCAGTTTGCCTCCGGCGTTGTTTAGACCACAGACTTTGTTGCCGTTGATCCACGGCTCCTGGATCAAGGCTATGGTCTGTGGGTTTTTCTCCAGCACTCTGCGTAGGGAAGCCGTCGCAGCCAGGCTGTGCTGGAGGTTGGTCTGGACGATGTCAATCCCGCAAAGGGGAGGAAGGGAGGTCACCAAGTTCACTCACTCCTCCCCCTCCCGGAAAGCACTCCTCCTCCGACTCGTGGAGTGGCGACAGTGGGACATCCTGCTCCATGGCCGCTGGTTGAGGTGGTTGCGCCGCTGATAGCGGCGGCGCTCTGGATGTCGACGCTACCGGTTCAGATGGGACTGCGTCCAGTTTGGCCGGTGTCGAGGTGGTTTCCCCTTTTGGCACGGTTGGCGGCTTTTAGAGGAATATCACATAGATATTCCCCATCAGGTAGTATAGCCTGCGATCATTCGCCAATGCCAGTTGTGCCTCTGCCTCCGTGATGCGGAAGTGCAGACTGGTCTTCGTGCCGTCGGGGTGTACTTTGGTCGCGGTGCGGTCCCAGGTATTTATGTTAAGGTGCCGGTTCTGTCGCGCCAGAAGCCTCTGCATATTTTCAGGGCATTCTACGCGGCCCGGCACGCTGACCACACAAGGGATTTTCCTAGGTATGGCCGATTGGGGCCGGACCACAAGACCGGTGTTGGGGAGTGGTGACGCTAGGGTGCTGACGGTCTTGACTAGCCACGCCATCGTAAACTCGTCCTCGCACCATGTCTTGAGGACGCCGTCCGAGTGGTGGGGCCGACCGCGGAATCTCAGGTCGTTCGGTGTGGTGGTGAGAGGGGCTTCCAGGTCCGCTAAGAGCTCGTCCCTGAGCTTGCCCTCGATCTCGTCCCGGATAGCCTCTGCTTGTGTCTGTGACAGGTCCTGAAAGGGCTCTGTCATGACAGCTACGCAGAGGCTGTTGGCTAGGAAGGTGGCGGCCGCCTCAGCGTACGACCCAGAGGTCCTGCCGGAGTTCCTGGCCTTTTTGCCTTCTCCGGTCGGGGTTACGGTATCCTCTGGCCGTGAGCGCTTCGCCGGTCTCGCGTTAGTTTGTTGGCGCTGGCGTGGTGGCTTTGGAGCAGCTGAAGGGCCTCCTACGGGTTTCCCGGGGTTGGCGGGATGCCTTGCGGCATCTGCTGCATCCACACGCGCCGCTGTTCGAGCCTTGAGTCGGCGTCTTTTGGCCGCGGACATCTTTTTCTGCGCCGTCGACCAGGTGGTGTTGGTTGCAGTAGGCGATTGTATGGCCTCTCTGAGAGAGGTCATGTCCATCGCCTCGGTTGTTGCTGGTGGTTGGCCAGAGGTCACAGTCACCTGAGTACGCGAGTCCTGGTTGGCCGGTTTACCCCTGGTTGTCGGGGTCACGCCCTTCGACTCAGCCTGTTCGGCTGGGTTTGGGGGTGTGGCGCCTTGCGGCGCAGTTTGTCCAGATTCAGGTCTCGACGTATTTGGTGGGACTCTGCTGGGCCCAGCTTCGGGTACAGGACGTAAAGCTGCTCCTGGTAGTTTGCCAGAAGGCTTGTCCTTTGTGCTCTTGGCTGTTAGGGGGTGGGAAAGGGATGCTTGTGCAGCTGCTTTCCTGGTGTTTTTAGGTAGGGGGTTTTATTTTATTTTATTTTATTTTACAATTTTAGGGAAACTTACAGCTAAAAAAGGTTCAATATTATATAATAAAAATGTTGAAGGCCAATTATCAGTTTCCACATTTAGGTGGTATTACATCTTAACATAATAATGCTCAAAAACTCTTAATGCAAATTAAGTTCTTTTAGAAATTAGGAAACTATATTACAGAAAATCACATATTAGAGATAACATCGCTCAAAGTATTGTTCACATAGGGCTTTCTTCATTCTAGTAACACTAGTGCAAAATAAATCCAAATCAACCTCCCGACATGCCACATTAAAAGAACGACATGCTCTCAATAGGTATGAATTTCGTCTATATGTAGTTCTTGCTATAGGGACGTACAATAAGTTCGGCCTGCGCAGAAACAATGATGGTGCGTATAGGCCCACCTTAGATACCAGTTCTGGCACCTCTGCTGTACCATTAAATAAAGACATTAGAAACGATATGTCCGATATGTTTCTACGCTCAGCTAGAGGCAAAATATGAAACTTTTTGCAGCGTGTATGATAGTCAGGCAGATAACAGTTAGCTTTAAATTGAATGTACCTCAAGAATTTTCTTTGTATGCTTTCAAGGCGGTCTATATAAATGTTGTATATCGGGTTCCATACCTGTGAGGCATATTCGAGATGACTACGAACGAAAGAGCAATATAATATTTTAATGGTTTTGATTTCCTGAAAGTCGGAAGAGATTCTTAGAATGAAACCTAACGCTTTCGTGGCTTTATCAATGATGCTCTCAACATGCAGATCAAAGAGGAGTTTGCTGTCAAATATAACTCCAAGATCTTTGACAGATCCAACTCTAACTAAAATAGAATCTTGAAGTTTATAGGGAAAGGCAATAGGGTGGGGTTTGCGAGTAAATGTGCAAATGTAACACTTAGATACATTTAAGTCAAGCTCGTTCAGAACACAATAATTTTGAAAGCGGTCCAGATCTTCTTGTAAAGAGAGTGCATCAGCGACAGAATTAATCTGTTTCATGATTTTCATGTCGTCTGCATACAGTAAAATTTTAGACGAATGAAAACAATGCGTGATGTCGTTGATAAAGATATTAAAGAGAAGTGGGCCCAAAAGCGATCCTTGTGGAACTCCTGAAGGTATATATCTAGTTCTTGATGAGTATCCATTCAGCACCACAGTCTGACATCTATTCTCTACGTACGATGAGAACCATCTGAAGAGATTACCCCGTATACCCATGGATGATAACTTGTATAAAAGTATGTTGTGGTCAATTTTGTCGAAACATTTGCTGTAGTCTGTGTATATAACATCCACCTGGGATCCCTGAGCCATAGAATCTAACAAGAAGTCGCTACAGAGGATCAAATTTGACGTAGTCGACCGACCTTTCAGAAAACCGTGTTGGTATTCACTAAAGTCCAGTTTCAGTGCTGAATATACTTGTCTGTAAACGATTTTTTCCATAATTTTAGCGAATACACACAACTTGGATATTGGTCGGTAATTTTCAACGACGGCTTTTGATCCTTTTTTCAGGACAGGTGTAATATACGCAGACTTCCACAAAGTGGGCACTACTCCGTCAGTAAGTGAGAATTGGAATAAAATTGAAAGTGGTAAAGTCAGGCTATCGGCGCAATTTACTATAAATACTGGTGGAATATTATCAGGCCCCGGCGACTTGTTTAGATCCACATGTTTCAACAATCTATTCAACTCATCCCTATTTATTTCTATTGACCCGATATCCGTGCCGAAACAAGCAGCCCCCTCGTGTACGGTCTGTGTGTTAATTGGTGGAGAGTTGTTAATGATAGCGCTCGGTTCCAAAAAATTTGAATAAAAGTAGTCGCTAAACATGTTGGATATAACATCCCCATCCCCAGATGAATGCTTCCCATACTGCAGTACAGAGGGATAGCAATTGGACTGCTTTTTTGATTTAACGTAAGCCCAAAAAGCTTTAGGATTGCGCTTAATGTTCGATTCTATACTAGATATATAATTGTTAAACAACTCTTTTTCTAGATCTTTCACTCTCTGTCGTAGAACGACAAATGAATGATGATCCGAAAGGTTGTTATATTTTTTAAATTTTAAATGATATTTAGCTTTCTCCTTTATTATTTTGATTAACGAGCTATTATACCAGACTGGGAATTTTGACTGTGCGGTTACAATTTTTGATGGAATGTAGATGTTACGCAGATCACTGATAGTGTCATAGAAATACGATACAGCCCCTTCAACGGATCTACGCCTCAGTTCATAGTCCCAGTTCACGGAATCCAAATTTTGTTTTATGGCATCGTAATCGCCCTTGTTGTACAAATATTGTAAGCGAGGACGAGTGGGTAGACTGTGCAACTGAACGAACTCGACCGATATGCAAAGTGCTTTATGTTGGGGATCTTCGCGTACCAGGGGATCAGCGCAGCGGGTAACAGAAATATCGTTATTGGATAGTACAAGATCCAACATTCTATCGTTAATATTGAGAAAGCGATTGTATTGTGAGAGATTACAAATGTTCAAATTGTCTATAAAATTAATTTGAACATCACCCTGTAAGTCACTCGGATAGAGAGAAGAGAGATCAGTTGTCGGACACCACTTTATATTTGGTTGATTAAAGTCACCAAGTATTAAAAATGCATCAGAAGGGTATTTCAGAGCAATGTCAGCCAAACTGTTAGAAAAATTATTCAATTGAACTGTTAATTTATTGCCCAAATTTTCGTTACAAATATAAACAACACAGATGTGTATTTTATAAGAAATTTTCGGCTTTCTATGATTCAAAGTAAGCGTGATCCACAAGTCCTCGGCAGACGAGCACCAGTCATATCGAACATCAGTAGGTATTTCCCTCTTAACAGCTATCAAAACCCCTCCTCCCAACGATTGTTCAGTAGCAGTATAATTACGATCCCGTCTCCAAACAAGATAACGACTATCGAACAACTCGGAATCCGAGATACCCTCCAATAGCCACGTTTCAGTAATACATATAATATCATAGTTATTAAGACACACATTTCTGTAAAAAGTACTCGTTTTCGTTCGTAGTCCCCGAACATTTTGGTAAAAAATGTTAAGCGGAGCCATTGCAAATATTATCATACAATTCAACACAATAATAATAAATATGTAGGGTACATTCAAATCCATGTGAATAAATATATTGCCCCACCAATGAAAAGCAAATAAGCACCTTACTAGTAAACAAGTTAAGTTCAATACTTACACTGCACAAGTATGAGCAAAAATAAAATATTAGATTATTCAAATAAATGTTTATATGCCTTACTAAGCCAGAAGCAGTTCTAGTACTAAGGAAATAATGTCTATAATCACAATAACTGCACGACAAGAAATCATTAGCATTGAGCGATAAGAGAACAAAAGGCTTGCGGTCACAAGATGAATAGCAAAAAATGTTACCTGTGGTTCTCAAACTTATTGAGCCGATCCAATAATGTGACATGCTGGACTGTTGTTTGAATATAATCATGTAAAAAACTTTTTTAAGTCGCGTTCCGTATTGATATGATGTTTTGGAGACGATGTGTTTTTTCGTATGAAAATTTTGCACCCTCTCACCCAAACATATTCATATCCCCGTTCTTTTGCGCGGGCCTTGGTTTTATTTAATAGGGTTTTGTTCTCCAGAGTTAGGTGATCGTTGACGTAAATCCTGCTATCGTCACGTAGTCCTAAATCCATCGCTTTCAGGGCCTTATGATTCTTTGCAGCAGCTACAAATTCATTCTTCAGGTAACTGTTCTGGACAGAGCATATAATGTTCTTATAATGCTTTTTACTACGTGTAGGCACTCTGGCGATGTAGTTGACCTGCTCCTTTTGGATTTTACAGTTGATTGCAGTCCCCAACTTATCTAAGATGTTAAATAAGTTCTCGGCACTAGACTCAGGTACACCTTTAATTTCTATATTATTCATGCGTAGACTTTGTTCGTTATGGTTTTGCAGTTCCTCCAAGTGGTTTACACGCTCCTGCAGGGTCATTAAATCTCCTTTAGTCTTTACCAAGGAGTCAATTTCTTGCTCCAGGGTAGATACTTTCAAGGATAGAGCCTCGACCGCATCATGGACAAACTCGACAGACGCTTTCATGTCCGAGAACTCCTCTCTAATAGTTTTCAATTCTACCAATTCGGCCTGTATCGCCCTCACGCTATCCACTAATATTGGTAAAGCCTCCATTTGCGACGACAAACGCTTCAGCTCGACAACGATGGAATCTGAATCCGATGACGTTGTTGGTTTTGGACTGGCTATTCCTCGGGACTTGCAACTAAAGCATTTCCAGGTAGACTTCCGCTCTCCCAGTTTCCGCCATCCCCCCTCAGTTATTCCAGCGCAAATGAAGTCAAACTGACCCGCACACACAGAGCATGTGGCGCCGTCCCTAGCTTCAACTTCACATCGTTTACAGGCAAACATATTAATATGAACTTTGAGAAACACTTGCAAAAATTATATTAACGAGTAGCGAGCAGTTGTACACCTATGGTCGGATTCGAGTCTACCGATTGGACAGGATACTGCTTCTGCAACAGCGATCTTGCCCGATGGTGGTCGAGTTGGGGCCGATTCTGCTAGTGCAGCAGCAACCGTGCCCGTTGTGGGTTTTTAAAGTACTGCCTCTTCGGCAGCGATCTTTCTGGTGGTGTTGTTAACTATGGCCTAGGAATCCATGTGTTTTATCGAGAGAAGTTTCACCTCAGGAGCTCTCCACCCGCCACGGAGCCCTCACGTCGGGGACGTCGCTTGTTTAACAAGCGATCGTCAAAGATACTCCCTCGGTATAGGTCCCCAGAGTTGAGAAAAAGACGCGTCCGCACACAACGAGATGAGCAGGGCTTTCCACAGCATGAGACAGTGCTGCTTCCGTCCAAGCCACCGCGCCGTGCCGACTGTCCCTCCCCAAACCCAGAGACCTCGCTCGGCAGCCCGCTTATGGGATGCCACAGCCGATTGATCACAGGTAGCTACTCTGTGACCTCCCGTGACATGTAAGAAGAAATCCAGACCAAAGCAGCGTGTTGCTTACGGTGTGCAACAACTCCGGCACACCGCTCGCTCAACTACCAGGACTCCTTCATCCGCCCGTACGGGTCCCCGCGCACGGCACAAACACGCGGGAGATCATTGCTATCCACCACCTGCTTTTGTTTGGTGATGAACACGCGAGACATGATCTCTACATCTCTGCGTTGGTTCGTCTGGAGGTTTCTGTTGCGTCTATTTCTTATGAACTAGATGAAGAACGGGACATGACAACCTCGGGAAGGATAGTCCACCAGACTTGCTTTGAGGATCTACACGACCTGCGCTCTCCCTCAAAACCACGTCACCCTACCCCTCAGAAGGAGGGGGAAGGTAGGTCCAGGCTAAGGTTTCCGGTAGTAGTACCGCTGTAGAAACATTAGCCTGTCCCCGTCCCATGCACCCACGCTGATGTGGTGCTACAGGGCATGGAGCTTTTCATCCCATTCTCTGTGGTTCCCATTGGTAGCAGATTTCGGCCTTGGTTTGGTCAATCTTCCAAAACGGCTTCTCGCAGGAAGCACGAAGCTTACCAAGCCTGGGTCAATGCGGTGATGGCACGGGACCAAAATACCAGCGCACTAAGAAAGGACTATAACTTTGCCTCCAGGTCCTTCAAAAGAGACATAGCAAGGGCGAAGTCGGAGCACATCCGTAGAATTGGCGAGAGGCTCGAGCGTCTACCTTCGGGAACTCGTGCATTCTGGTCTCTCGCCAAAGCTATCGAAGGGAATTTCTGCAAGCCATCCTTCCCACCTCTGCACATGGGAAATGATTCGTTGGCCAACAACGCATAGGAGAAAGCCGATCTTCTGGGCAAACTCTTCGCGTCTAACTCGACCTTGGATGACGAGGGACAGGAACCGCCCAGTATACCGCGTTGCGAGAGCTGTATGCCGGATATCCGGTTTCACCAACGCTCAGTGCGTTTAGCGCTTACGTCCCTCGATATCCATAAGTCGAATGGGCCTGATGGAATCTCTCCCATAGTGTTGAAGATGTGCGCTCCAGAGTTGGCACCGGTCTTAACGCGTCTTTTCCGGCTCTTTTACTCTTCTGGCGTAGTCCCGACATTATGGAAGACAGCTCTGATCCACCCGATCCCTAAAAAAGGCGACCGCTCAAATCCATCCAACTACAGACCAATAGCCATTACCTCCCTTTTCTCGAAGATAATGGAGTCCATTATCAACTGCCAGCTCCTTCGGTATCTGGAGGGTCATCAGCTACTCAGTGACCAGCAGTACGGTTTCCGTAAGGGTCGGTCGGCTGGTGATCTTCTAGTATACCTGACGCATCGTTGGGCACAGGCGATCGAGACCAAGGGAGAAGCCATGGCGGTTAGTTTGGACATAGCGAAGGCCTTTGATCGGGTCTGGCACAAAGCGCTTTTATCAAAGCTTCCTTCTTATGGGCTTCCCGAGAAATTGTGCAAATGGATTGCTAGCTTTTTAACAGACAGAAGCATAAAAGTCGTAGTCGACGGTGAATGTTCTGACTCTATGTCTGTGAATGCTGGTGTCCCTCAAGGTTGTGTGCTATCGCCCACTCTGTTTCTCCTCCATGTCAATGACATGCTGCAAATTAGCAGCATTCATTGTTATGCGGACGACAGTACGAGCGATGCCCTCTATACCGGCTGCGCGAACATTTCTCGGGAAAACGTCAACGAGAGCCGAAACAAACTTGTGTCTGAAATTGAAACCTCTTTAGATAAAGTTTCATTTGGGGTAGACTTAATTTGGTCAGTTTCAACCCCACAAAGACACAAGTTTGTGCGTTCACCGCAAAAAAACAGCCGTTGGTCGTATTCCCTCGTTTTGAGAGCACCCCCTTAACTGTCTCAGTCGATATTGGAATACTTGGTGTTGACATATCGAGCGAAGTCCAGTTTCGCGGTCATTTAGAGGGTAAAGCTAAATTGGCCTCGAAGAAGCTGGGCGTACTCAATAGATCGAGACAGTATTTCACTCCGGCTCACCGCCAACAACTTTAAAAGGCGCAAGTACGGCCACATATGGAATACTGTTCTTATCTCTGGGCAGGAGCACCTCAGTGCCAACTTCTCCCTCTGGACCGCATCCAACGGAGAGCAACTCGAATCGTCAACTGCCGGGATGTTTCAAATCGGCTAGACTCTTTGGCACTGCGTAGAGATGTGGCTTCGCTCTGCATCTTCTATCGCCTATACTATGGGGAGTGCTCCGAGGAATTGTTCGGATTGATCCCCGCCGCCTCTTTCCGCCATCGTTCCACGCGACAGCAGTTCCACACTCACCATCTGGACAGCTGGCGGTTCACAACTGTGCGTTTCTCGAGAAACTTTCTGCCTCGCTCAACTAAATTGTGGAATGAACTGCCACCAGCGGTATTTCCGAACCATTACGACCTTCAAACCTTTAAGAAAAGAGCGTACTCTCTTTTAAAAGGAAGGCAACGCACTTGTGACTCCTCTGGTGTTGCGGGTGTCCATGGGCGGCGGTGATCGCTTACCATCAGGCGATCCGTCTGCTCGTTTGCCTCCCTAATTCATAAAAAAAAGGACAAAATACTTTTCCTTCCCTATGGTCAATCAACAACAATCCGCGTCATTAGTGCAATGACGCCGATTGTTCACCTCGATTAGATTTTAAGACTTATTTAGGTACGGTCATCGCTCTTGCTAGCTATAAATCGTTCTGTATTTATTACCAGAGGAAATTGTAATCATACCCTAGTGCCTGGTGGTTGATGGTGGGACTCACATATATGTCTAGGCGAGTGAATCTACAGTTACGAGCATCCACGCGATTCAGCTACTATTGTAACTGTTGGTACCAACAAAGTATCTACGTTCCTAAATTGAAGTTAATCCCACCTTGGTAGAAAGTTTTTTAAATGAAAGCAACAACACCGAATAAACCTAGGCAGTATGCAAAAGGTAGGTACTTAGATTCTTATTACTGCAATAATTTTACACTGAATTAAATTCTCGATTGATGAGTCAATAAGCTTGAAGTATACCTACCTACCTACAGGTACCTATGCAGTAAGTATGTATGTACGTATGAATTAAAAACCGCACACTGATCGCGCATGCCCATGGCAAGTATAACATAACCGCAAACATGTACTAATCAAACACTTTACGTCGGGATATCCGACCACATAATAATTTATATAATAATGTTTTTAGTAGGTAAATAGGTACCAAATTGTGGTAAATAATAAAGATGTAGGAGGTAGGACACGACGGTATTCCCATCCCAATTGAGCAGTCCGACTGGGCAAGCACCTCTGCATTACAGAGTACCGCGGCCATAATAACCTCGTGTTGTATTCCCGGCGCGCGGCGGTGAGTAAGGTAGCCAGAGCTCACTGGAAATTTTTTGTGCTGTCAGTGGGAAGACCAAAGGCTTGTCCTGCTCTGTCTTCTGCACTGACGGCACAGAAACTCTCTGTGCAGGGACGGCAGCACGAGTGTGACTCCCCTGGCTTTGTACACGTCTATAGGCCACGGTTACCACTTTCCATAAGGTGGGTCCTGTGCTTGTCTGCCACCTACGAGAAAAGAAAGCAGTGGGAAGTAGAAAGAAACATGGAAAGCTGTGGGAAGCAACTTGCACTAAGCTACCCCCTTATTTCCTCGGATAATAATGTAACTTAGGTGCTTATCTTTCTCTACCTAACCCTCCCGAAGTATGGAACAACACAACACAACTATAACTTTGTATTTTCAGACGACAGTAGTCATGAAAACACTACAAAAACATGAGTCATGAACTGATGTGGGCATTTTCCTACATCAAAACTTGATACGTACCTATTCCACTAAGAGCAGCAAATTATACGACACACCTACTAATAAGTACCTACCTATATAATATGTAATCCAGGTAATTCCAAGTGGTTTTCGAGGCTCTAACGTAATATAAGTATTTTTATCTTACTGGTCAGTCCGTCAGCACTGTCCACAGACCACAGCGGATTTAGCCCGTGAGTAAATTAAGTAACTGCTATGATCTAATGCACTAATAAACTAAGTATTTGTTAACCCTGGACGTACCTAACTACAATTTCAGTAACGTATATGAGTAAGTACGTAACTAGTGATACAGTAATAGAAAAGAGTTCAACGAATCAGAACACATCTGTTTGTCTGTTTGTTCGTGATGGTCGCAAATACTACTGAACGGATTTTGATGTGGTATTGTTTGATAGAAAGACCTTGAAGTATCAACTAGTAGGTACCTTCTTCTTCTTTTGCATCCTAGTGTTAATCCCAGTTGCATCCAAAGCCTTCACCTTGGAGTCAAGTCCGCTAGAATTAGTCTAACTGCGGATTTGGCTGAACTTCGATATTTTCTGTGAAGCGACTATCAGCTGAGCTCTACAACCCAAATGGCGATATGGAAGCATTGCAGTTGGACCAGTTGTTAGAAATGTTGTGGGTCCAAATACGAAGGTTTACGTGCTCTCTAATACCAATGCAAATATCCCAATTCATGAATGCAAATATTTACACTGAGTGGGGATTACACTAAATATGAATGTCGCTGCCGGAGGACCCAAAAAAAAACCAAAATGATTTGAACTTATTTATTATAATTTACAATTAATTACAAACTAAGAAACAACTATTCAAGTCGATGTAAGACAAAAGAATGTCGGTGCTTAAAACTAAGGTGGTGGCGTAAACGCGGCCACCTGGCTGGTATCCGCTTCCAAGTTGCTGGAACTTTGTGTCAGCATGTTTCGTCCGTCCAACGCTCCACGTGCGGCTTGTCGCTAGGTGACGCAATGAGGTCGATGCATGCTTGCACTTTTCTAACTGCAACGGAGGCTGCGACTTGAAGTTGATTTGGGCGTTGTGTAACTTCGTGAGATCCATAGACTTGAGATGAATCTGCATTCGAGTAGCATTCGGCAGGATGTTCTCTGAGTAGTCCACTTTCGTCATTTTCACGGGCTGGCCCTCTACATGGTCATTGAGATTAGCTAGTGTGAATTCTGAAGTGTAGAGGCAACAGTTCACAGGGATTGTGACAAGGTAGCTACCGTTTAAGATGAGGTAGTCTTCGCGCCCGCATACTGCATGGACTCTGGTTTCATTGGGGACTGATATGATGTAGTGTTTCTCATCTAGTTCTTCCATGGCTTCCTTCGCTAGGGATACGGTGGTGATTTCACAGGAATCGTCGACAGCTTGGCTAGTGAGAAGTTTCTGGATGCAGTCCGGTTGTTGTCGCACCTGGTGGTCCATTTTGTCCTCGCAGAGGTACCAATCATCATACTTCGGGCATTCAGCCTCTATGTACACATAACCTTTCCTGCTAGTTGCTATCAACGGGAAAGGAGGGATAAGGATTTGGTTAAATTTATTTGGAGCTAGGGATAATTTATAGAGATCATAACTATCTATTGCAAATATCGGTACCTTAAATATAATTACTATCTGGCTGCCTGAATAATAATACCCCGGTTTTATAATATCATAATATTCTCTAAGCTCTAAATCTAGCACCTTTTCTCTACTATAAATCTGAATCAATTTCTTAATCATATACCTTAATCCGTCTATACTAATCATTGAATGGTGCGAACTTGAACTGTGAATGAAAGCTAAGATATTTTCTATTCTAATTAGCTCATTCAATATTTCATTCAAGTTTTCAGTTATTACGGTCAAACATTGGCTAAGTTTCGCGAATTTTATAAGAAAATGGTTACTGTAAGCAGCCCTTTCAAGTAACAGGTTCATAGTTTCGTTAAGTCTTGCCTGATTCTCCGCCAATTGTGTGATAATCTCAGTGTGTTGATTCATCCATTCTCTACTGAAACTTATGTGGTTATTGAATTCAGTTTGCATTTTATAATTATTTTCCTGTAAGATTTTTATAGCATTGTCATATCTAATCGCATCTGAATAGTCTAAGTTACCTGTAACACTTTTTATTACAGAGCCCAAAGAGTCAATGAGACCTCGCTTTACTCGACCTGGTTTTAGTGTTTGAATATGCTCCATTACTTTACCTACTTTCCCCAATAGATAGTCTACCTGAAATTCATATAATCTAATTGTATCGGTATCTAGTTTGCTCTTAAATGTGTTTAGTTGGCCTATTAATAGCTTAATGTTTCCATCAATATCATCCAGGCTAATAAATTGCAGAAAGGTATGGTAATGGGTTATTAGCTTTGTTGCGCCTAGACGGAATGGTAATAAGCCTGGGCCATCATCCAAGGTTTCAAGTGTTATCTCCGGCTTGGATTCCTGTGCTGCTATCAAATGAGCAGTCAGGACCAGTGGCATCCTGTAACAATTGAGCAGTTTTAGGGACTCTTTTCAGACGATTTTTGGCTATGGGACCGCGCTTTTTGGATGTGTATACATGTATAGGTAAGTCAGCTAGTACAGTGTCTTGGCTGTATCTAGGGGCTGTCTTCTGGCGGCTTGCTAATGGGTTACTAATAAAGACACGTTGTTGGGGTTGATACTCGACTTCGGGTTCACGGGTTTTATTGCGATTCTCTATGATTCTACTACGATCGGATAAAGATGTATCGTTAATGGTTTGATAGATTTGTTTCATTTGTTCCCGATGATTCTGTGTATACTGTTGTAAGAGATGTTTGGATAGGTCTATGTTGAGAGGGTCTCTTGGGTCGAAGTGCCCAGTTATTATATCGAAAGGACGACATTTAGTGAAGCTGTGAATGGAGCTGTTGTATGCCAGAATAGCATAAGGTATTAGGTTGATAATGTCATCGCCCTTGTGAGTTAATTTTAGGATACGCAGGTGCTCCAGTAGTGTAGAATGGAACTTTTCTACGATCCCGTTATCGTTCGGTGAGTGGGGCAATGTTCTATGGTGAGTTATCTTATGTAGGTTAACGAATTCGCTAAACAATTGGTTGGCAAATTCGGTACCATTGTCCGATACGATGGTTAGCGGGAGCCCATGGTGAGTACAAAATTTTAATAACGCTTGTAAGATACTGACGGCGGTACCATCTCGTATGTGATACGCTTGTGCATATTTTGAAAAAACGTCTACTATCGTTAAGTATTTCTCAGTTTGGATTGACAAGAGGTCTATGTGAACGGTTTCGAATGGTTTGGTGGCAGGGGGTACTAAATTGAATTGTTGTTTGATGGGATGTCGATCGTACTTGGCTTGGCCACAAATTGTGCAGCTATTAATGAATTTTGTGATCTCGTCCTTCATTTTCGGCCAATAGTAACGATGGGATAGTGCTAGGTAGCATTCATTGATGCCACGGTGGTTAGTTTTTCCTTCGTGATAATGCTTTATAATTTCTTGTTGCTGTAGATATTCTTTTACGTTTTCAACTTCTCGTGTGGTTAAGACTAAGTTCATCGCTGAGCTTTTGAATTTATCTTGAACTATTGGTATGATATCGTACATGGCTAAAGGGGGATTTATCAACAATGCGGTTTTTACCTTCGGGTTAACATATTCTTTTATAATATTGATGATGTCCGTTTCTAAATTAGATTGAGATACTTGTACTGCGGTTCTAGTGTGAGTAGCGAATGGTTTGGATGCTGTGGCACGCTTTTTGATATCACCGACTACAGTGATGCAAATTTGCCTGTGAAATTTGTTTAATGGCTCATCGACTATGGGGACTTCGAGAATGGGATTCTCTTGGCTGGTATGGGCGGATGCTGTCGCTGAATTGTCTACCGAGGGCGGGCGCTCCGAGGCGTTTCCGACCATGGAAGATGTATCCTCGTTATAAATTTGAATACGTGAGAGGGCATCTGCATTTGTGTTACTTGAGCCTTTTTTATATACAACTGTGAAGTCGTATTCGGAAAGCTTAAGCTTCCATCTAGTTAGTCTAGAATTCGGCTCCTTTAAGTTCATAACCCACTGGAGTGGTTTATGGTCCGTTACTATTTTAAATTTTCTACCAAAGAGATACGGTCTGAAGTATTTAGTCGCCCAGACTATGGCGAGCAGTTCCTTCTCGATGGTACTGTAATTGATTTCGCTCTCATTTAAAGTGCGGGATGCAAAGCATATGGGTTTATCTGAGCCTATTGGACCCTGGGACAGGATAGCGCCTAATGCGAAGTTGGATGCATCTGTGGTCAGGATGAAATCCTTGGTGAAGTCTGGGTACTGCAGTATTGGATCATTAGTAATGAGGGACTTACATTTTTCGAAACTCGCTGTGTACTCGGCCGTAATCACAACCTTTCTACCTTTCTTTAGACATTGTGTCAGGGGTTTGGTTACGCGGGCAAAGTCGGGTATAAATTTTCTATAGTAGCCGACGAGTCCCAGAAATTGTTTGATTTCCTTAGGGGTAGTCGGTATGGGATAATTCTGGATAGCTTTAATTTTGTCTGGGTTTGGCTTAATGCCATCCCTAGTTATAATATGGCCAAGAAAAGAGGTTTCTAACTTGAGAAATTCCGACTTATCTAATTGTATTTTAAAGTTAGATTCCCGTAACTTTATGAATACCTTTTCCAAGTTAATCATATGTTCTTGGAGTGACGTACTGAACACCACTATGTCGTCTAAATAGACTAGACATACTGTGTTCTGTAATTCCTTAAGGACATTATCCATGACACGCTGAAAAGTGGCCGGAGATCCTTTGAGGCCCATCGGCATCCTCAGGAATTCATAGTGCCCATTTTCTACGTTAAAAGCTGTCTTGGGAATGTCCATAGGGTCCATCTCGACCTGGTAAAACCCACTGGCCAGATCGAGGGTGGTAAAATATTGACAGTTGCCTAACTTATCTAAGACGTCGTTAATGTTCGGGATGGGATATTTAACGTCGTGTGTTTTCTCGTTCAGCTTCCTAAAATCTACCACTAACCGCCATTTAACCTTTCCCGAAGCATCGCCTTTCTTTGGTACTATCCAAATGGGGGAGCTCCAGGATTGTGAGGGTCGGATGATACCTTGCACTAACATTTTATTAATTTGGGATTGGACTTCGTCTCTGTGGACGTATGGATATCGATAAGTTTTTCCGTGTACTGGTAGTTCATCTATGGTACGGATGCGGTGTTTAATTTTGTTAGTGAACGTTAAGGCCTCTCCTTCTATGTAGAATATGTCGGAGTATTTAGCACAAAGAGTTTCTAAATTAATACGCTCCTCCTGGTTAAGGTGGTCGGTGCGTAAGCGGGAAACGACTTCTTTTGAACGTGCCGACGTTCGCTGTGTGTGTTCGGGTGACATAAAATTATCACAAGTAGTTTGAATGTTATAGATCTCGGCTTGGACGGCCCGGTCCATAGAAAATATAACGTCGTGTGAAGTGGGGTTGCTAACCTCTAAAAATCCGCGATTATTGGTTACTGTGGTCAGACAGTCTTTGATAATGCAATTTGAAATGTTTTGCTCACTGATCAATGCTTGTCCATCATGAACATTGATAGGTACTTTAAGAATTTTGGAAGAATTAGCGGGTATAAGGTCTTCATACAGATTTACGTTTCGCGAGTCGTACATACTAATAGGATTAGTGGAATTACGGGTGATTAATAATCTGTCTTTAAGATCAATCTTGGCTTCCCATTTCTCAAGTAAATCTAATCCTATAAGCCCATCAAAATAATCGTGAAATCTGTGAATTAATAGTGTTATATGTTCGGGGTCCTGAAATTCGCTAAAAGGGGGTATGGTAATCGAATGGTTATTTCGCGATGTACCGTGAATGTTCGTAACCTCAAAAGGATCGAAATTGAGGGGAAAATTACTGTAGAATAATTCGACGGCTTTTGGACTAACAAAAGACCGGTTGGCTCCCGTATCTATTAGCAATTTTAATGGGGGGTGAGTAATTTGTATATACGGAAGATGTCTTTGAGTTTGGAGGTTAAGTTCTATTTTGGTTTGTCTGATATCGTATCCTTCTGAAAATCCGGCTCCTGTTCGGTGCTAGGGCCCGGTTGAGGTTCGTAGCTAGGGGTATATTCAGTCTGGTTATTAACATTGACTTCTTCGATAGTGTAATGACTCGGATTCGGTTCAACGTTATAATATTCGGTATATTCGACGTATGGATTATACTCTGGTTCGTAATAATAAATAGGATACGGTGACTCAACGTAGTAAAAACATTCATTCACGTTCATTTGGTTCGATTTCAAATAGTTGGATGGCGGTGGGTTACCA
The DNA here is from genome assembly GCA_914829495.1 of Eilema sororculum. Taxonomy (NCBI): domain Eukaryota; kingdom Metazoa; phylum Arthropoda; class Insecta; order Lepidoptera; family Erebidae; genus Eilema; species Eilema sororculum. Next base: position 19,620,021 of record OU618556.1, read on the forward strand.
CTTTTGCGCCAATCATGGCCAGGTATCTGACCGAATTGAGGTTTTTCTTTCGCGACGAAATGACTTACGCCGCTCATAGGCTTAGGGCCTGTATTAAGTTGTGGAAAAGATCTAGGCTGCCACTGAGAATTATTATTAAAGTTAGTAAAGCGATTATAGTTAGGCGGCGGTGCGCGGAATATTTGTTGGGTACGCGATGGCATGGCTTGTGTATTAGGGTGTGGGGCGAATCTATAAGCATTACCTTGAGGGTTATTTGAAGACATGTTCGGTTTCCATATTTGTTGCGGTGGCTGAAAGTTTGCAATGGCACCGATTCGTGTAGGAGGATTGACTTGTTTGAATAACGGATTAATAAAATTAGGTTGTGCTGGTGGGGCTGATAAAGGTTTGTTTAAATGAGATTTCCTATCAGCATAGGAGTCGTTACGGTTTATTAGGTACATGACGTTCAATTCCTCTTGCACAAATTCTAGCGCTTTTTCTACACTATCAGGACGCATACAACGTATTCGAGACCCCAATGGTTCCTTTAGTCCGCGGACAAAAGCTTGCATCGTTAATTTCTTATACAATGTACGCTTGGCCTCGATGGTCGTATTAATGGTCTCATGCAGCGTAATGTACGTCATGATGGTGCTGAATAGGGAAACACAGCGGTCATAAAATTGTTGGGGTGAGCAATTTCCTTGGGTGGCTAACATAAGGTCATTGTAAAGGGTGGTCTCGTCCCTCTGATCGGCAAAATTATTAATTAAAGATTGTTTTATGCTAGCCCAATCTTCAGGTATACCGTTAGAGTTAACTATCTGTGCAGCTGGTCCAGTTATTTTATTTAAAATACCGTTCAACATACAAAGCCTAGCCAAATTGTTACCTGGGTTTGATTCTAAATATTCGGCGACAATCTGGTCACACAATTGGATGAACCTCGGCAATACGTGGGGGTTACCATCAAAATCTGGCACCAACCTTAAGGTTTTGAAAATTAAATCAGCGTCAGCCATTGTGTTTTCGAAATTAGATTTAACTGAATTATTTAAAGAATTATTCTCACTAAAATTATTGGTATAAAAATTAAATCCGTTACTAATATCTAGGTCTCTATGGCAATCTAATTCAAATCTCCGTGCCTGTCTAGATCGATCAGGCGTAGGAGTAGTTAGCTCAGGGTGAAAAATGGTTGCGAGCTAACTAAACTAATAATATAGGGATAAGAATAAGGGAGTCGTTGAAAGCAACACACAAAAACGATTTTTAAGTGTACTTACAAAAACTGCATCTTGGTACTTCTGGGATCGATGTCTGGATATCTCCTCCAAGCAGGACGACAGGTTCTTCTTTCAGGATACTCGGCGAACGCGATCGCTCACGACGGCGGTAGCGAGTTAGCGACGGTTTTCAATGCGAGAAAACACTTTTTAACTAGCTCGAGACGCCTCGAGTATCCTACCGACTGCGCCAAATATGAATGTCGCTGCCGGAGGACCCAAAAAAAACGTGAATAAAGTGATATATGTTGCAGGTTTTGTTTATAGTATTATAGAGATAGCAGCTCAGACTTGGATAATGTCGGTCCGCTAGGGCAGTGTTTGTGGCAACGGGTTGACATACAAGGTATTTACGTCGCTTATGCTGTAACAACGTTAGGTCGTATGTCAATGATGAATGTTTGCACAGAATAATGTTTTGCGCGCATAGTTGTCGGACAGTGAGTACAGGAATATCCTTATATAATTGGACAGTAGGGTACCGGTACGGTTTCTGGAGCATAACCTTTAATACAGCTTTTTGGGCTCTTTCAAGACGAAGCAAATTAGTTTTAAATGTACCACCCCAAACAGTTATGCAATAGTTCAGAAGTGATTCAACCAAAGCAAAATAAATAGTTCTTAATAGAATACCTATGTTGTACCTATTTAAGTCTATTAGCTTATTAAGTGATACTTAAGCCGTTTATTTAACAACGCGCCGCATATGACATAATGATCAAGCATCAAGATAACACAATACAAGTTTAACCAATGATAATTACAGAACAAACCACAATAGACCGTGATAGCACCATTCCGCGCCCGCAAAGGAGCCCTCGCCATATCGGGAGAGGAAACGAGCAATGGATTTGGTGCCCGAAAAGGAGACGCCTTTGTGTTTATGCAAAATACGGAGTAAAATATAGAGGTGTAAGTTTGGTTGTCGAATGACACAATTCGCGAAATACAATGGGTTTGGCTCGCGGTGTACAGCGGCTAATGAGCTTCAGAAATAGCTGGCATACTTGAATAGCGCGTTACTAACTGTGGAAGGTAGGTTGTACAGACATACATACATATACTCACATCTGTAAATGGGTATTTCTTCGAAATTTCATTCTTCAACTGATTCATCTGGCCGAAATTAAATTTCACTATCAGCTTTGTAACACATGTTCATATGAAAATATGGATTCTAAAGAACATATATTTGAATGAGGGACTCATTTTTATACAGCAGTTTTCAAGATATCCACATTCAAATATTTTGTGCCCAGATGAATCCGAATTGGTGACATATAAATCAGAAACACAAATTTAAATTAAACAACTTTAATACTTAATCAATTAGACAAACCTTTTACAATTAAAACATCACTATACTATACTACATATGTCAAACATTCCATATAATTAACAAACGTACACAAGTAAGTCAAGTATAAGTTAATAAAATTACTTAAAGGAAATATTTTCTTGACTTTTTGCAACGTAGCGATCTGCTTTCAATTTCCTCAAAAAGTTTTTCTTGGTGACGAGATCCTGAATTTTTGGATTTTTCTTATGTTTTCCATCTTTATGCGCTCTGCCAGTCTCTTTTTCTCCTTCTTTTTATCTTCAGATTGTGGCATTGTTGTAAACTACAAAATAAAAAAAAATAGAGATATTTAAAGATAAATAACTTTTCATGAAGAAATGAAATGAAAATGAAAAATATATATTAGGGAAAATTAAAACTACCATTTTATCAATTGCGTGATAGTATACGTTACTGTACAATGTAACAAAAATGCAATTAAATATTTAAACTTAATACATATTATGAAAGTATGTATAGCGGCCATATACTTGTAGCAGCTATACTTTAATATGTATGTTACAAATAAAAGCAAATTTACGCTATAAAACCGCTATTTTCTAATCCATATGGTGTTTTGACCATATGAAGCAGGCACAGATGAATCAGGATTTTGCCTATAATTATGCATAACTCCATATTCATACAGGCTTTAGTATTAAAAGTTTTCCACATTAAAATATTACCTAAAAGCATCACAGCAAACGCAAATTGAGGTTTTAAAACAATAAAATAAATCTTATAAAGTAGGCTTTGTAATCAGAATGCCACCTGAACCAAGCACATAAACATAACATAACATAACTCCTAGCTTGTTCGTTGCATGGCTGATTCCCCACGCGCGCAAAATCAGTATCCCAACTGTATTACCCGGTCAACTATGGTCAAGCGCAGCTTACACCATATTAATCAGTATTATAGCTGAAAATTATAGCTGAAAGTGCTGATGGTGTCTTTCTGAAGCATTGGTGCCGTATACATAATGACGGCCCTGATGCTTCAGGAAGATACATGAATTTATTTATTTATTAATTTTAATTTTTTGTGTTTTTAGTGGATAAGATGTACTAACATAGTTTAAGTTTGTGATACTAACAATATTTGTATGGATTTTTAATCTGAAATAAATGATAATAATAATAATAATTATACGCCGGACACTTATGTTTTACTTATTTATAAAAAAAGTATTAGTAGTTATAACTACCACGCATTATTTTGTAAAAGGATAAGTCATTTCCTTTCAATAAAATTATTATTTATATGCATTTATCAAAAGAAAAACGCCACATCAAACATTTTCTTTCGGAAAATGGCAGACGGACGCGTTAGAAGAACATACTTCAAATATTTTTATTTTGTACTTAGACAGCAACTATTTCAAAAATATCATTTGACCAAGTTAGGGACAAAGCTAAAGTATCCAAAACCAAAAATTATAGGCAATTATGTTAGTTGGTTACAGAAATACACCCATAGAAATAGAAAATTTTGTCTTCGAAGAACTACCCAAATCCCCAAAGGTGTTTTTTTTATCGTGCGATAAATCCCCACGGATACCACCCCCACGGAGCCGGTGGAGGTGGTTATGTCGGACTCGAACCGACTAAAATGCACGCCGTCTTGGGTCCTTGGTTGCCGGAGGTGAGATTGCCAAAAGCATATCTCTCGCACCCCGACAGACCCAGGACCATCTCTTTCGAGATGGCCCCCTTCGGGTTGTGGGGACCACAATCTCCCCATCTAGCCCCGGTTACGGGGAGGCGCGCTTTGCGCCGCCGCCGCGGCCTGTTTCTGCTAGGGTGACAAGCGACTCCACCGGTCACCCCCACGCCTAGCGCTCATGGAGGACCGGTTCGCCTTCGCTTTGCGCGGGATTCGCCGACCGGCCGCCTCCTTCTCGAGCATTACTTGCTCGCAGAAGGAGGCGGCCGCACCCCAAGCGTTCGCGCATCGTACCATCGCTGTGAGCAACGTGGCGAGTGTGAGGACTCCTACCCCAGAGCCGCCACTAGGACCCGCCTCGGCGTGTCCCACGCCGGGCACTCGGTCAGCATGTACAGCTCTGAAATCCCCAAAGGTGTAGGCAACACCCACGTTTCACCAATTAGGATTTTCGGTCCCATAACGTAATAGGGGAGCCTTTGGGCTGTATGTTTACTGTCAGATGGAGAACAGCCCTATCCCTTAGTCGACTTTCACGACACCCACAGGGAGATCTGGGGTGGTCCTATTCTATTCCACTGGAACTAACACGGCAACGATTGTGGAAAGTTGCATGTGCTAATAAAACATGAAACTAATAAAATCTCTATTTTTGTGACTAGTTCTCACACAATTTCATTGAAAGGCAGTCTAATAAAGTAATTATGTCGCCACTGTAATGGAAAATATCAATTATCCAAGTGCTTCCAACAATTAAGGCTCTAGGTCATGAGTGCAACGAGTATAATAATTGAATGTAGGTACCATTGGTCTTAATTAAGCGGCGTCCCGTGTACATTCTACCATTTCATAAATGGTTTGTAAATATTTATTTCGGCATGCATGTAAAATATAATTCAACTAATTATATAGTTATAACAATACAGTTATAACAATAGTACTTAATAGTAGTCAATAAAAAGTTCATAAAAACATAATAATATAATAAAATCAAATACATAGGGAAAAAGAATCTTCTCGGGCGGTTCGAGTCCCGCCCGAGAAGATTCTTTTTCCCTATGTATTTGATTTGTATAGTTAGCATACTTAATGCTGTAAAAATTCCTTCAATATAATAAAATATTACTTAAATCAAACAAATAATAATCAGATCCATTAATATTAAATATAAGAAATAATCCATACTAATATTATAAATGCGAAAGTAACTCTGTCTGTCTGTCTGTCTGTCTGTATGTTACGCTTTCACGCCTAAACTACTGAACCGATTTTGATGAAATTTGGTATAGCGGTAGATTAGACCATGAGAAAGGACATAGGCTATGTTTGGTCGCGATAACCGACATCCACGCGGGCGGAGCCGCGGGCAAAGGCTAGTATAAAATAAATGTCAAGTACAAAATAAAAATTAAAAAAACCCAAGAAATAAGTATTACCTACATAGTCATAGTCATTTATTTTTCAATATAGAACAATAAAATTGTTTCTTATTGACGTCAATTTTAATTCTACCACCGCTTCCAAGGCGCTGGTGGAGAAGAAACGGCGCAACAAACTCCACTGCGGCATTTTTTGGATGTCAATTTACAATATTTATTTTCTTAAAGCTAAATGTCAACAAGTATATAAAACTCTTTATAATTAAGAATTAAAACAAAGTTACATAATGTAACAAATAAGTCACGTAACTAATACAGTACCATGCTGTAATTATAGCAATTTACGAGGGGCCTGCACCATGCTCAAGCCAGACATTTTTATCTTTCAAGTAATCATCTATCCTATAGTATGCCTTTTTGGATAAGGTGGTTTTTACAAAGGTTTTGAATTTATCGTCAGGCTTACCAAGGATCGGTTCTGGCAGTTTGTTATAAAAACGTATACCATCCCCCTTAAAAGAATCACTAACCCTGCTAAGCCGATAACATGGAAGTAGAAGTCTATGTTTGTTATGCAGATTTCTGTCTGTAATGTCACTTACTTTTGTGTAATGAGATATATTTTTCCTGACATACATTATGTTTTCAAATACATATTGGGAAGCTATAGTTAAAATGTCAATATCCTTAAATCTTTCCCTGAGGGAGTCTCTCTTGCCTAAGCAATAAATGGCACGAACTGCCCTCTTTTGCAATATAAATATAGTTTCTAAATCTGCTGCATTTCCCCAAAGTAGTATTCCATAGGACATCAAGCTATGGAAGTAACTAAAGTATACGAGCCTAGCAGTAGCTACATCAGTCAACTGCCTAATCCGTCTCACAGCATAAGCAGCAGAGCTAAGTTTATTGGCCAGAATAGTGATATGGTCACCCCATTGTAATTTAGAATCTATTGTAATTCCTAGAAAGGTAGTGGTGTTTACGAATTCTAACCCCTTCCCCCCCAACACAACATCAACGTCTATTTGCCTCATATTGGGTAGTGTAAACTTCATACATTTGGTCTTCTCTGCATTCAACAATAGGTTGTTTGCAGAAAACCAATTTGACATGGCATTCAGAATATTATTAACATTATTTGCATCTGTACTATACCTATTTGCTTTGAATATTAACGATGTATCATCTGCAAACAGTACTATGCCAGCTTGTGCCTCGACCATATAAGGCAAGTCATTGACATATACCAGGAACAGAAAGGGTCCTAGGATTGATCCTTGGGGTACACCTATTTTGACATTTGACCCATTTGACTTTACGTTATTCACAGTAACAGTCTGAAGCCTATCCGTTAAGTACGACTCTAATAGTGCTATTGATTTCTTATCAAAACCATATCGACGTAGCTTGAGTAAGAGTGTTTGATGGTCAACACAATCAAATGCTTTGGAAAGATCACAGAATACCCCAATGGCATCCTGCGATCCCTCCCAGGCGTCGTAAATTAGGCTAAATAGGGCTACAAATTGTCAGGTATAAATAAAATTTTTATCATTTAGAACTTCATTAATTGTATAATATATACCTATACCTATAATAATACCATATTATATCATAGATCATCTTGGTGGTATAATACACCCATAAGTCGGGCACAAAGTGTAATTGGGATTTATCTCTATTTAGAAATTCTGAACAACTGAAAAATCCCGGCATAGTAGAATTTGGTCCACCCCATCTCTTGCCACGCGGTGTCTTACAAGGCGACTAAGGGATTGGGCTGTTTAACATCAGACAGATGTATACAGCCCAGACTCAACCTCGGATGCGCGGCTTAAGTCAACAAATTGTGCCCGGAATGTGGCAATAGGCTCACCCCCTATTACGTGGGACCGAATCCAATGATTGGTGAAATGAGGGTGTTAATTCACCTCTGCCTAACCCTCCAGAAATAAAGACGTGATTGTATGTATGTAATTCACAGAGCGGTAGGTAGAGTACGCGATTGTCGGCAATAGACCGACTTTCATTGGAGAGTTTTTATATTGGAGAGTTATATTATATAGCATAACCACAGATTACCACAAGCATTTGTTCCCATGTATTGACATGTGATCACAATATCTTAGTAAATATGTGTAATTACTCATTAATGGATTATTCATTAAAATGTAATTAAAATGTAAGTAATGTAAGTATTTACAGGTGGTAGAAATTTGATGGCACAAATTTGACACTTATTTCGACCGGGTTGGTACCACCGTGCACAAGTGCGAAAAACCCTCCATAGTAATCCAATCTCGGTTGGATTGCGTTCAGGGATCAGCAAGTGCATAGCCGGGCCGAGGTGATGGTAGTCGCAGCACTAGTGGGACCGGTGGGTTTTGGCGTAGTCTAGTGGGGTGTGACGCGGGGCGCCGCGCCGGGCAGGGAGACCCGTAGAAACGGTGGTGCCGCTGGCCGCCCGCGGCATAGTACAGGGGCCCAACTGGGACTAACCACCCTGGGAGGCTGCCCCACCAGGTCGCGCATAATCCCGATATGGCTCGTCGTGCCGGTTGGCGACCGGACGGGAGCCCGGCGACCATATTCGGGAGGGTACGGGGGCCCTTCCGTTCGGCGCGTCGGCTCTCGTCACGCCTCACATTCATAGATGAAACCAATCTCCCATGTTTTGTCACGCGGTGCTGCGGCGACAATCACCTCTTTTTCACGCCTTCCCTTACCCTTCACCTCATGGCAGCGCACAAAACAAAAATTGTTGAAACAGCGGCTAGGGACTCTCCCACAAAAACTCTATTTGAGGTGGAGTCCACGAACATCTGTGGGCTCCATAAGAACCTCAACGCCGTCCACCAACACCTGGAGACGGCGAAACCAGCTATGCTGTTTCTAACGGAGACACAAATACGCCGCCCTGACGACACGACCTACCTGCTTTACCCCGGCTATGTTATCGAGGAAAATTTCCGAGCAAAAGCCGGGGTGTGCGTGTTTGTTAGGGCGGATATTTGTTGTCGCCGTTTGCGCTGTCTAGAGGACCCATCCTTTTCCATCCTTTGGGTACACGTAGACCATGGCTCCACGAGTCAGGTCTATGTGTGCCTTTACCGTTCCCATACAGGAGATGCAGAGATAACTCGACTATTCGAATACCTGAGTCAGGCGGCAGATGATGCGCAGGAGCGGTTTCCGAACGCCGAATTGGTGTTTTTGGGGGATTTTAACGCCCACCACAAGATCTGGTTGGGCTCCGCCATAACAAACCATGCGGGAAGAGCCACTCACGCATTTGCCCTGGCGCATGACTTGACTCAATTGGTGCACAAGGTCACGAGGATACCAAGAGAGTCCGGCCTAGAGCCCTCTCTGCTTGACCTTCTGTTGACGAGTCACCCGGACCAGTACAGTGTCTCGGTGATTGCTGCTTTAGGTAACTCCGACCACTGTCTGGTCCGCTCCACCGTGCCCATTGTAGCGCCCCCACGACCCGTGCAGGGGAAGAGGCGGCTATGGCACTACTCGTCAGCGGACTGGGATGGATTGCGCGACTATTATGCGTCCATCCCGTGGGTTGAACGCTGCTTTGAGGGTAAGAACCCATCTGAGAGCGCTACTGCCGTCGCCGGTGAGATCGGTTTAGGTATGGAATACTATATCCCATACACCGATGTCACCGGAGTCCGCGGAGCGCGTCCGTGGTTCGGGCGCGAGTGCGCGGAGGCTGTTGAACATAAACAGTCTGCGTACCGCGCCTGGGTGCGGGCGCGCGCCACACGCGATCCCAACGTGGGTCACTTCAAGGCGGCGTACAACAGAGCCACAAAGGTCTGCAAGAGGGCATGCGTCAGGGCGGATGCCCAGCGCATAGCGCGGCTGGGCCAAGAGCTAGTGGCGCATCCCACGGGTAGCCGTGGCTACTGGCAACTGGCCAAAGCCGTGCAAGCCAACTTCTGCCAGCCCTCGCTGCCCCCGCTGAGCAATCCCGATGGATCTCTGGCCCATGAGCCGCAAGAGAAAGCAAATTTGCTGGTCAATCTCTTCGCGGCCAACTCCCGAGTCGATGATTGTGGTATGCAACCACGGACAATGCCCACTGGTGACCACGCAATGCCTGATATACGTATCAGGCAACGCGATGTCCGTGCAGTACTGCAATCACTCGATGTCCGGAAAGCCAGTGGTCCTGATGGTATTCCAGCGGTTGTACTTAAAAAATGTGCAGCGGAGTTATCTCCTATGCTAACGCGGCTGTACCGACTGTCCTACAGTTCGGATACAGTGCCTTCGGCTTGGAAGGAGGCGAATGTCCAGCCGATCCCCAAGAAGGGGGATCGCTCGGACCCAGCCAACTATCGACCCATAGCCGTCACCTCAGTGCTGTGTAAGGTGTTCGAGCACATAATTAACACACAGCTCATGCGCCACCTAGAGGATCACTCCTTTCTTAGTGACCGGCAATACGGTTTCAGACCGAAACGGTCAACGGGTGATCTTCTGGCGTACATGACCCACCTTTGGGGTGAGGCTATGGAGAAGCACGGTGAGTCACTGGCAATTAGTCTTGACATCGCCAAAGCTTTCGATAGGGTATGGCACAAATCGCTTCTTTCCAAGCTACCAGCCTTCGGCCTGCCTCCTAGACTGTGTAACTGGGTTGCAAGCTTCCTGCAGGGGCGCCGTATTCGCGTCCTTTGTGATGGACGAGCTTCGGAGTTCTTGCAGGTAAATGCTGGCGTGCCGCAGGGTTCCGTTTTATCTCCCACTCTCTTTCTTCTGCATATCAATGACATGCTCTGTAACGGAAACATTCACTGCTATGCAGACGACAGCACCTTACATGGGAGTTATCACGCACATCCTGCGGCCAAGCAGTCTGATATCGCGGAAAAAAGGCAGCTTCTTGTCACAGAGCTGGACCGGATCCTGGACCACATTTCTCAATGGGGCGCTAGGAACCTGGTCGAGTTCAATGCCAAGAAGACCCAGGCATGTGCGTTTACAGCTAAGGTATCTCCTTTCCTTCCCCTTCCCACTCTTCAGAGCACACCACTGCCACTGCAGGATCACCTCACTATCCTCGGTATGGATGTTCGCTGCAAACTGAATAACAAAAACTATATCGAGAGTATCATCAAATCAGCCTCGCGTAAACTCGGAGTCCTGAACAGAGTGAGACGTTTTTTCACGCCGGAGCAGCGGTGTCTTCTATACAAGACCCAAATTCGTTCCTGCGTGGAATACTGCTCACATCTCTGGGACGGCTCCGCAAAGTACTTATTAGATGCTCTCGACAGGTTGCAGCGACGTGCGGTCCGCATTATTGGGGATCCTGAGGTCACGAACACCCTCGAGCCTTTGCAGATGCGTAGAGATGTTGCGTCTTTGGCAGTTTTCTACCGTCTCTACCATGGTGAATGTTCTGACGAGCTCTTCCAATTAGTCCCACCCTCCCCTTTCCTTCACAGGACGACACGTGCAGGGCTATGATGTCATCCATTTACGGTGCAGAGTATACCTGCTAGAACCAAGCGTTTCAGTGATTCATTCCTATGCCGCACCACTAAGACCTGGAATTCCCTGCCAGCTCACGTGTTTCCTTCTTCCTACAGTCCCGGGTCCTTTAAGCGGGGCGTGAAAAGGCATCTAATGAGGCCGTCAAGCTGAGTGCCACCACTGTTAACATGGTAAATGTTTACGATGGTGACCCTCTTTCCGAGACTTTGCCTTTAGCTTAACATCAGGCGAGGTGAAGTCAAATTGACGTGTCCTATATAAAAAAAAAAAAAAAAAACACAAATAATATGTTTTTGTGTAAATTACTCATTTACATCGCACTGCAGTGGACCTGTTAGTTAATGCAAAATATAGGTACGATACGTCATTTTTGTGCAACACAATTTATCAGTAGGTAGGTTTGAATGAAATTTATATAGCATTTATTATGCTAACGTTTAAGTTCGAAATACATCGGGAAAAAGAAGCGCTCAAGTGGGACTTGAACCCACGAACTTTCCCTTACAGGGGGAATGCTCTTCCAACCGAGCTATTGAGCCACACCTGAATCACTTCAATTTTCCTTCTCTTTATATCCGAATGTTTATAAATGGTTGAAAAATCATTCATTGGTTCCAACAGTTCGTAAGAAAGTTGGTAGATGGCTTCGCCGTCGCCCTTAAAGACGGATATAAAGAGAAGGGAAATTTGAAGTGATTCAGGTGTGACTCAATAGCTCAGTTGGAAAGGGAAAGGTCGTGGGTTCAAGTCTCACTTGAGCGCTTCTTTTTCCCAATGTATTTCGTAGTAGGCAAGTTTTCATTTTAAGTAGCATGATTAATGCTACCCCCTAAAGAAAAATCTGGCAGGAACCCAGATTACCGACCTATAAACCAAGATATAAGATAAATCCATGCCTATAAATAATAACATAGGTTTTTTTTTAATGAATTTAACTACTGAGATTTTTTGAGAAATTTCGTGTCTACGACCCTCTGCAATTAATCTCTAGATCATCCATAACGCAGTCCAAATCTCGTCTCTGGATCATATTCGAACGTCTTTAGATCCGTGCCCGAATCACGCAGTAAGTGCGCAGTATTTGGGAACAGGAAAAGCCCTAAATGGAACCAGCCATATAAAAATGTAAACGTTGCTTCAAACATAGTTCAAGGAAGGACAATAATTTTATATAAGGACTTGATTGTCACAGAGGAATGAATGGAAAATTTGATTCAGCAATTCATAGATTTTAAAACAAGCTGTAGTCTTCAGCCTAGGTTATATAGCCAGTTAGATCGGCGCCCGCAATAAATTAAATTTTACGACATAAGTAAAGACTAATTAATAACAAGGTCTGGCTATGTACGCTGTGCGCCCGCGGCGTGGTGCGGCTCGGTCCGGCTCTATGGGACAACCAGCCCACTGTTGCACAGCTATCTTATCTATGTGCAACCAGAACAGTCACAAGCTCCGAGTTCGGACCACAGATAAAAATGCAGTTGAGATAAAAGTATCATTAGTTTTATTTGTAAGAAGGAAAAGTAACAAACAAAAATGATTTACATACACTTACCTAGCTTTATATGAAAAACTGTATACTTATCTACTTTGCTGACTGTACAGGATACATAGCACCTTTTTTTTCGTGTGGAAGTCCCCACGGAAATCACCCGCGTTGGAGCCGGTGGGAGAGGTTATGTCGGACTTGAACCGTCTAGAGCCGCACGCCGTCTGTGGGTCTCGGTGCTTGGCCGAAGGTGAGGTTCTCATCGACATATCCCTCGCACCCTGGCTGACCCAGGGCCCTCCCTAACGGTCTGACCCTCCTCAAAAGGGGCGTTGGTGGGTCGGGACCACTTAGACCCAAACACACCAAACATATGTAACATATCTTGGTTATCACGTGCAAAAGCTGAGCATAATTTGTAAATATGAATTTCAAAATGCTCATAGATATACTAACTTACTATTTTTTTTGTAATTACTTCATATATAGATAAAACACCAGACCCATTACAAATCATTTCCATGCGTACAAATATTTCCACTGTGCGGGAATCGAACCCGTGATCTCTAACGTAGCAATTGAACGCTCTACCGCCGCGCCGCCGCGCTACGGTTCGTCTAGATAAGCACAAGATAGGGACTCAAATGAGGTCCCACCAGAAGCGTTCCTCATACGATGATGCCGGATGATGCATCATCCTACATGATCATGAAAAGGATGTGCTGCAACCTAAAGTAGACATCATACAAAAGGTGAGGTATGTAAAGACCTACTCCGTATACTCACACCCGTTAAATGTCCGAAGGGGTAGGGCAGAATTGTAGTGTTGAATGTCGGTGACATTTCGCCAAATATTACTGGTTCCACGTAATAGAGATAAGGCTATTGCCGTCAAGTCAAGCGAGCCCTTTAATGTCCCTATCTTACTTTTATAAGCATAATAATTATAATTCTCAATAACCGTCTGTCTAGACAAACAGTCAGCAAAACAAGTAAAGGACGCATTCCGCTATTGCAATCTAAGATTACTTTTGCCGGAGCATTATCGGTCGGCGGACGGCGCGCTGAGGAGCGCGCCTACCCTTTCCGGGGGCGAGTCGGGGACCGTAATGGATGGCCCTGGGTCAGCCGGGGTGCGAGGGATATGTCGAAGACAATTTCACCTCCGGCCTAGGACCACGACCCTCAGTCGGCGTGCGGTTTTAGTCGGTTCGAGTCCTCCCCTTCCGGCTCCGGTGTGGGAGGTATCCGTGGGGATATCCACACGAAGAAAATAAAAGGTGCATTATCGGTATTACACGAGTGACTGTTGCTGTTGCCTATATTACCATAAGTATTAGCTGGTAATATTTAATGAAACAACATATCAGTATTGACAGTCTAATTACCTACTAAGAACAGTACTGAAACTAAGTACATATATGGTCATTAATGTGCATCGTACACTGCGATAGTTGTGCTATCAGCTATCTTAATTGATTTTAGTACATCTTAATGTACTGTACACTGTACAGTACATAAAGATACAGTGTACAACGTACGCTCAACCAAAAGTGCCGATGCCCTCGTGGTCATAAATTAAAACAAAATCTCTAAATTAATTGAATAATTTCCATGGTAGATAATTGATTTATTTATGCTACTTCAACTTGCTGCTCATAAAGGCAGTTTGAATGGATAGAACGATAGAATTATGTAATTACTCAATCACGCAAGAAATGCCAGAACGGCTAAATGAGTCTGGATTTCACCTCTTAAATAGATAAGTGATGTTTTGAAACCAAATAAATAATAACAATTATAACATATTGTTAGACATTCACAGCGCTATCTGAACCCAAAATAAACATGGCTTAACTAGCTTGCAGTGCAAATAATATTATATGCGTATAATCATTGTACTCGCGCCTCCTGCGTAGCATCAAGAATACGACCGATCTAGAATGAGTCCTTTAAACTCTTTGTACAAATAAACAGTTCAAGAAGTCACAAGTCGCGTGGCGGGCAAGCCGGTGCTACTGTACACACTAGTTGAATTGGAGAGAGCTTGGTCTATCCCCTGAGTCAGTGACGCTCGCAGAGTCGTCCGGAGTGCGCGCGTCTTGCGTAGCCGATCGTAGCGGTGGCGTAGTCGATCTCACACACGAAACTACTATTTACTTTTACTTGTTATCAAAAGTTGCAATAAAAGAGAATAAATACATTTCGTAGCGGTTGCGTAGCCCATTGTTTATAATATTAAATAACTTTTGTAACTTTCGGAGCTTTTTCGTAGCGACCGCTAAGCCGATATTGTGGAAACTTTAAATTCGAAGTTTTTTGAACCAAAGGGATTTTCGTTGAAGTTTAAACTAACTTTGTTTGAGTGTGGTGATATTGTTATAACTTATAAGTGGTTATCTAAAACTTTGATATCATGTAAGTAGCTTTTATAAAACTTTATTTTTGTTACTTTGGAAAAACGAAAGTAACCATATCATGTCAGTTCCCTAACTTTTATAACACACATATAATAGTAGTAAGACGTCATCACAATGTTATCGCTTTCCTGATTGCACTTGCATCCCAGCCATGCTCTTAAAGCCTGGAGTCTGCTTACTCCTTCTCCTTATGGAAACGACTGCCGCCTGATCTGCCAACCCTGAGGAGAAAGCCCACGCTAGAGCCTCATCCGTCAATCAGCATGCCTATCAGCTAGCAGATCTGCTTGAGTTATCTCAAATTTCTTGATAGGGCGCCATGTACTCAGTAACTAACAAATAAACAAACTGTTTTTTTTGCACTATAATATATTTAAGACACGCGCTATATTCATACATTACTTTAATAAAACCAAACCGCTGAGCCAATTTCTGTTCGCAGACGACGAAGAGGATTAAAAAATCCTCATTATTCCATCGATTAGTCGAACTACGAGATGGAATTATTTATAAGTACCTCCACACTGTTCGATCAATCGAACGAACAATATTTTTAAATCCTCTTCGTACGATTCATGAAACTATATTAACGACAGGTATCATTTTGTTATGCTGCTGCTGCTATTTTTAGCTATGCTGGATTTCAATTCTATGTTCCTATGAGTGAACTCATGTCGTCAAAGATTTAAAATGAGCCTGTTAAGTCAGTTAATATGAAAAAAAAAAGGAAAATTTAGAAAAAAAAGTGGATTTAGAAATCCCTATCGTTCGACTGATTGTAATATGAGGACTTTTAAATCTTCTTCGTGCGATCAATCGAACCACGTGATCGAACGATCTTGCCGGAACGAGCATTAGGTTGTACAGACATAGCTGCTAAGAAAAGTTATCATGTTATCCTATTAGTATTTGCCCATAACCACGATGTGGTTTCCACTAATGTAAGGGATTTTCTCATCGGACTTCCTCAATATTACGCTATTAATAAACGCTAGCTGATACTCGCGCCTCCACCCGCGTGGATGTCGATATTTGAACATAAGTAAATATCTGATCTACAATGATTGCGATCAAACTTATGTATCTCTTTACAGATCTTAATCAAAACCTTTCTAACTTTAAAACGCATCGAAATCTGTTCATTAGTTTTTTAATCCATCGTGTACAGACACGAATTCAAAAAAAACGTAGTCACAATCGTTAATATAACACAACCCGAGTAAAGGAGAATGGGCCATTTCGTTCCATAATATGTTGTAACACTGAAATGAAAATGAAAGGTCTCAATACGTGTATTAAGTACTTTTTTGTAAGGACATAAATCTGTATCTCGTGCAGGGTAAAAGTTATGGTGGTTTTAGTAAGGTACTACTACAAAGCACTTTATCACGAAGAGCCACTAAATATCATAATAGTATATTTGAATCACTTCTCCCTTTTTTCATGCGGAAGCCTTCGCTAGCCAGCTAGGGTATTTGTGTTGGACTCCAACTGACTAAAACAACTGCGCCCCCGCCGCCTCAATCTCAAGTGTCAATTACTTATTGATTATACCGTGTAGAGGTTCTAAACAAGTACCCTAAATTACTTGTAGGTACCTCTTGCAGTTACCCAATATGGTTTCATTCTGAACTGGCAACAAAGTTCATTCATTTAGTACTCATTTTATTAAAAATATGGTACTAAAGATAACTTTATTGTTGATAAGGTATCTGATGGCTCCTTGAGAAAGTGAAAGTGCAGTGTCTGTTAGATTCAATGGTTGCCATGTCGGGGGATCTTGGATTGTTCCGATGATATACCGGAGTGCTTAACCAGTGGGGTGCCCCGACATGGCAACCGTTGAATCACAATATCACTAGTTATATCAAAAGTCAAAAGGCAAACTTCATTTATTTTCAATTTTTGGAGGTGTTTTTTGTGACGGGGATTTTTTAAATTATTAATTTAATTTTTATATCTATGACTGCTGTTGCTCGCGGCTCCGCCCTCGTTGAATGAATAAGAAAGAGGAAACATTTGTATTTTTGTATGTAAAGTGTATGAGTGTGTGTGTAAATAAACTTAAAAAAAATAATGGACCGATTTCAAAAATTAATATACTAAGTCGGACGAACTCGACTACATTCCAATGATATTAATAGTATCAATTTATTATTATACAAGTATTTACACTTATAATAGCTCTTTAATGAAGTGCGATGTTTGAGTTATAGCACTAGTTTAACCTATAACCTATCCTTATTTTTGTCATCCGTATATGACCGTTATAGGGACGCTCTGCCTATACCTATCTCTAGGGGGAAAACCTTACGTAGGTACTTCCTTGTTATAGAGGTACATCATTAGAATAACATAATTTAAAAATTAAAAGAATCCCCGACACTACCCATTCCCACTTTAACCTCCATAACTTTTAAACGGCTCAACCGATTTTCATCAAACTTGTCTAAAAACACTTGCACATAAGTCACGTTTAATACAAAAAAAATTGAAATCGGGGTTAACAATAAGTTTGTCGAGGTACCTACATATGACCATCTTTTACCATTTCATTCTCATCTTATGCGCAGAGTCTCGAGTGCAGAGATTTCAAATATTGCATAGCTTAGGGTAAGCTTGAACTCCTAATACCTTATACTCGTATATATATGTGGCATACCCTACACCCAATTCTGTTTCCCAACTAAGAAAAAAGAAGTAGGAAGTATGCGGTTCAGCGTGTTGCGTAATCTATCGGTGTTGACTGGTGGTCGATGGTCGGCGCTCAACATCGCATGTGCACAAAAAGTGCTACGAGTATGATCTAATGCTAGATTAATTAGGTAATTGTCAAGGTTATAGCATCAAAGTGCGCATACAACGAGGTAAATATTATTGTACGTTAATTCATTCCAAAGTGTCGAATAGAGCAATCTCCTAATAAAACCTAAGTATACATGTAGTTTCAGTACTGATGAAATAATGAATAGGTGTTAACCTTTTTTTCGTGCTCGATTCCTTGCGAATACTGCCCCTGTCAGTCACCGAGAATGTGTCTGACTTGGACCGGCTAAAGCCTGACTATACACGGTTTTAGGTTGTGCCCTCGGGTATGGGAAGCACGGTATCCCCAGCATGGGGTGGCTGACCATACTTGGGAACTGTGTTTGTGCAGCTGAGCGGATGGAAATGCTCAGTGTAGACGTCCGAGTTTCTAAACAGAACACAGTTAGAACCTGCTCATTAATTTTGCACCAAATAAATACGAGAATTACCTAAATAATGATCTCTTTTACGGTGGTTACCTGTAATCTTCTCACAATCCAGTGGTGGTAAACCTTTAGTAAACTCCGTTTTATGCTGCAAGTATATAGACACTGACTGAAACTACGTAATACCTATATAGATCCTATCAAGACTTCGTTAAAAAGAAACTTAATTATTTAGAAAACAAAAAACCCGACTGCAAAGTAAAATAAACACGACGATTTAGATGACACCTTGCAAGCGTCAAGCCGTTTAGGCTGTAGAGCATGCAAGAAAAATTTACCATTTTTGATATACATCGGGAAAAAGAAGAAGCGCTCAAGTGACTACTTCTTAATCATCTTTTAATATATCATTCAAATTTTTTATGATTTTTTAGAATTTTTAATATATCCAATGTCACTCACGGAAATAAGACGAATCAAATGATACCTCGAATGTGAAAATCCGTCAAGCCGTTTAGGCTGTAGGGCGTGCCAAAGAAATGGACATACATACATACTTACATACATACATACAATAGTCTCGAAAAACATTACCCTCCTTCCTTCGGCAGTCGGGTAAAAACCAGTTTTGTTAAGTTTTCTTATAATTTCTCAATTTTGACGATTCACCTATGATAGTGCGAATAACAGAAAACGTAAGTAGTGAATATACATTTCTCTTTTAATTGAACTAGTAGAGTATTGTCAAGTATAGAACAGATCCTGAGTGGGCACTACGGCCAGTTAGTTGAGTACTCGCGAGTCTAATGGCTATTCTGTGTCACAGGCCGCAGGTCAGTGACCGCGGCGCAGCATCCCACAGGACCTATTCGTAATACATTCGCATATTATCAAATCAAATTGTTTGTTTATGAAGCTCAGTGCTACAACGTTAAATGTTGAATTTTAAACTTGTGACACCATTTTCTTCCCATTTGATAGTCAAATTGAGTAAAGCGAGTGAAAATACCGTAATCTCTGAATACAATAATGTTGCAATTCTATGCAACTGTTATTTTCAGTCTAGATTGATCGATTGTGTACCTATTAATAGTATTATTTTCGTAAATTTCTCCGGTTGTTTTTAAGCATAACATGTTAGTTTAGACGTTACCTATTAAGTATGTACGTAGGTACTCAGTAACATTAAAATCTATTCTTCTGCTCTAGGTACATTTAGAAGCCAGATTAGTAAGGTAATATGTGAAGACCAATCTTAAGAATAGTAATAGATCGGATCTCTCTAACTTAAAAACTTACCGACAGCTTATTTCAATCAGAGCTTTATAAACGAAGCCGCCATTGCCATTAGTCGGTTATTTGCGTTTCCAGTTGTAGTATTTGTAGCTCTGCGCCTCCGCGTCCCACGCCTCTGCAAATGGTGACATTGATGTCGCGGTCTTTGCTTCAAATATATTCCCTTATAGCCTACAATAAAGTCTGAGTATGTATAAAAGGGTGACAAGCAGCTATACTTAGTTATTGTACCTACATTTGGATGTAAGTACATTTGGAATTCCTAAAATTCTTTACATAGGTAGGTTCGTTAATTACCAGGCGAATAGAGGCATATATAAGTACCTAACTCGCCTACCACAATATGTATGAAGTAATTAATATAACAGAATGGTTTGTAAATAAATTATATTCTGTTTGTATTATATTGTAAACGTTTATAAAATGGTGGTCTACTAAAGCCTGTTTTTTTTAATATGAATATTAGCAATTGAAATTACTAATATTCCCTCTAACCCCTCCAACTAAGCTAAATTGCTTGTGTTAGGAGTGGGTTCACGTCGGTAGTGTAATGGCCAGGATTCGAACCCGGGACCTCTCGATTGTAAGGCCGACTCCTTAACCACTAAGCTACCGACGCCTACAGAGACGTGGACCGAGTCAACCACTAACTACTTAACTGTAAACTTGCCCCAGAATATTTCCAACGTATTTTAAATGAGACATCACTAAGCTGGGTCTGTTTGAAGAGCGTAGTTTAATGAGTCATTGAACACCACAAATATCATCAATCACAGGCGGGTCCCTCTTGTCGCCCCAGTCCCTACCGGCACAGCACAGTCACACATAAGCCCACAGTGGTGAGTGGCTACCTGGCCCGGTGTTGCGATGATTATTTAACTGCTTTGATACGATAACTGCCTTTATAAGTTACCAAATTTGAATGAAGTTTTATAGCATTTATTATGCTGAATATACAATTAGATTACATCAGGAAAAGTGAATTGCTCAGTCATGCCAACTCCAATGTAAAAAAAAATAATAAAAATAATTATTTAAACATTCAAAACGCTTCGTGTTGATTCATGTGACGCCGCGCAGGTAATATAGGCATAGGGACTACAGGGGACGCCGAGACGCCTGAAGTCTAAGGCTTTTTTTTTTTCGTGCGGATATCCCCTCGGATACCTCCCCTGCCAAAGCAGGAAGGGGAGGTTATGTCGGACTCGAATCGACTAAAACCGCACGCCGACTGTGGGTCGTGGTGCTAGGCCGGAGGTGAGGTTGTCATCGACATATCCCTCGCACCCGGCTGACCCAGGGCCACACGGTCCTTACGGTCTGGCCCCCCTCGGGAGGGGGGACGACGGTGTCCCCGACTCGCCTCCGGAATGACTCGCCCGCCGCCGAAGTCTCAGGCATCCTGTGTCCTCTTTCTCTTTTTTTTTTTTTTTTTTTATCGTGCGATAAATCCCCACGGATACCACCTCCACAGAGCCGGTGGAGGTGATTATGTCGGACTCGAACCGACTAAAACGCACGCCATCTTGGGTCCTTGGTTGCCGGAGGTGAGATTGCCAAAAGCATATCTCTCGCACCCCGACAGACCCAGGACTATCTCTTTCGAGATGGTCCCCTTCGGGTTGTGGGGACCAAAATGTCCCCATCTAG
Organism: Eilema sororculum; assembly: GCA_914829495.1. Taxonomy (NCBI): domain Eukaryota; kingdom Metazoa; phylum Arthropoda; class Insecta; order Lepidoptera; family Erebidae; genus Eilema; species Eilema sororculum. The sequence continues at coordinate 19,641,244 of OU618556.1, forward strand.
CCCCGGTTACGGGGAGGCGCACTTTGCGCCACCGCCGCGGCCTGCTTCTGCTAGGGTGACAGGCGGCTCCACCGGTCACCCCCAGGCCAGCGCTCATGGAGGACGGAGGTCGTTCTGCGACCTCCGACGTCCGGTTCGCCTTCGCTCTGCACGGGCTTCCCGGGCCCGGAGTCTGGTCCTTCTCGAGCATTACTTGCTCGCAGAAGGAGGCGGCCGCACCCCAAGCGTTTGCGCATCGTACCATCGCTGTGAGCAATGTGACGAGTGTGAGGACTCCCACCCCTAGAGCCGCCACTAGGACCCGCCTCGGCGTGTCCCACGCCGGGCACTCGGTCAGCGTGTGCAGCTCTGTGTCCTCACTCGCATCACAGTGATGGCACTCGGACGTTGGCTCCTTCCGGATCCGACACAGGTAACTCCCGAAACACCCGTGTCCGGTAATCACCTGCGTCAGCCGGTACGAGAGGCTGCCGTGTGGCCTCTCTAGCCATTCCTCCATGATGGGTCTTACCGCCGCTATTACGGCGTGCCCTGCGCTTGGTCACCCAAGTCGTAGCTCCCATTCCGCTACCATGTCCCTGTGGAGCTGAGACCTCACGGCCCGAATTTCTTCGGGCTCGGGTTCCCGTCCCTGCTCCCGCGCCTCCTGCAGGAGTCATCCGGCCCCCTCATGTTGGGCAGCAGCCGCCCCAAAGCGGCAGCTGTGTCCTTCAATTTGGGGGCCAGTCTTCGGAGATGCTCCCCGAAGTTCCACCGGCCGTCAAGCACGAGCCCCAGATATTTCATCTGGTCCTTGATGCCGATAGAAATGTCTCCCACTTTGTCCTCTTTCTCTGCCCTTCCCTGTCGCTAAAGTGGGTGAACAGAAGCGAAGTTAAGCTTCAGTAGATGTATTATCAAATAGTAAATATAATTAATTAGTACTTACGGACCGGATGGTAGAAAGGCGCCAGTGAACAAGCTCGCGACGTGGAGTGTGTCGCGGCAATTAGCGAGGTAATGATCGTGGACACAGGCCTTATACAATCAAACTAATGGCCTCGTTAGACGACCTGAAACAATCCTTGATTTATTTTAAAGGAGCCTACATTAGATATTTGTAGCTCTTGTAACTGAACGCGTAAAGAGAAATTTAAGGGCATTCCATATATTACTCTGTTAAAACTAGTTTTGTACTCACATGTAGGTAATTTTTGTAATTACAGAATAGTATCATCTTCATTCTTCGTCTTTCTATCTCTCGGTATATAGTTTTCTGTTCTGTTTAAACTCAGTTATTCTCAGTTTATTTTTTACGTGGTGGAATGCGTTTAAGCACTTCGCACAGCCCACACGGGGGCAAGGGGCGGGCTTCGTGTGGGACTCCTGCCTCCGAAGGAGGCCAGACTACCCACTAAACCACCACGGTGTCCGTCGTCACCACATATCGACGATGGCGGGAACAACATCTTCCGCCATCATAAATATCCCATTCATTACATACGCTAATAAATTACTAGACTATGCTAATGTCGTTGGTTGCCATGCATCGGGTGCAGACAACACCGTCTGCAGGTCTGCCTCTAGGTTGTCTTGTTATGGACGACACGGTAACTAATTAACTTTGCAATAACTTATTACATAGGATGGCTTTATATTTGAAAAAAAACAGGATTTTAATTAAGGAAAATAATATTTGGAATGAAATGATGATAATTCCTCTCTCCTCCACTTTAAGCTGAGTGCCGCCATTGTAACGTGTTACGTGTCTGCAATGGTGACCCTCTTTCCCGAGACTTTGTCTTTAGCTTACCATCAGGCTTGGTGAAGCCAGAAGAAGACGTGTACTATATTTAAAAAAATCTGTTATTGTACATATAAAAACAAGATTATCTATATTAGTATTTATGTTTGGGCGGTAAAATCTGCGGTAGCCTAGTGGTATGGATAATGGACTGCTGAAATGAGGTCTCGGGTTCGATCCCAGGTTTACCATGGCACACACCAATGACTTTTCGACGCTTTTTTTTTTCGAAGTTATGTGTGTATTTATCGCAGGTTTATAAGTGCCCGGTTAATGGCAATAGGCTCGCCACCTATTACATTGGGACCTAAACATAAACTGGTGAAATGTGGGTGCTAGCACCTCTGCCTACCCCTTCGGGGAATACAGGCGTGTGTTTATGTTATGTTATGTTATTTGGGCAGTTTTTGGCTCTACAAATTTTAATTAGGTACCTATTCAATAGAACGAACGGTGATACTCCAAGTAAAAATTGATGTAGAAAGAAGGAATCCTAATGCAGAAGAAGACGAACAACAGTTAAGTTAAGTATGTACAATAGCGTCATTAGACGATTTTGAAAAGCGTAATGAAGTCACACATATTGAGAACACTTGTACTTTTTCCACAGAATTTATTATATTGAACCTGTAACTCAAATGCAATTTTATTATATATACATACTAGATAATATTAATCTTTAAAAAAATATTTTTTAGGCCTAGGCTTATAGTTATTCCCCACATTTTGGGGAAAAAAAATGTCACTGGTATACTAAATTTTATAACTACCCACCTGTAAAAAAATGTTAAATATCGTAGTTTTTAGCAATTAGAACATACAAAACCTTTGCTAAATGTGAACCTTTGAGAATGCCGTAAGGCGAAACCGGTCAGGTTCAATATAATAAATACTGTGGAAAAAGTACAAGACAAGTGTTCTCAATATGTGTAACAATGGATTCCACCAAGTGTCATCAATCAACAGTATAAACAGTACGTAATGAAGTCATCATAAACTTTCATGGAATTAGAATTAAAAAAATATATAAATACAATCACGCCTTTTTCCCCAGAGGGTTAAGCAGAGGTGAATTAACACCCTCATTTCATCAATCAATGGATTCGGTCCCACGTAATAGGGAGTGAACCTATTGCCGCTTCCCGGGCACTATTGTTGTCTCAAGCCCTGCATCCGAGGCTTGTACAGTCAACTACAAAGAGATGTATCCAATTTAATCTTCCAAAATTATGTACCCCTGCGAGTGCCACTATGAACTAACCAAAGATTGTGACAAACATGGTATCCACTGAACTTGACAATAACATGTATGCGTGTAAAGCGCAATAATTATGTATCCCACTACATTTCCTGTGATATGTACACTTACAATCTTAATTAAAAATCTATCCAAATACTTTGAAAGAAAATTGTATACATTTAATGTTCCAAAGAAATGTAACCATAACAAAAAGGATGTATGAATTTCGAAGTGCTAGCAAAATAAGAAAGTTTCTTAGAGGATGCCATTTAAAAATAAATTCATAATATACACATTTAGAATAGAAAGCAAGTATGATAAATACGAACTTTTCCGAATGAAACCGATGGTAAAAAATTATTCATACATAAGAAAATATGTATTGGATGACTGATAAAAGAAAAAAAAGACTATTATCATTTATTTTTATTAGTAAAGAACTTACACTTAAGATGACAAAAAACTGTAAAAACTGTTTAATAATAACTATACTGCCCTTATTTTAATAATTAGTAACGCGAATATATATATATATATATCGTCGAATACATAAGTCGTGTTACTTACACTATTTATAACTCAAGAACTTTTGGCTGAAAATTGGCGGAGATGTAGCTCAGAACCAGGAGACGAAGTTGCAGGCAAAGGCTAGTTTTAGGTCATATGAAGTATCAAACAGATAAGTCAATCTCTATAAATGTACAAAATAATGAATTTATTTTTTAATGGCATTCTCAAAGAAACTTTTTTGTTTTCGCTGGTACTTCGAAATTCGTACATCCTTTTTATTATGGTTACATTTATTTGGAACATTAAATGTATACAATTTTCTTTCACAGTATTTGACAAGATTGTAAGTGTACATATCACAGGAAATGTAGTGGGATACATAATTATTGCGCTTTACACGCATACATGTTATTGTCAAGTTCAGTGGATATCATGTTTGTCACAATCTTTGGTTAGTTCATAGTGGCACTCGCAGGGGTACATAATTTTGGAAGATTAAATTGGATACATCTCTTTGTAGTTGACTGTACATATTTGTCTGATGTTAAACAGCCCTATCCCTTGGTCGCCTTGTACGACGCCACATGGGAAGAGATGGGGTGGACCATATTCTACTCTTTTCTTTTGCCGGGAAGCACGCGGCGATAGATCAAACTTAATTGATAATAAATTCACAAAAGATCGTAATGAGGAAAACTCAGAGATTACATTATTACCTTCTATACTGAGGCAAAGATGACAAGAACAGAAAGTAGCGCTGTCCAATCCATACTAATATTATAAATGCGAAAGTAACTCTGTCTGTCTGTCTGTCTGTCTTTCTGTCTGTCTGTCTGTATGTTACGCTTTCACGACAAAACCGCTGAACCGATTTTGATGAAATTTGGTACCTATAGGGGTAGATTAGATCTTGAGAAAGGATATAGGCTATGTTTGGTCGCGATAACCGACATCCACGCGGGTGGAGCCGCGGGCAAAAGCTTTTTTTTTTTAATCTTTATTGTAGGAAGAGGGTTTTATCATGATGATAATGTCACCCTCATAGGTGGTACACGCGGGCAAAAGCTAGTATTTTCATAAAGGTAGGTACGTCGTCGCGTCGTCGCCCGGTCTCACCGTCCGCGTCTGTGTAGGATTCATTATGTGAAACACAACTCGAAACAAAATGTCCTCCTCACTGACACCTTTTGGGTCCAAATGAAGGTGTTACTTTAGCCGTCATCCCATGACAGACATATTCGTGAGGACAACAGAATTGGCATAGATCCACAACACAACCATTAGCACGTCCAAGCAACAGGTTGATAAATTTGTACGATACGTACATTGTAAACGCAATCGAATGACATGAACGGTACTGGAGCACATAAAGCACAAACAAATACTGATTTTCATATATTAGAGACATGAACTGTCCGAGTAGCATTACATTTAGTCTTAAATTTCAGTAGGTATATCTCCACAACCTGTATAACTTTTTTGTCAACAGTGTCTCTTTGTTACAGTGGGGACACGACAGCTATTGCGATGCTTGCGAATAATACCAACGAACCTTAAACGCATTCCAGACCAAACGAATCAAAAAATTCCGTGAAACTCAAGAATCCAAGATGGACGTAAGCACTCTAGCTACTCTGCTAGACCTACATAACACCTCGGATGTTATCCATGGCTTGAACGCTACTAGTGCTGTGCCTGCACATGGAATGCCCAAAAAGAAGATGTTCAATTTAGTGGTGATGGTGGTGTACGCCATCGGCATCATTGGGAATGCGTCTGCGATCATCGCCTTGAGGAGGGGGGAGCGGAGAGTGAGGAACAGAAAGCATTTGCTGATGCTCACGTCTTTGGCCGCCAATGATCTAGTCGCACTTGTAAGTACCCACACTTCTGAAAAATTATATTTTAATAGATTTTTATATTTCTTGTGTAGTAATCCAACTTCACAAGCCAGATTCGGAAAAGTCTAGTAATAGGTCTTACGCACTGGGATGATCTACAGTCGCGATAAAAATGCATGTCCGACATTTTTTACATAATAATCAAAGGAAATCCAGCCCGCAGAGATCAAAGTGAGTTCAGGAACAAAATCAGATGTAAAAAAAATATCGGAGAAAGTCACGTTTTGATTATATTTCGATTCCATTTTCACAGGCTCTGTTTTATTCAAGAAGCATCTCTAGCCACGAGGCAGTAAATGTAACGTGTCTTGATACTTTAGATATTGAAATTTTTGAGATTTAGTATGAGTCATTTACTTTTTCTTGTACTCACCTAACTACTTACTTAATTTCTAACGGAAATCCAGGACGGATAAGTGCGGCGCATTACTAGAGAGAGTTAATGAACATTATTTACTAGCTATGCTGTTTATTTTAGTTTTTGCAATAAAATTAGCTTGTGTTAACTTAGTCAATGCAGAGTGAAGATACAGACATACATGACATATAGTTCGAACCATATATCTTGGACCTAAATAGCAATCCATATCCATACTAATATTATAAATGCGAAAGTAACTCTGTCTGTCTGTCTGTCTGTCTGTCTGTATGTTACGCTTTCACGCCTCAACCACTGAACCGATTTTGATGAAATTTGGTATAGGGATAGGTTAGACCTTGAGGAAGGACATAGGCTATGTTTGGTCGCGATAACCGACATCCACGCGGGCGGAGCCGCGGGCAAAAGCTAGTATAATATATTGCTATTTAGGTCCAAGATAAAAGGCCCTAGCGCGCGCGGATTGTTCTGGTATTGTGGAATTGGTTTGGTGAATTTGAGCTAGTCTACCACAGTAACATCCCGTGCTATCTACAAAAAAAAACATCTAAGAAATTTAGGTCGTTCAAAACATATGGTTCAAGCTATACTTAGGTTCAAACTCTCGCAATGTGCACTTTATAGAGTCCTGTATTTTAGAACTATCATATTAATGTAAGTATTGGTCATATCCACCAAAAAGGAAAATTTTATAGACTCGTTTTAGTCCCAGCAAGTATGCGCTAACTCCAATGGAAAAATGTGGGTAATGACTGCATCGCTATGAGGAGCTAACTTCATTCCTATGGAGGCATGCCATTGGATGTTTCCTGTTCCCATCACGACTTTAACGTTTTATGGCCAACTCATGTGCACAGGTCCTATTGGACTAGGCTCGTAAATTATGCTAAGTATCACAATTAAAGACGAGAACTTAATAAAAAGCATTGAGCCATAGGTACTTTTCTTAGTCCGATACAAACAATTTATACATACCTACTTATATCAACACCTATTTATGCAGTGGCAACAGCAATTTAAGCTTTCGAGTGCTGTTATCTTGATACCTACATTTGCGCTTGACAAGGTTAGGTATGTAATATATTACATAGAAATGATTATGAAATGGGTAATTTTACAGTGGGTATGATAAGCCTCTGTGAACCACCAGCTGTTGTCCGTAACATCCACCCGCGTGCGATACTGTTCCCGCGAGCTACAAGCGCTAAGTATAAAGATAAAAAGCTTATGAGCTATTCTGGACTAATCTATCTCTGTGCTAAATTACATCCAGATTTTGTTCAGGTTTTTTGCGAGAGAGAGAGTTTAAGTAGTTTAGTTAAAGAACCTAAATCCTCCAAATAAAAAGAGTCATCTGTCTATCAATAATCTTCCAAACTTTATCAAATAAATATTGAAACCCGAGCCGTTTTCCAACTCTGCGGTCGACTTCAGTCTATGAAAATAGGGCTGCCACTATCTGCCACTGCCACAGATTCCATACGGCAGCCGAAACCAAAAGCTTAACGTTCTCTTCGCGTCCCAGAGCTTCCTCTAGGACTCGGAGATTCAAAGTGGTCACTCGTCCTAAGACTGACCTGCTGTGCATTACTCTAAGGCATAGATAACATAAGTAATAGTAAAGTCTAAGCAAACACCGTCGAGCACAGCGCTGCGACAGACCTTCCCCTCTAGACAAGTGGCAATTCGCCGACCTATGGGGGTTGGGGTCCAACGAATTGCCACTGGTCTATGGAGGTTTGATAGAGATTGTCATTTGTTGATCTCAAGTGACGACCTTGCGTGGGTTGTGTAAAAGGCGAGTGGTTAATGTGGGTGCTGGCGGTCCGCAGGTGGGCATGCTGTGCGCCATGCTGGTGAGCGAGCACGTGGCGGGCGCGCGGGACTCGCGCGCGTCGTGCGTGGCGCGCGTGGCACTGCGCGTGTTCGGCATCGGCAGCGTGTGCATCGCCGTCACCATGGCGCTGGAGCGCTACCTGGCGCTCACCAGGCCCTTCCTCTACCAGAAGGTAAGCTCACTCACCTTACTATGTACCAACATTAGGTAATAAGCCTTTTAAGATATGCTGAAGACAGACAAGGTAGATCAGTTTACACTACAGTTGATCAGTTCTTTAAGGATAAATAGATTTTCAAATTCAAAGTTAAATTAAGTTCAAAGGACTCTGGAGTTTGTAGAACCGCCATTAGGATTAAGTAGCTGTCTACTACTAAGTAGTTTATAGTTCGGGACTTCACGCGGTAAATTTTGGAAAACTTCGTGTGAAGTCTCGGACTATTATAAACTACGAGTATACGACACGAAAGTTTAAACTTAGACTTTTCCTTTAGCTTAACATCAGACGAGGTGAAGTTATATTAATGTATCCTTTATAAAAAAAATACTACTAAATAGTTACAACAGGATGGACATAATGGAAGTTTAAGTAAGGTAATGGTGGCCAAACTCGAACTCTTTGGGCAGCATCACTTACCTCTAAGGACATTATTTATCATTAAATAGGTTGTACAATAGTATGCAATCTATCTATTCCTGTACTGGCAAGATGGCAATTGGTAACGAGCCTGATCGAACTGAGTTCCTATACAATTTGTTGATTCGTTACATAATATGAATGATCTAATATAAGATATTTATTCACACATTCTAAGCAAGAAGCGGTTGGTTTTAGAGATATTGCAACTGCGTCAAAACGGAGAGCCGAACGGAAGTGCCAACGATTAGCACTCAGCGAGTTACTTTAATGCCAGTCGAGTTATATAATCAGTGTCTGCGTAGATCGCTGAGCACTTATCGACTACATTCCCTTGTAGATACGAAATGCGAATTGTACACAGTTAATAGGGAAAGTACTGAAGCTGTATACTTATGTGCAGGTTCGGCACAAAAAAATTCGGTTTGTAATATTGGGAGTTAAAGATAAACAAACTTTAGTTCGCACTGTCCACATCAATTCAATTACGATTAAGATTGTACACTATCCTCTCCCGAGGATAAAAATGTATACTTACTTCAGGGAACGGTACGTCATATAAATTGTTTACCCGTGACCTGTCGTGTGCACTTCACTCTGCGGAAAAACCATCTACTGATTGTAGGTATATCACGAATCCCAACGCATCTGGAACAACTGCGGAGTAAAACCTGTTCCTCACAAGCAAAAAGGTCAAGTTCGACAATAAGCTTTAATGACACTTGTTTAGGCGTAAAAAAGACATTAGAAGCCTACTTACAAGTAGCAACACAATTCGGAAGTAAACCATGTAAACACACATGGTAAAGTTTTTATAGACGACGAGGAAAAATATTTTGGCAGTCCGGCGCGTCCGCAGATAATAAAAGTGTTTATATAGGTAGATATAATGTATTAGATCCATGGTCTGGATGCTAGGCTAACATGACGTCATAATGCTATTTGAACTAAATATACTTACAAACACCACCCGTCATCATTGCCTACGTATGCAAAAGCCATCAAAAACTAACCAAAGTAAAGCTCTGAAAGCTTTTGTAAACAACTTTTATTAACTGCTATGTCTAGTCAACAAATTGATAAAGAAAATGTTGAATTTATAAACAACTACCATATAATATAAGTATGTACGAGAGATGTCCTTGTCCACTACAAGGACCTCTCTCGTGAAAGATACCTAATTAGACTTGCAAAGGACACAATGTTGAAAAAGGCGATCTACGCCGGCATAAGGTTATTCTTCAGGCATATAAACAAAAATTCATGAAATAGTACCCAGTACTTACCTAAAAGGTGCATGCCCTATAACCATATAAAAGCCAGGAGATTAAAGTATGGCCAACGAAAAAATTATTATGTTTGAAAATGATTACGTGGTGTGGGCGAAAGTGACCTCAGTAAATGGCAAGTCATATTGATTGACTCGCTATTCGCTACCGATAAACACGATAACCAATTGTAATATAATGTTATTGGGCTTGTTGATCACCTCCCATACAACTTGTTGATAAGATACCGATAGGTGCATTTTTATATAGATCTTGCGAATTTGCGATTGCAATGAAGTGCCCACCATAAAGGTTTCGCGGCCCAAACAAGTCTGAAAGTCGGTACACATGCTTCTCCCGTCCATCGCTTGCTTTACGCGAACATCGATCGCCTATCGTGAGAATCAGTCTAACATTTTGTATTTTTTTCGTCCTAATAGTTCGACCATCGGAGTCAGTCTAAAATTTTGAACAAAAATTGTTCCAAATGTTAATAACAGTTAAGATTTTTTCGTTCAAACAGTTCGACCATCGGAGTCAGTCTAAAAGCTTGGACAAAAATTGTCCTAACAGTTGGATTTGAAAGAAGAAAGAAAGAAAATACATTTATTTACAAACACCCTAAACATTACACAATTAAATAAAAGAAGATACAAGGAAATAACACTTACCTAATAATTGTTATCTAGGGTCGCTTAATGTCACTTATGTCAACCATTAAAGTCGCATTCTAGAATCAACGGCATGAATGTAACTGCAACACAACATTTATTCTTGAAATGGATGGAAAACCTCCCCGAAGGTGCATGACCGTTACATTAACATTAAATCCCCGCTGATCGAGTGTAAACAAAGAAAACAATCAAAGTTAGTTCAGTGTACGTTTGCTGATCCTCGTCTCAACAATATACAAGAGAGAGCCCTGCGTGGGCGGGCGGAACAAATCGCACTGTTTACACTCGAGTGTTATTGACAAGAGCTCATCGAGGCGAGCTAATAATTTTTCATTTATTTTTAGTTACGTGCCACTGAACGTGGAGTCGTACTGACGCGCAGTGGCTTTCCCTGATAAAAACATATTAAGGCAACTGCGAACACGGTTTATTAGACCCATATTTTCTTCATAGTCTTGTTAATAAAGTTACAGTCTTTGTGGCGCATTGGATAAGTTAGGAGCAATAAAGAAGATTGAAAGGTCATATCTATATTGTGAAATGAAATGTATTTGTGGCGCATTGGATAAGTTAGGAGCAATAAAGAAGATTGAAAGCTGATACCGATATTGCGAAATGTTTTTTTTTTTACGGCTACACTCATTACAATCTATCGGGCTGTTACCGCGTGAAGTGGTGTGGCTACACTACAGATTATCAAAATATACTTATCAATAAATTCAAATATATTGCGATAATTATTAATTAGAAATTGAGAATGTGCATTACATATTATGAAAGAAGTGGCATAATGGCGGTAATTATCGGTATATTCAAGGTATATCACGGAATAACAAGGAAATTTCCGCGCACCATCGCGTATCGTCGCCTTGCAATAGTTCCGAATAACACCTCTTTAAATGAGGCACTTAATTTATATTAATTTATTGTTGGGATACATGAAAAGTGTGGGCCAACAATTATGACTTAATAACTATCGTGCTAAGTGGACCATCTGTAGTGGCCGGTGTGCGGTCGGTGGCTATAGCATATTGTTTGCGACTCGCGACCACCTGCCGCGCTGTGACGTCAACAAGCACGATTATGGCAAAGAACATGTTATTGTTTTAGGCTATCACTAGTTCTAGATCTTAACTTTGGGTGTTGTACTAGTAAAAAGCTATGTTTGGGATATAAGTTACACTTAAGTTTTAATTGTGTCTGTCTGCCATACGTGTCGAATGGTCTGCGTACCGGCCATCCGTGTCCATCCTAACTCCTGCCGTATGATAAGTTGTCAGCGTATAAGTACGTACCTATAAATAAATAAATAAATACAAGCTCGTGAAAGCCGAAAAAGATAAGCAAATAAAATATTTGGACCTGGCTCACGAGGTTGTCGACATGTGGAATGTGGATTCGGCGATTATTGTTCCGATAGTCGTGTCGGTTCACGGACTGATTGCCAAGAGCCTCGACCAACACCTCAAGAGGCTCACGTTAAACAGTTGGGTCAAGGGCCTGATGCAGAAGGCGGTAATCCTCGACACGACACGCATTGTGAGGAGGTTCCTCAGCCTCTCCGTGGAGCCCTAACCACCGGTATCTTGATCCCTGTACCCGATGCCGGTGGGGTACTATTTTTTATATTTTTAAATATATTTTTTTTATATGTATTTAAAAATATAATTAATAAGTTTTATTTAAATTAATAAAGAGCTACGTAGACCCCCGTAGTAAGCAAATCTTAACTAGCTTGTATTATGGGGTCTAGAAATCGGATAAACATACTTAGATACTTTTTGCTTCTTAAATACATAAATTCCCAGACCAATGTAAATAGCCATAGGTATTCATGCATTCATGCATACAAATACTTGCACTGAGCAGGGATCGAACTCGCGCCTCCTGTGTAGCAGTTGCGTTCACCGCTACACCACAGAGGCGTATCTATAGTGGAACGTGTTTACATTAAACAGCTCGTATCATACATACATAATAATCATACTTTTTCAACTATCATTCTATTCGGTCCCACGTAATAGGGGGTGATCCTATTACCGTATTCCAGGCACTATATTGACTCGAGCCAAGCATGATGCCTGAGCCTGGGATGTATAACATATCTGTCTGCTGTTAAACAGCCCTATCCCTTAGTCGCCTTGTACGACACCGCATGGGAAGAGATGGGGTGGACCAAATTGTACTCTTTTTAGAAATTCACTGCAGTCACTGCAAAAAATGACATTCAATTTTAGACTTTATTTATACTATACATCTAAAGTCCAAAACAAAATGAAAACAGTTTCATTACACTTTTTCAATTACTCTGCAAAAAGTCAATTAATTTTGAACTTTAAGAGCGTCGGTTTATTAAAGTCTATTATTTAATACCTTTTATTGCAGTGGCAGTGGCACCACAATGCTTTGGCTTTAGTGGAACAGCTGTTTTTTTCATCCACCATACATTGTTTGAATAAATTTTGGGATGTGGCCAAGTTGGGACATGGACATTATGGGGTATGGACACTTTGGGATATGGACATTTTGGGATATGGACATTCTGGGATATGGATATTCTGCGATATGGACATTCTGGAATGTGGACATTCTGGGATATGGACGTTTCGCAACCTCTGGACATTCTGGGATTTGGACATCATGAACCTAAACGCTGGCCACCAATAAATCTAAGAACGTTTATCTCCTAACATGCAAAGTCGACTATTACTTACAATGCAAAAGCAATTGCTATTATTATGATCACAGCTAGAGCGCCTCGAGCCACTAGTAAACAGTGCAATCGCTAGAGCTCTCGACGTCTTTGCTAGGTCGGACATGGATCGACATGATTTATTATCTGAACAAATAATAGTACGTGCTCAAGTGGATTCCAATGGCGATTACCATAATATTACTCTACGTAACACTAGCTATGCCCCGCAGTTTTATCCGTAGATTTGTTTTTGGGTGTATTCCCAACCATACGTAACACTGCTAGAAATGTAAGTGTTACTGGTTGGGAAAAAACCCCGTCCTGTCACACACACTTGTACTCTATGACCACTTTTTTGTACCATCCAGTAAAACTGGAAAATAATAGTCTTACTAAATGGGATTAAAATATAATACAAAATAACTATACCTAAAAAAAGTGAACCCTAGACTTTAAGTAGGTAGTCATGCCTTATTCGAGACTATTCGTTAGGTATAAGGGCGTGATTGAATAATAAACATTCAAACATCTTCGCAAACTTTCATATTTATAATATTACTACGCTGACCCGGCCTACTTTGTACCGCCAATATTTTTCCGCCTGCGTGGCGTCTGATCCCGTTCCCGGTGCACCTTCTACTATATCCAGCATGTATTATACATATAAACTTTTCTCTTGAATCACTCTATCTATTAAAGAAACCGCATCAAAACCTGTAGCGTAGTTTTGAAGATATAAGCATTTTTTCGAACTTAAAAGTTAGCATAATAAATGCTATAAAAAATTCATTCAAATATTTCGGCGGAGTCATCAAAATTCAATATTTAAAAATGGTTGAAAAAATTATTCATTGTTTCCAACAGTTCGTAAGAATGTTGGTAGATGGCACCACCATCGCCCTTAAAGACGTATATAAAGAGAAGGAAAATTTGAAATGATTCAGGTGTGGCTCAATAGCTCAGTTGGAAGAGCATTCTCCCTGTAAGGGAAATGTCGTGAGTTCAAGTCTCACTTGAGCGTTTCATTTTTCTGATGTTTTTCGAACTTTAAAGTTAGCATAATAAATGCTTTAAAAAAATCATCTACTATACATATAAAAATAAGTCGGGTTTTCCTTTCTGACGCTATAACTCCAGAACGCACGCACGAACCGATTTGGCTAATTTTGGTCTTCAATTATTTGTGGAAGTCCAGGGAAGGTTTGTACGTTGAGAAAAATTCGAATAATTGCCGGGAATCCGACATCCACGCGAGCGGAACCGCGTGCAAAAGCTAGTTCAGATATAAGCATAACATAGGGACGCGGAAACCTACTTTGCTTTATACTGTGTAGTGATCTTAAACACACACATTTCAATTCTATTCGTAGGGAAAATTCAGAGACGGCCCTAATCCTGTAATCCCAGTGGCTACAGTCTACAGTCCCGGTGAACACACTGAACACGCGCCTACTAACTATCTAGACATGACTACGTTTTATGGTCGACATGAGTGCTTTATTTATAAATCTCATCCGATATTGATCTTCATCGATCATACATTTGTACTAGTAGAATAGAAGGTACTAGTAGGTCAGGCTAAAGAAAGAAATGGTTCGAGGAAAACATGCGCCAAATATTTTAAGTAGTGTTGTTGAGATGATAGTGCGAACTGCCACCACGTGACTTTGCACGCGTGTAGATATTGATTTTCCTTTGGATTTTACGACGAATTCAAGAGAAATATTAAATCTAATCTGGGGCAAAAGTCTTTGTTTGTGTACATTTGAAAATACGAAGTCCCTAGTTAACGGTAGAATGTAATATTTTTTTATTTAAATTTCAGTATTTAGGTAGGTAGACTTAGGTACCTACCCACCTGTATTTGTTTTATTTGTTTAAATACTTTTCAGTGTGTAGTGTATGTTATAATAAACAGTTTTTCTTTCTTTCTTTCCATATACTTCCAATTCTTAGTATTTGTAAGTAGTTTGGCAAGTTTAATAAACTTGCCAAACTACTGAATCAAACTACAGTACCTATAGTATTACTAAGTGCGTAGAAACCTACCTGAACTTCCCTGAAAAATAGCACCGAGTGTAGGTCGAACACCAGAGTACATGGTGATTGTACCGCGTTGTATTTCATAATTATTTACCTACTTACCAATATCAAAATACAAGCCATACATAGTATTATAAATGCGAAAGTAACTCTGTCTGTCAGTATGTTATGCACGGCTAAACCACTATACCGATTATGATAAAATTTTATATAGGGCTCGATTAAACCTTGAGAAAGGACAAGGGCTATGTTTGTTCGCGATAATCGACATCCACGCTGGCGGAGCAGCGGGCAACATTTAGTATTAAGTATTATAATTCCATAATCCTGTACTTGGAAGTTATCCAAAATCGAATACATTCCAATACTGGAAGTAGGTACAGTCAGCGCCATAAGTAGCTTAACAAATGGTAATTTATTGATTACCATAACTGTTAAATTGATTATAAAATTATAAATAAACCGTGCAATATAAGAACTTTGCCCTTAACCTTACCTAAACCTCTGTAGGCACATGCACTCCGATGTAAGAAGGATTTTAAATATTTTTGTGTTAATCAACTTTTGGCGTTGACTGTACCTATTATATCCTTTACTTTGGATGTGCCTGTGCGTGCGCTAATATTGACAAGTGGCTACTTGCGGTAAGCGTCTTTGTTGTTGGCGTCACTTGTCATCGCTGCGGCAACGAACTTCGCTGGTGGAAGCCGGTAATGGGCGCGGCGCGTGCGCAGCCACTCGGCAGACAGAGCACGCGCGCGCACTTCCTCCAATTAATTACACGATACACCTAATGCGCCACTTCCGCGTCCTGGCGAAGACATAAATTTGTATAGTGTAAAAAAGTGTGGTTTTTAATTTATTTTATGAGTGGGACATAAATTCCGTTTAGCTGTTCATTCAAATCAAATCAAATCCCGACTGCCGAAGGAAGGAAAAACATTACCCATGTTTTTCCTAATACTCGTAGGTTTTAAGGTAACAAAACAGTACACAACCCACCGATTGACCTGAGACAAATTAAGCTTCGTGAGTATACCTACATATACTTTTAATAAAAAAAATCTTGTTAGTAATGCATAAATTGTTTGCAATAAGCTGAAATCGAACCCGCAACTTCTGACTTAACAGTCGACCACTACGCCATACAAACGCACACTCTCAAACACGAGAATCATTAAAAAACAATATAATTCTATATCGCACAGGACATTGTGCAACACGAAATAGGTCACGGGAGTTCACTGGACATTTGAAAGTATAATGCAGAGATACTGTGAGCTGTGAGGTGAGCTTCACTTGCTGACATCAAACTGTCACCGAAACATCAACATCGCGTATGTAAATCACCTCATGATGTGACAGCTCACGTGGCGCCAATCACCAGTGCATTCATGTTTATTTGCAAACTAGCTTTTGCCCGCGGCTCCGCCCGCGTGGAAGTCGGTTATCGCGACCAAACATAGCCTTTGTCCTTTCTCATGGTATAATGTACCCTTATACCGAATTTCATCAAAATCAGTTCAGTGGTTTAGGCGTGAAAGCGTAACATGCAAACAGACAGAGTTACTTTTGCATTTATAATATTAACTAGCTTTTGCCCGCGGCTCCGCTCACGTGGATGTTGGTTAACGCGACCAAACATAGCCTATGTCCTTCCTCATGATCTAATCTACCCCTATACCAAATTTCATCAAAATCGGTTCAGCGGTTTAGGGGTGAAAGCGTAACATACGTCGAGTCGGGTGGCAGTAGTGAACTCGACTGCTACACAGTGGGCACGGGTTCGATTTACGCTTAATGCAAATATTTGTATGTATGAATACTTCAATTTGCATTTTTCGTGCCTTGGAGAGCATGTAAAGCCTTCGGTTCCAGTTGTCATACGAACAACTATGACAATCGTTAGGGTAGTTGGAGCCCTAAAAAGAACAACTACTGCTCTAAGTAAATGGAATATTTCGATATTAGCAATGGGAGGTCAGATGGCAGTCGCTTTGCGGAAAATATCGAAGATCAGTCAAAGTCGCAGTTAGTTGGGAAAAAGCGGGCCTGTGACTCCGAAATTTTTTTTTTATATTTGGTCCGTCAATTGACTGCACCCCGCTAGATGGCAACAAAGCTGAAGTGCAGTCCAGAAGATACAGACCACCATTCCCGGTGCCATTGGACGTAAAATGGTGGTCCCTAACTTGACGGCCTTGATAGATGCCTTTTCACGCCCCGCTTGAAGAACGCGGGACTGTAAGAAGAGGGAAACACGTATGCGGGCAGAGCATTCCAGCTCTTTATCGTGCGGCAGAGGAAAGAGCCCCCAAACCGTTTAGTGCGAGATGGTATGGATTCCACCGTGTGTGGATGGCACCGCAGACCAGCACGTGTTGTTCTGGATAGGAAATGAAAACTTCGGATGCCATTGGGATTAACGCTAGGATAAAGAAGAAGAATTAGTCAGATCATACCTAATATGGCTAATATCTTACAATCTGCGTATTAATGAAGGGATTATCCACTGATAACACCGTACTTACCTGCTACTGAACTCTGAAGCGTTGGTAGCTTAGTGGTTAAGGAGTCGGCCTTACGATCGAGAGGTCCCGGGTTCGAATCCTGGCCATTACACTACCGACGTGAACCCACTAGCACAAGCAATTTAGCTTAGCTGGAGGGGTTAGAGGGAATATTAGTAACTTCGGTTCTAATATTCTTTTAAAAAAAAAAAGAAGTTTACGAAATTATTGCAGCTAAATATGTGTATGCATGAATATGGCTATTTGCATTGGTCTGGGGTTTTCTATATTTATTATGTATGAATTTACAAAAAAAAGTATCAAGTATGTTTATCCGCATTCTAGATTCCATAATACAAGCTGGTTAAGCTATGCTTACCATGGGTCTAGATAGCGTTGTGTAGAATGTTGTGGAATATTAATTATTATTTATTTACAAAAAAAAGAATCTAAGTATGTTTATCCGCATTCTGAATCCCATAATACAAGCTAGTTAAGCTTATAGCGTTTTGTAGAATGTTATGGATTATTTTTTTATTATTATTATTTATTATTCAGAAAATGTGAGCAAGCTATCCGTATGTCTAAATCTGTAGTCGACCATCTACCCAATGAATAATCAAAACTGGTTACAGTAGTTACAAACGATGACACATAGCTTGTTCCTATCCCAGCTGCTGTTCATATCTGCATAATATCTATGGGCGTCTGCTTCATATGAGAATTGAAAACTGGAGAGTTATGGGACCGAGCAGGATACATTATTGGCGACGTTGCATGTCGCCCGTCGTAAACCTGTTGCGTGATTAAATAAAGCGCTCCTTAGTTAGTCCAAGCACTGGAAAAGATTAATAATAGCCTCTACTACAAACTGCGATTACACTTAGGGATAATAAATTCTTGCACTAGATGATGCGGTTTTTATGCAGCTGACATAAAATTAAAAAGTAGATGTACGGAGTACCACGTGGCGCAGCGTTAGCGCAGTGCGTTGCTATCGTTTGCCGCAGATTATCACCGGGCACGGGTGCTTCGGGAGATATCTGTGTCGGATCGAAAAGGAGCCAACGTCCGAGTGCCACCACTGCGACGCGAGCGAGGACACGGGGCTGCACACGCTCACCGAGTGTCCGGCATGGGCCGGACCGAGGCGGGAGCTAGTGGCGGCCCTGGGAGTGAGAGTTCTCACCCTCGCCACCCTGCTCACAGCAATGTGAGCGTGGGCGGCCGGCGTCTCCTTCAGCGAACAGGTAATGGTCGTGAAGGAGACGGCGGAGCGGGAGAGGCGGCGCGAGCGAGAAAGACTCGCGGATCGCGCCGCCCGCGCGCGCAGGCAACTCGGGCGTCGGAGGGCACTGACTGACCTCCGTCCCCCATGAGCGCGGGCCTG
Source organism: Eilema sororculum (assembly GCA_914829495.1). Taxonomy (NCBI): domain Eukaryota; kingdom Metazoa; phylum Arthropoda; class Insecta; order Lepidoptera; family Erebidae; genus Eilema; species Eilema sororculum. Next base: position 19,660,111 of record OU618556.1, read on the forward strand.
GGGGTGACGGGTGGAGCCGCCTGTCACCCCAGCAGAAGCAGGCCACGGCGGCGGCGCGCTAAGCGCGCCTCCCCATTCCGGGGGCGAGTTGGGGACACCGTTGTCCCCCCTCCTGAGGAGGGCCAGACCGTAAGGGATGGCCCTGGGTCAGCCGGGGTGCGAGGGATATGTCTATAACAACCTCACCTCCGGCCTAGCACCAAGACCCACAGTCGGCGTGCGGTTTTAGTCGGTTCGAGTCCGACATAACCTCCCCTTCCGGCTCCGGCAGGGGGGGTATCCGAGGGGATTGCCGCACGAAAAAAAAAAAAAAGCTATCGTTTGTCGGTTAGATGCACGCTCAGTGCAAATATAAATTATTGCATTATTGGTCTGTATTATTCTATTCATAATATGTATTTATTTATTGAAAACTACAAAATCCGAGTTCTAGAACCCATATGACAAGCTATAAATATATTGAATCGTTTGACCGATTGAAAATGGTTCCTAAACAAAGTCAATTGTCATATAAAAGCGTACAGGTACTCATTGGGACATTACTTACTACAAAGAAACTTCAAAAGTTAACTTATTCGTTGGACAGGGTAGGAGTGCTTTATTTGGGTTTGCTACTTCTTCTATCGTACTGTTGGTATTACGACTCTAAAGTTGTGTTAATAATTATATAAATCAAACCTTTGTATCTATAGGTACCTAGGTACCAAACCGACAAACCAAGACCCATCAAAGTAAATGTTGCGGTATTTCCGAACGACCATCAGGCACCAACAGGAAAATACGAAAACGAATACACATTGAGAACAGATTGAACACAACCGACTTATTGACGTTTAACGACAGTTTAGCGATATGAGAACATATTGGGTCCTATATTTATGACCCAATATGTTACATCATCCTCACACATTACGACCAGAAACGGTCCGCACCGGTGCGGTATGAAAGGAACTTCAACCCACGCACGCTCATGCTGGGGAATAAACTTCCTGCTGTTTTTTACAAGCGACTACAATATGGGGTTTTATTTTTATCTACAGGGTAGGCAGCACGAGTGTGACACACCTGGTATTGTACCTACACGTCCAGAGGCCACGGTTTCCATCATGCCACATGTATTGATATGGTGTGTTGTCGGCAGCAAGTGACGTACTACGTGATCCGCATGGCGCTGCTGGTGTCGTGGTTCTGGGCGGCGCTGCTGACGTGCGCGCCCATCCTGGGCTGGGGGCTGTACTACGACCAGGCCTCCTCGCGCTGCGAGCGCTACCGCAACGCCGAGGCGCCAACCGACCTTGCCTACGCCATCGTCTATGTCACTTTCGGTGAGTTGGCACCGCACCTTCATTATGTATTGATTACGGAATGTTAAGAGACACATTTGACAAGTTGGTAACTAGTTGCTAACGTCCCTAACTTAGTTACCTTAATTTCGTAGCAAAGGAACCCTTGTACGAAGCTAGGGTGACAGCTTGTTTGCTTCCTCAGTGTTAACATATTAAAGCCCGTATAATACATACTTACTGATGGCCCACATTTCGTCAGCTACTCTATTTACCATGTTTCACTTAATAGAGATTGAGTTTATTTATTATCGGATACAGGAACAAGTGCTTGATGGAAGCACTTTTTCCTGTACCTATCCGAAATCTTCGTAAAAGATTCCTTACAACATACCCAACAGTGATCATTGCCCAACCTAGAGAACACATTCAGGGCACAACACTCTAGGCAAAGCGCAAGGCATGCCAATGCTCCGTCACTAAGTAGATCAATAGACTCCTATAGCGGCTTGCCAGCATTCGGGCAGGCGCTACCTAAGTAGTCAGAAAAACGTTTAGTTCTAAAATATCTAGGTGAGGCGAGCAACGACGTCAAGTTGTATATCTGGCCCTATTGTGGTTTAGCACCCAAGTCCTAGGTCAGTGTGAGTTTTCCTTATGACGCACGTATTGTTAATTATATTATTTCACAGGAGTTATGTATGAATGAGCTCCGATTTGGCGCACTGTCACGCCCCCTGGTAAACCGCAGTGCCTCGTTAACACTTAAATATGAATAATTCATAATTTTAGTAAAATGTGATAATATGTCAGTTGGGCTCGAGTCTAGCGCGTTTACTTTCATAGATGAAGCCACTCTAGATTTAGTCACCTAGAATCTAGGTGAGACGTTAGAAGGCACCGTCAGGGCTTGTAGAACCGACATTCCTTTGTTGTAAATACTTATATCTTGCCTAATACATGATTTTGTCTGGTTATTTCTACGTCCAATAGTATGAAGGTATTTATAAGAAAATTCATGTTATCTTCACCTTCATTCATGTCATCAAACTGTTATTCTTCGTTTGCACTTGCAGTAAACGCTTAAACGGCGGGTTCGTGGGTCCAAGTTTATTGACATTGGCCACATATTGACGCAGTTACCTACTATCCACAAAGTTATACCAATAAAATAGGGTAGGGCATATTTGCCACTTTAGACCGTATTCGTGGCGTCGCATTGTATAACTAAGACATATCTAATAAATAAAAGACTAAAACACCACAAGTAGTCAGTTATCAAGGTATAGGTACCTATAAAATAAGCCATACCGGAGCGTCAGTCACTCATGGCCTCCTGCAGTAGAGAAGGGGACGGAAATGAGAATAATGGGAACAAGAAAAATACCATGAGTACCTACCTACATACATTCCTCCTCCCTCCATCTCAGACTGAAAGTACTTAGCCCTCCCAAAAAATGTGTCGGTATAGCCGGTGCACAGGCTGTGTAGGAGCCCGTCAAGAAGTTTTCAGCCCACCCCATGTTCGCCTACGCATATAAAGCTATTGGTACAAATTGTAGGCACGCTGCTGTGCCTGGTGCTGGTGTACTGCAACCTGGCGGTGATCAAGGCGCTGTACGCCATCACGGCGCCGCGCGGCGGCGGCCCCGTGGTGCGGCGCGTGTCCCGGACCAGCTGCCGCCAGCGCGCGCGCGCCCCCGGGGAACCCCCCGGCGCGCACCACAACGCCGCCACGGCCGAGGAGGTGGCCTTCAGCCGCCTGATGGCCACGCTCTCCGTGCTCTTCATGATATGCTGGCTCCCGCAGATGGTAAGCTCCTACCTTTACAAACAATACTATACCAATAAAATATAATATGCGCCATTCGACACCGCGCTAACTAGCTAGATCCAAAGTAAACATAGCCAATAGCCTAGCTTGTGTTTTAGAATCTAAAATGTAATCTAAAAAAAAAATACATTTCAATTGGGCGGGAATCAAACCCGCGCCCTACGCGTAGCAGTCGCTCTACGTCCTCTACGAGGTATATTGAGTACCTATTTATAAATTTTTAGTAATTCGTTAATCACCGACTTTCGCATTTATCATAAGAATTAGGATTCGGACTAAGGAACAACATAAACAGACATCTAAAGGTTTACAAACGTATTTTCCGTTCAAAGAATTAACATTTGCCGCTGAACCTGGTCAGGCAAAGTCTCCACCTATTCATCTACATAAAGTTATGGAAAGCCATTTATTTACAACAGGCTCATCAAGTTCATCAAGTTTCTTTTTGTAACGAAGTTTTTTCTTAATGCAGTGTTTCTTCCAATGTGAATAGATTCAGTAGTTCCACATTTGATGCCCGGGCACCGGTAGTTAAATGCGCAAAAACTAACGTTTATTGTTTCTACCCTTAGAACATTAAATTCTACCAACCAACCTGTTATCAGTTATCTTATGACCAGTATCACCTATAGGTACTTAAGCATTACTTACCTGCATGATTGAATAATTTCCTTCTTAAGTTTAACTTCGAGCACCAGTAAATTTGTGTGGTGTAACTTAACTGTCGTTCACTGTCTTCTCCTAATTTATCCCAGCCTCCGGCCGGCTAAAGATCCCACGCCTTATATGGTCTGCAATCTCTCTTTATTCACTTACCACTTAAACTAGCATAAGTACCCTATAAATATGTCAGTTGCAACATCCTTTTGCTAGTATACTTACCTACTTATATTTGTAGCTGTGGTCTGTGATCTTTGAGTGATTTGATACTTAGGAAGCACAAAACATTGTTAGGAATAGCAAGTAGAAAGGATTTATGTGTTATTTGTATCGAAGTTCTAGCTAGTATGTGGTAGGAGCCGGAATTTTAAACAGTCTCATTAATGACGTTAGAATAGACTTCACGTGACAGCTATAATTAAGAGCACTTGTCGATATGTCGCCTGCGGCGGTTGGCACCCCGCGCACGTATCGCACTCGATCGGAATCACTGCCGGCATTATCGACCACTGATTTATATTCAATCACCGTCCTCATGGTAATCATACGGTGGGAATACAAAGCCCAGTTCCCCGTGCTGACGGCCTTGGGCCGCCATACCTCGCGCCCCAAGATAAAGCACCACAATGATTCATAATCTGCGCTTCAAAGGAGCATTAAATTTTATTTGCAACTCTGTAAACTCATATTTGGCAGATTAATTTCATAACAGTCACAGGAAATAATGATGTATCACGTTTGTAGTTAAAATAAGCTTGATAGTTTAAAACAATGATACATTGTTGAGCTCGGCGGGAACGCAACTGAAAAGGAGAATAATATTCGACAATACAACGCTTTCTGACGTGCACGTGAATGTGATATTGGTTTCACATTGGACTTCTACTACTCCTCGCTCTATGGTAAGCTAAATACATAGTCTCTTTAATGAGAGTCACTATTACCATAGTTAATATAATATAGCTCTATACTATTATATACCTACACTACACCAATAATGCTACAGGGACACAACGGTTGCCCTCAGTTTGAGAGGGCCTCACCTCATTAGATGCTTTTGCACGCTCCGCTTAAAGGATCTGAGACTGTAGGAAGAAAGAAACACGTGTACTGGTAAAGAATTCCAAGTCATTACCGTGAGACAAAGAATAAAGGCGTCGAAGAACTTAATTGAGTCTTGATGGAATGGAATTGTTTGCACCGTGTGAGATTCACCTCAGCATGTTGTGCTGTTTAAGAAAACAGAGGGTGGGACTAAATTGATAGAGAATATTGGAGCACTTGCCATTGTAGAGGCGGTACCGAACTATCTACTAAGTTGATTCTTATCTCTAAATTCCCTGTTAATGAAAATTTTGTCACATACAGGGTGGAAGATTTTCGTGCCCCTGGAGGGGAAGTACTCGAAATACTTGGAACGGAATTTTATTGTTAAGACGATATCAGATGGACCTTGAAATAAAGTGCTTTAGTTAAACAAATTGAATTTATAAGTTTATATTTCACGGATTTGCTTCCAATTGATTTACCATGTTTGTTAGAGAGATAAATGATCCTTATGATTGCCACTATCGATTGAAGCCATAAAAATACAGGATATGATTTTTTCTGGTTTTAGTCGGTTCGATTATTGGGTGTGTCAAGCGATTTATCGAAAACATTTGAATGCAATTTTGTCTGAAATTCTTTATCTCAAATAGGTATTTCGAGTATTTCCCCTTCAGCGGACATGAAAATCTTCCACTCTGCATGTGTGTGTTTTTTTTTCCATGAAGTCAATAAATCCTCAGGAATTACGTCAGATAACAATGTTATTGGCTATAACAATAAAATCGACGATGAGGCACATCACCGTTGCATCGCTATGCAGCTCCATGCCGCTGAATTGAGCATTGTAACCAAAGTAGCTTCTATTTATATTTTATTGTATGGCGCAGCTCGTGCCGAACCACAGTGTAAGGATACGTTCGCATAAGACGGCAGATAACTAAACCAACTAAAATTGAAAATTTCATTTTGCAAATGTATACATAGATTTCATGCGATTGTACCAATTCTGATGCTTTACGATCTATTGCCTAAGCTGACTTAGAAATAGACTAGGACGACGGATAGAGCTTTTGTCCAATCTCTATCCGACGGTATACTTACGGCCCATAAAAAATACCAACCGGCTGGTGTCTCATCAATAATAGATTTACCCTCCAGAACAATTAGCTCACCATTTATTATATGGCACTGTTATTATTAGCAAGATGAGGTTGTTATTAGCAAGGAATATACTGTACCTACCTATGATGTCAATTTATTGAAATTTACGTTAGATAGAAATTCTAAACAAGAGAATACGATCAAAACTCGATTCTGCTAAAGCCACATCACAGTGGTGCCACCGCCACTGCAATAAACATAACATAACATAAACTCACGCCTGTATTCCTTGAAGAGGTAGGCAGAGGTACCTACTAGCACCCACATTTCGCCAGTTTATGTTTAGGTCCCAATGTAATAGGTGGCAAGCCTATTGGGGTCATTCATCAACTCGCGGGCAATAAACTTGCGGGAAACCGCGGGTTGGCATTTTTGAATTTTATTTTATTTTGCTGTCGCCAACTCGCGTGAATATTAAAGTACAGACAGAAAATGGATCGAAACCAAAAATTTAATATAAAACCAACTTTAATACTCGGGCATTTATACACCCGCATTGGTTAAAGTAACTGTTTACTTTTTTATATTAATTTATCTTAGATTTCGATAGAGACGTGCAAAATGAGGTGAGAGGGAGACGGCCAATGATGCAACATGCTATTTGTTATGGTTATGACAACGATGTCATATGAATGAAACGTCATAGGAATATCTTCTTTTTCTTGTGGTGATTAAATTTTATTGTGGGATAAGACAAAGTACATTTTAAGCTAATGAAAAATAAGCTTAAATATTAATAAGACCAAAATAGGACAAAACTAGGGGTAAAAGTAATAGTGCAGTTACTTTTTTATAAATTTAAGATTTCGTCTAGTAAAAATGTGGAAGTTTTTTTGTGTTTCTATGTATTATAGATAAGTTTATATTTTTTATATCACAGTAGCAGCCAAGCGCAGGGCCTTTTTTTATAGTGTGAAAATGCGTGCCGGTGGAGGCGGTTATGTCGGACTCGAACCGACCAAAACGCACGCCGTCTTGGGACCTTGGTTGCCGGAGGTGAGATTGCCGAAATCATATCTCTCGCACCCCGGCAAACCCAAGACCATCTCATTCGAGATGGCCCCTTTCGGGTTGTGGGGACCTTAGTGTCCCCATCTAGCCCCGGGTACGGGGAGGTGCACTTTGCGCCGCTGCTGCGGCCTGCTTCTGCTAGGGTGACAGGTGGCTGCTTAAGCGAATTGATCGGGAGGTCCTCCTGGAGGCCGCCATCGTACAGGCCTGGTCCTCTGCGCCGGACAGGCCTGTCGACATAGACGATGAGGCGGCGTGGTTCCGGGAGGCCATGACGCGTGTCTGCGACGCGGCTATGCCTAGGGCTCCGCCCTATAATCCGAGGCGTCGTCAGGTCTACTGGTGGTCGGCGGACATCGCGAGGCTCCGACAGGCCTCCGTGATCGCTTTCCGCCGGTGGACCAGACTCCGAAGGAGGCGTAGCCGCCCCGCAGATACGGAGCCCCGAGAGGCGGAGCTTCATGCGGGGTACAGGGAGGCCAGAAAGGCCCTCCGAGTGGCCATAAGGCAGGCAAAGGCAGCAGCTCATAAAGAGCTGCTGGAGACGCTGGAACGGGACCCATGGGGGCGGCCTTACCTTATGGTAAGGGGCAAGCTGCGCCCCCGGGCCCCGCCATTGAGCCGGTGTCTCCAGCCGGAGCTGCTCAGAGGAGTCGTTGGCTCCCTGTTTCCCAGCGCGGGCGGTGGAACATATTCCACCGCAGATGACTCCGCCACCTAGGTCGCCTATGGCGCCCAGCGTGGATGACGACGACGTGCCCGAGGTCACTTGGGTAGAGCTAGAGCTGGCAGTGCTAAGGCTTAAGGCCAAGAACACCGCCCCGGGACCCGACGGCATTCCAGGCCGAGCGTGGGTCCTAGCTCTAGGCGAAGAAGACGCTCTCGAGCCCCGACTGAGAGGGTTTCTCAGCGCATGTTTGGAGCGAGGCCAGTTTCCGAAGATGTGGAAGACGGGGAAACTGGTCCTCATCCGAAAGGCGGGGCGCCCGGCGGACTCACCGTCTGCCTACAGGCCGATAGTGTTGCTCGACGAGGTGTGCAAGCTCTTTGAAAGAGTGATTGCAAAGCGCCTCGTCGAGCACCTATCCAGAGTGGGGCCTGACCTGGCGAATGGCCAGTATGGCTTCCGCCGGAGGCGCTCCACCGTGGATGCCATCATGCGCGTGGGGACTCTGGTGAAGGACGCCGTCGCTCGGGGCGAGGTGGTGCTGGCGGTGTCACTGGACATCGCCAACGCATTTAACACCCTGCCCTGGAGCTGCATTAGGGAGGCGCTCATGTATCACGAGGTGCCTCCCTACCTTCGCCGCATAGTCGCCAAGTGCGACCGGGCTCGGTCGGCGAGAGATGTCGTGCGGTGTGGAACATCGGTTACGACTGGGTGCTTCGCGGTGAGCCCGCGGACGGTGCCGCCGTCACGTGTTATGCGGACGACACGCTGGTGACGGCGTGCGGGGCTACATACCGCGAAGTGACCCTGAAGACCACGACCGTGGTTGACCAAGTCATGGAACGGATTCGGCGGCTGGGTCTTGAGGTGGCTCTGCATAAAACCGAGGCCATGAGTGTGAGGACTCCCACCCCTAGAGCCGCCACTAGGACCCGCCTCGGCGTGTCCCACGCCGGGCACTCGGTCAGCGTGTGCAGCTCTGTGTCCTCGCTCGCATCACAGTGATGGCACTCGGACGTTGGCTCCTTCCGGATCCGACACAGGTAACTCCCGAAACACCCGTGTCCGGTAATCACCTGCGTCAGCCGGTACGAGAGGCTGCCGTGTGGCCTCTCTAGCCACTCCTCCATGATGGGTCTTACCGCCGATATTACGGCGTGCCCTGCGCTTGGTCGCCCAAGTCGTAGCTCCCACTCAGCTACCATGTCGCGGTGGAGCTGGGACCTCACGGCCCGAATTTCTTCAGGCTCGGGTTCCCGTCCCTGCTCACGCGCCTCTTTTCGATACCGATATAGCATTGAAAGGGCTCTCGCATCCAGGTTCCACGGTAGGGATCCAGCAAGGAGACTCGCCGCCTCCAAGGATATCGTGCGGTACCCCCTAATGGCCCTGCTGGCCATTGCACGCTGCGGCCCACCCAACAGACGCGCATTGTAGACTGTCAGGGTCTCCGCCCATATCGGGCACCCATATAGGGCCTTGGAGCGCATGACTCCCGCATAGAGTTTCCTGCAGGAGTCATCCAGCCCCCTCATGTTGGGCAGCAGCCGCCCCAAAGCGGCAGCTGTGTTCTTCAATTTGGGGGCCAGTCGTCGGAAATGCTCCCCGAAGTTCCACCGGCCGTCGAGCACGAGCCCAGGTATTTCATCTAGGGCTAGATGCCGATGGAAAGGTCACTATGAGGCTGGAATCCTCCGGTGGCATGCTCCGAAGCCCATGAAAGAACATGGCCTCGGTTTTATGCCGAGCCACCTCGAGACAGCCGCCGGATCCGCTCCACGACTTGGGCAACCGTGGTCGTGGCCTTCAGGGTCACTTCGCGGTATGTAGCCCCGCACGCCGTCACCAGCGTGTTGTCCGCATAACACGTGACGGCGGCACCGACCGCGAGCTCACCGTGAAGCACCCAGGCTTAACCGATGTTCCACAGTAGCGGTCCCAGGAATACCACACGACATCTCTCGCTGACCGAGCCCGGCCGAAGTACAGGGCCTACCTGATAGAACATGTTTATAATTATTTTACATATTGCTTAGATATAATACCTATACAAATAAATAAAATTGGAGTGTCTGTTTATAACGTTAAAATAATAGCTTTTTAAATGGAAGTGTAAAGCCGGCAGACGGATAGACAGAGTTACTTTCGGATTTATAATACCTATAAATCACTACGGATACAAGATACTATAAAAAATAGCTTTTTTGGAAATTTTGTCAATCTGTCGGTCTGATATTCTATTTGTTTGCTAAGTAAAGTGACTTAGTCGATTTTGAGAGGATTTTTATTGTTATTAGTTGAAAAGTAATTCTCGTAACAAAAATCTGTTCAAAATCTAATCCCGATCTGATCTCCCAAATGTGTACAATGGTTTTCTCGTTACACACTTTTCAAGATCGTCCGTTGACTGTATTGTTAACTTTGTAACTGATCTATTAATTATTCTAATCGATTACATAATAATTAAAGATGGATTTTTCTGATTCGATCGTGCGGGGTGAGGAAATGAAATCTGCGCGGGGGTGTGAGCTTCCATTCTGTACGCTAGTACTATTACCTATTCTGTGATATTACTTTGATCCTTTTTCTTAGTATGTCCATACCACGACAGTCACTCGCTTTTCTTTTTTCATTCCTTGATACCACTTACAAACTTTTTCTGCTATATTATATTCTATAACATAGCCTAAAATATCTTATAAAGTACCTACATTTTAAATAAGTACCAAACTATATTAATTTTATTACAAAGTTTTCGTAACTGACTGTACACAAATACGTCAATTTTGACAATCACGCGAGTTGATGACAGGAAAATAATCAATAAAAAATAAAGTTTAAAACTAAAACCCGACTACCGAAAAATCACGCTTTAAAAGTAACAAACAAGAAAATTTTAAACTTTTGCCTAGAATATATTGTTTTGTCAGAGTAAGTGGCATACGACCACGGCTATCCTTGATATTTTCTTGTTTGTTACTTTTTAAAGCGTGATTTTTCGGTAGTCGGGTTTTAGTTTTAAACTTTATTTTTTATTTATATTATTTTGGGGCAAGGTAAAGCTAATAATTTATACATATTGGAAATGTGCTTCTTAAGTCCTTTCATTTGATACCAAACACGGCATATTTATCTCAAAATTATTTTTTAACACAGTACCTTATGAGCGCTAGAGGGCGCCACACAAGATTGAGTGACACATCATATAGCCTATAACCATCGGACGATAAAGCCGCTTGTAACGATACCTCATTTGTCCAGTTCTAATAAGTAGTTGAGGAGCTATGAGGGAACAAATGAACATACATACATACATACATACATACATAGCCTGTCAAAATCATAACCCTCCTTTTGGCTTCGCCGTAGTCGGGTAAAAATTGAAAGTTGCCAACTCGCGGTTTCCCGCAAGTTTATTGCCCGCGAGTTGATGAATGACTCGCCTATTGCCATTAACAGGGCACTTAAAAAACGGCATTAAGTAATAGACTTTAATGACTTTTTGCAGAGTAGGTAATTAAAAAAACGTAATGAAACTGTTTTCATTTCATTTTGAACTTTAGTGGTATAGAAAATTAAATTTAATGTCATTTTCTGCGGCACCAGTGTTTTAGCTTTAGTACAATTGAGGGCCAGGTATATACCACTCTGTACCATTCTGTTTCAAAAGTGCTCCAAAGCCTGTGCCCACATTCTTTCATTACGTTTCCTTTTGTTATCCTACTTCTGATCTCCTAGCTCCATCTAACTAGGTAGATACCTATCTCTGCTGTTAAAAAGAAGAGTTGGTTAATTACTAAGGCTTGGATTTTATTAGTGAAATTCATTCAATTAAAATGAGTCCTAATGCCGCAGTTCCTTTCATAAGTGAGTGAGATCCTTTCTGAAATGTATACCTAGTCGATTTTGGAATTAGGACCTATAATTGAACTCGGCTCTCTGACCGTAGGGCGTTACGCTAACAAAGACTAAAATAATCTATTGCAATTCGGATGATGCACGTCCATCTATCAAGCACAGAATTTTTATTGCAGTATTTGAAAGATTAATTTTATTGTTTGAATAACAACGCAATTTGAATTCCATACAAGTTAAAGTACTGCAAAGCTAAATCGGTTTGTGATGTGATGTGGCTCTCGGTGACCGCAAGGTGACCCGTTTGATACCTACCTACTGCTTTTATTTATTGGATTTTAAATTCGTAGCTTAAGTTTATCCATACTAATATTATAAATGCGAAAGTAACTCTGTCTGTCTGTGTAATCGCTAAACTTCACGCCTAAACCACTGAACCGATTTTGATGAAACTGGATATAAGGGTTGATACGAGCTTATGAAAGGACATAGGCTATGTTTGGTCGCGATAACCGACATCTACGCGGGCGGAGCCGCGGTCAAAAGCTAGTTGTTACCTATATGAAGTTTTTTTTTCTAATTGCTGCTGCGCCCCTGTCAGGTGAATTGATCCAAAATGATCACTTGACCTAAGTGGCTAGTTGTATTGCAGCTCCAACAGGTTCTTGTCGGGCAATTCTAGACGAGGTCTTCTTTGCGTTTTCTTCGTATGAAAACAAGAATAATGACTACATTAAAATTCTTCGCTCGATTTCTGACATAGCAATAAAATGTATCTAATCGTGATTTCTAAGAAGTGTCGCAGTTGATGGAATTAAGCGCTGGTGTCGTGGCTTTACGATATTGATTGTTGTCCGTCCGTACATCGACTCGGGCATCTGTATGCTGGCGGCGCACACGGTTGGCGAAAATATTTCATTGTTTCATTAAAGGCGACCATCTAAATAGAATTTTATTCATATGAGTTCGAAACAGACTGGCGAAACGATGTCCGCGTCTAGCTTAATATACAGGATGTATTTTGGAGACGGGACAGTGAGGGCAGGTAGGGACATTAACCGTTAACACACCGTTAACACTTAGAGAAAAAAATCCTAGGATATTATCCAGTTGTAACTTTTGATAATATTCTGAACTGCATTCACAGATTTTGGGAAAATATTAGATAACAACATAAATACTTTATTGTTTTTACCAGTTCATAGTTCATATCAATCCATTTCTGAATGGATTAGATACGTAAGGCAGAAACGGGAAAAACCAGGTTCTGTAGGTATAGCAAACTGGGCAGGGCATCCAATAGTGCAGTGTGATGGGATGATTGGCTGGTTGAATCGAAAGGGATCTTTCCGATTTAACTCCTTTTCTTTCTTCTCCCTTTCTTTTGGCGTAGGTATACCTACGGCTTTTATCGGACCCCGAGTACTTCGATATATATTTTCTTTCTAAGTACGAAGTATGACGGATACGTCAGCTACGTGGCGATTCATTATATAAACCAATAAAAGATGCAATTTGTAATTAAAAAGGCGATGCAATACGATACGATGAACCTGTTATTGATAGATATTGATATTATTGAGAGTAACAAACAATTAAACAGATTGGCGTTTATTGGACTCCTGCAGCGATGCTCTTTCCATCAGTTTATAAGTATTGTCCTACACTCCTAACAGCTATCATCTACGAGTACCTACATACGTAGTTTGGATTAATTAATAAATGCGCCTTCCGCGAATTCAGCCCACGTTTCAGTTAATTGTTTCATAAGATCATGACTAGCTGTCGTTTACTACAGGCTATTGTGATAATTAATTTAGGCAGGGCCTTCACTTGAAGGGTGGATATTAAATGAGTGGGTAGATTAGGTACGTGGTATGTGTCATGTTATCTACCTTCACATCTTTATTTTCAGTATTACAATCTATCCTTGTTGGACATACAGCAATAAGTGATTAATTCATTAAGGCGTTAGGAGGATCATGAGGCTCATCATTTGACATTATCCTCGCGATAATCCTTTTGAAATAGTACTTAGTAGTACCTAGCGATAAATATGAGGTGGGCCTTATAACGCTTCCCTGAGGTACCCCCGCAAAAAATGGAATAAGATCGATTACGTCCTTGTTGTGCTTGACTAGGAAGGAAATGACGGTTAGTCGAGTATGAATATTTAAAGTTGAAGGTTATGTACAAGAAAAAATAATAATAAAGGTCTTTAGTCTAGCGTTCTGAGAAAAAAAACAAAAAGTGTTAAAAAAAAGAAAAAGCGCTAATCTGTAATGCTGTGATGGTCCCCCCGCGCTGTCCGCAGCTGACGTCGGCGCTGTTCCTGGCGCTGGGGCGCGCGCGCTGGGCGCGGCTGGCGCCGCTGGCGATGCTGTCGGACGTGCTGATGCTGCTCAACTACGTGCTCAACCCCATCCTCTACGTGCTGCAGCGCCGCCGCCTGTCGCTCGCGCGCCTGTGCCACAACGTCGCGCACTGCTTCAAGCGGGTGAGACTACCTTCTCGTTCTGCTGCCCGTACTATCCTATCTACCTTGGGCCTAAAATGTGCTCAAAACGGCACACTACACTTTTCTTGGGTGTCTTTTGAGACTAGTACGTTATGCTACGGCGCGGCGGCGGTGGACGAGCTCAAATTCACGGAGCATAGACTATTAGGTACAAAACAATCCGTGCGCGCCAGGACCTCGTTTGTCTCGCGACTTAGTCCAAGATATGTGTCCCCAGGTATATTTATGACGAGAAAAATATATTTCACATAGACGTTGAGTGGATACTTCATCAAGTACTTAATATATGCGAGTGGTGCCCGGGAGCCAGTTCAGAACCAGTGGCGGTCTAATTATAATACGAGTATAAGTTACGTCACACGTGAAGCTGCTAGCAATTTTTGTGCACGATGACACAAGGTTATATACTTGTGTGAAGGTAGAAAATAGGCACTGAGCAAAAAACTGAAGTAAACTTGCAACCGATAGATATCAAAATAGTTACGATCATTTATAAGAAAATATTGCTAGCATGGAAATTCATTTTATTTGTACTTGAGTAATGAATTTAATTCACATTCAACAAATAAATTCTTTGTCCGCGCTTTCCTTTCCACGAGTGCTCTCATTCGTAACGCCAGCGGCGGCGGCGGCCAGATGCCTCACGCACAGTCGGCTCATCTTCCTTTCTTACAGGAAAGTATTCCAGGTGATACGTAGTGTATCCAGTAACTCAATGTTCTTGTGCTGTTAGTGGGAAGACCGAAGGCTTGTTCTGCTGCCTTGTCTTTTATATGGACACGAGCTTGTTTTTTTTTTCTAAAATACATTGCTTAATAAGGCCATATATATATATATATATATATCTTGGACCTAAATCGTGAGATAAAAGACCCTGGCGCCCGCGGGTGTAATAAATAATCTTGGTGAATTTGAGCTCCTCCACCGCAGTAGCAAGTATTCTCCTCAAAATACATCCAAGAAACGTGTACCTACCGCGCGTATAGAGCGCATTTTAGATCCAAGATATGAGTCAAGCAATATTGATATTAACATAGTACCGCGGCGTTATTGCAGAGCCACAAGACGTCGACGGAGTCCATGAAGACGTCGTGTTGCCCGGAGACGCTGGTGCTCAGCGACAGCTCGGGCGCCGAGATGCGCCCCCTGCGCGCGCCCGCCCCCTGCCTCGCCCCCGCCCCCGCCCCCGCCCCCGCGCCCCCGGGCCTGCCCTCGCGCCCCTCGGCACTCACCCTGCGCCTGGACGACTGACGCGCGCACGGGCACAGTGGCGACCCGTGCAGGCGATGTACACAAACTTTTTAAACGTGTGTTTTACAGCGACCCATGGCTCGTCCAACGATGTTGGTCAATAAAATAAATATGCACCGAGTGGTCGAGTCTAGATCTATTCATTATTTGGAGCTGCAAAATTCAAGATAGTGACAAATGTCATATCGCGACGTGGCATGCGTACCGAGTAAAAACCAAAGATGTCATCCTACAACACACTTCGATCTTTTTCTGCTGTTGCTGAAAGAATTAACGGAAATACTAATAATTTTGGTTTCGTTCTAATATCTACCATTAGCTGTTCTGTGGTACTAGTATTCTCTAAAAATACCCGAAACGATTAAATATATCTACACATTTAAATATTAATAGGTACGATTCCGAATAATGTATGTACTTACTATATAAGTTTAGATGTTAGACTTGTTATCTTCAATTCATCATGACAAGAGAACAATTATACAAGAACATTTTTGAACAGTTTATTAAATAAGTGAGCCCTAGTCATTATCTAGTTACCCGTTATATTAAGCATTTTGATAACCCGTGTGTGTGCCCAGACAGCATGCGCGTGCGCAGAAGCACGGTGCGGTGGGACAACGGTCTGGTACCCAACCCACACCAGGTATTTTGTATATCAATGCTGGTACCCAATACGAGTGGGATGGGCGGCTGAGTAAATATTCTAACCCCAACGAGTTATAATAAATAACTGTCTAGTGATAGAATCAAATTATGTAAGAACAAAACTAATATAATGATGTTCAATTTTGCCCTGTGGGTAATAATAATCTCACATGTAAATCTCTGTGGTCTGTCAACACAAGAGAGTATTGCATGCAGCAAAAAAAAACAATTTAGGAAGTTACCATTATGGAAATAAATTACGACAAGAAAAAATATTAACATTTATCAAGAATTAGCTAATAATGAATTATAGAATTCCTCTTGGACCAACATGGAAATAGGTATTTAAATAAAAGTAGTCATGTTCAGAAGTGGTCAATAACGTCCGAAGGACAATGTTGCCATGCCTTAGATATACAATGTTGGCAGCACAAAAACTATGTCTGTAACGATATTTTAGTATAATTTTATAACGATAAGTACAATTCACAAAGTTATTGTGTCGATATATTGTTAATAAATAAGTAATTTTATTCAAGTTATATTTTAAGGTATTTTGTTGTGAAAATACGTAGCATTTAAAGTAGGTGATACTAAATATTATTATGTA
This sequence comes from Eilema sororculum, assembly GCA_914829495.1. Classification (NCBI taxonomy): domain Eukaryota; kingdom Metazoa; phylum Arthropoda; class Insecta; order Lepidoptera; family Erebidae; genus Eilema; species Eilema sororculum. The sequence goes on from OU618556.1 coordinate 19,676,662, forward strand.
ATTTTTTGTGAAAGTTCTAGTGTAATAGAATATTCTCTAAAAAGATACAACTAAAGAATTAATATAGTACAACATAGACAATAAAACGAATCGAATACAAAGGGAAAAATGAAACTTCTCGGGTCGGACTCGAACCCGCGACCTTTTCCTTACAGGGGGAATGCTTTAAGCAACTCAGCTACCGAGACACGCCTGATATGATTCAAATTTCCCTTCTATTTTTATCCACTTATTAAAACGAGTACAATAGGTGGTACTAGTTGATAATACTCAAGTCAAAATAACTGTTAGTTGAACCTATCAACGATGACAATAGTGCCGCGGGTCCTGACACTACTGCCGGCTGAAGTGCCACTTCACTATCGTCAGTACGCGGTCGGTACTCCGTCAGTGGCCGCGACTCTCACCCAAACGAACCTTACCTTACCATGTATGTAAGTCTAACATAGATGTCCTGCGCAGCCCTTAAATACAAGTAAATATTTAGCCTCGGCTGTTGATGTTCATAATTGCACATTATAGCTTTAATAGATAATTATTCTTTAAATTACAATAAAATAAAATTAAGATTGTATGTTGTTTCATTTTTACGAAGCAGATTTGAAGAATAACCTACCTTGGTACGATCCTAATATCTTATACAGTACCGAAGGGTACGCATATGCGTCTCAGGCAGGAGTGAAGATCATCATTACAGATACAAATAATGCTATAATGTTGAGGATCCCTATTGTTAAACGCGAATCATCTGATGAGACCATCATCAACGCTCCGCTTGAGGAACCCGGGACTGTTGGAAGAAGGAAACAAGTGTCTTGTACTATCAGTCAGCGTACTACATACCTATATTGGTACATTTACATTATTTTCACCATTTACCTTTAACATAGGGTAGAATATTTTAGCTGGCAACATCGCACCAGGTGGGACCTTTTGTTTTTTTACACCGCGTACGGCTTGCATTCTTCACGCGATTACCGCATTTTGTTTTCTGAGATCACAGGGTGAATATTACACAGTATCAAGTAGGATATAAATAAAACATTGTAAAGTCGCAAGTGATCTATTTTACACTCCTTAAAAAATATGTTAAATACATTGTCATCTTACATTCATAATAATAATAGTGTATAATTTGTTCTCTAAAATAAGAATATTTAAATAGGTCACAACTAAATAAGAACGTTTGACTAGCTAGTATAGGGCTTGCTATTCACAGGGGCGGATGCATGTAGCACATTTTTTAATATTAAATACTTAAAATAATAAAAGTAAAAAGTCAAAATACTTCAAAAATATTGTCCAACCGTGATTGAAGTCATATAAAATAATATTGTTATAACTGTATACGTTCAAGAGATCAAAGAACGGACACGAAATCTCGCGAAATCTTATACATTACGTGGCCCATGTTCATCACCTACCTTCGCTTTGTTCACGTAGGTAATATCATCTAGGTTAATAATTAAACTTATAATGATATAAATTTTACTTGAATATCCAATAAATGCAAGAAAAGACTAGATAAAACAGATCAGACAATTAACAATTTGATGACATGCAGGGGTAAGTGTTTATTTGCCACAAGTATGATGTTAAACGCGTTTTGTTCTCTATGGTAGATGAACACCAGTAGTCATATTCATTTACTTATTACATTTTAAGAAAACTTACATCTAATAAAACTAGTGCTACGATAATTAAAATAGGAGACAGTCTAATAAAAGTTTTCACTGGCGCCCTCGTGAATAGCAAGTACCCGCACACCCCTACACACTCGAGCCTCGCACTCGCGGTATTGTCCCTCGCCACTGGGTGGCCGCCCCGGCCTTGGCACCGGCCTGAGATGACACGGCTAATTATTTACGACTACCCACCCCACATATGTTTTATTTAAAAAAATCACTGGCAAGCAAAATCATATTCGGCTCCTGATATGCAAGAAACGTCCGATTTGTAGCGTATTTTTATATCTTAAAAGATTATTAGAGTGTGAGCAACTTTTCCCGTGTCATCGCAAGCGGCGCCCTCTGCCGGCGCGTCTGCGCTACTACAAGTTAATGTAACATTATATACATCTTCTCCGCCGTCGCCTAACTATACTCAGAATAGTACATTATTATTTAGCTTAAAATTACATTACATGGGATTTCGGATATAATCTATGTTATCGATTTTGATTATTAATTAATGATTTCGTTTAAAAGTTAGAACGTCACTGGAGCCCAGAATGTCCCTGAGTATACAATACATATTATATACATTTGCTAAACAGTGGAAATGTACATATTTGACATTTGAACTAAACAAACAAGAGAGTATGACGACATCCATTAAACTAGGGTGGCTTGCCACGTTTAAAACTATGATCCTAGTATCAAAAGTGCTATTTATTCGATATTGATTGAACACTGAAGCTCGCGGCTCGCGGCGGAACGACCGCCTCGAGCCAATGATAAGTACACAACGTGCTCGTGACACAACGTGACTATCTAGACAAGCGTAAAGCAACGTTATTGGAATGGAACAGTATAATGCTAGCAGCGGTGCTAACATGTTTTAATATTTACTTCTTAAAAATAAATTATTTAATGCTTACTTAATGTAGGAAGTAGGTTGAGATTGTTCCGTCGAAACATATGCTGAGCACACAAGTCGGGTCCCAACATGTAAGTCAGTAGTCAGGGTACGAGTGTCTACAGCACACTCCTAATATTACGACCGAAAGATTATGCCGATACATTAATTTGGTCAAAAGCGTTTTAATTTATATTTTATACAAAATAATAAAGTTATCTAACAATCATATCACACAAACTGTGGCCACTCGACGGGCGACTCCCCGCGCGTTTGGGATGTAGTGTTAGTTAATACAGTTGTATTTTGATGATGATTTGAAGTCAAGTTGGAAGTTTTGACTTGACTTTTTGTCTGATCGGATCGTATGATTTACTTTCAAAGTTATCTAACGAGAAACGAATTTTTGTCGGTAAACATAGTTAAACTATATTCTTGATTTCCAAATTTTACACTTTTTAAAGTATTTTAATCGGGTCGTGACTGTTTTTAATATTTTAATCGGTAGGAAAATGACAATCCATAAATAAACTGTACTGATTAACGATATAGTTCTATTTATATATCTTGAATCTAAAATTAGCTCTACGCGCGCATCCTCTTGGATGTAATTTGGAAGATAGCACGGGGTGTTACTGTGGTGAACGAGCTCAAATTCACCAAGCATAGATTATTACAAAACAAATCAGCGTTCACCAGGGCCTTTTCCATCTCGCGATTTAGGTCCAAGATATGTTATATGAATCGAGCTATATCGTCGACCGGTAGTGTCGCGCACAGTACGAGGGGGAAGCACCATCGGCACTTTGATGGTGCTTCCCGTTCCCCGTGCTAATTATGATCTGCTTGACTGTACCGTACTGGAGCGTCTCACCGGGCGCGCCCCTACGCGCCGGAGGGGGCAGGGGGCGGCGGCGCGGGCGGCGCGGCGGCGGCCAGCGCGGCGGACAGCGCGGCGGCGGGCGCGGGGCAGGGCGCGGGGGGCGGGGGCGGCACGATGTTGAAGTGGCGCACGGCGGCCTCCAGCGCCACGTTGTTGCCGCTGAAGTACGCCGACACCGCGTTGTGGAACAGCAGCAGCTGCTTGTTCATCACCTTCACCTGCGACATAGCGCCACCGTTAGCGCCACTACACGCCAACGTTCTACGGCTCCGAAGCGAACTGAACAAGTTAGGCGAACTACGCGGCCAGCAGCGGCTCGGGCGGGTTGTACTGCACCCTGTCGGTACAGTGACCCGCACGTGTGACGTACCCTGTTCTCGTGCAGCAGCTTGAGCTTGACGGCGGAGTCGTCCCGCAGGCGCTCGTAGTGGCGGCGGTGGCGCTCGATGCTGGCCAGCAGCAGCTCGGGCGGGTTGTACTGCACCCTGTCGGTACAGTGACCCGCACGTGTGACGTACCCTGTTCTCGTGCAGCAGCTTGAGCTTGACGGCGGAGTCGTCCCGCAGGCGCTCGTAGTGGCGGCGGTGGCGCTCGATGCTGGCCAGCAGCAGCTCGGGCGGGTTGTACTGCACCCTGTCGGTACAGTGACCCGCACGTGTGACGTACCCTGTTCTCGTGCAGCAGCTTGAGCTTGACGGCGGAGTCGTCCCGCAGGCGCTCGTAGTGGCGGCGGTGGCGCTCGATGCTGGCCAGCAGCAGCTCGGGCGGGTTGTACTGCACCCTGTCGGTACAGTGACCCGCACGTGTGACGTACCCTGTTCTCGTGCAGCAGCTTGAGCTTGACGGCGGAGTCGTCCCGCAGGCGCTCGTAGTGGCGGCGGTGGCGCTCGATGCTGGCCAGCAGCAGCTCGGGCGGGTTGTACTGCACCCTGTCGGTACAGTGACCCGCACGTGTGACGTACCCTGTTCTCGTGCAGCAGCTTGAGCTTGACGGCGGAGTCGTCCCGCAGGCGCTCGTAGTGGCGGCGGTGGCGCTCGATGCTGGCCAGCAGCAGCTCGGGCGGGTTGTACTGCACCCTGTCGGTACAGTGACCCGCACGTGTGACGTACCCTGTTCTCGTGCAGCAGCTTGAGCTTGACGGCGGAGTCGTCCCGCAGGCGCTCGTAGTGGCGGCGGTGGCGCTCGATGCTGGCCAGCAGCAGCTCGGGCGGGTTGTACTGCACCCTGTCGGTACAGTGACCCGCACGTGTGACGTACCCTGTTCTCGTGCAGCAGCTTGAGCTTGACGGCGGAGTCGTCCCGCAGGCGCTCGTAGTGGCGGCGGTGGCGCTCGATGCTGGCCAGCAGCAGCTCGGGCGGGTTGCCCCCGCTGCCCTCCAGCTCGCTGCGGTACGCGTCGTACTCCACCCTGCGACACAGCCCATGCACAAACATAATCCACTGAAATTTGCAACTGGCGAATTCACTATTTGACTTCGAATGCCCTGTACCATCTATCTGTTCCTCTCTGTGCGAATATGCATCGCATATCAAATCACTGAGTACTATAATTTTGGTTACTATACATAAAACTAAATTAATCGCCTATACTAATAACATTAAATCTCACCTTGCGGCCTCGTACTGTCGGATCGTTAGCAAGGTGTCTTCTATGGTTTTGTTGGTGAGCGTATTGAGCGAATTATTGAAGAAGTGCAGCGCGGCCAGTAACGTCTCCCCGTTGCGCGTTAAAGTGCGCTGTGTATCCGCGTTATACAAAAATCTACAGAATAAATACATCGTTTTAATGCACAACCCAAACAGCTCAGTATAAACAATTGTCCAACTCAGAAGCGCTGTATACTAGTAGTAATCCGCTATTCTCCGCACGCCGAATGATGATCCCTATGACGTTTCAACTGACAGTTGTATTAGTTATGCGAAACAATTTCGATAAAATACTGTTTTTTCAGGCAAATGTCATGTCATTCAGCCAGGTCATTCAACATAATAAGCAATATTTATTTATTTTGAAAAAAAGACTACGCGAAAAAGAAAGAAAAATATTAATGGAGCATACTGACATAGCTTTACTACGATGCGATTTTCTTCGCAAAATCAAACAAATTGATAACTGGGAGAAGGTAGTATACCTTGATGAGACATGGCTGAACGCCAATCATACTGTAGGTAAGGCATGGACGGATGACACAGCGAAATCCAGCACAAAAACTCCTGAAGGAAAGGGCCAGCGCTTAATCATTTGCCACGCTGGCACAGCTACAGGTTTTGTGCCGAATTGCCTGTGGGCTTTTAAGTCAGTGAAAACAACGGAGTACCACGAGGAAATGAATTTCGAAAACTTTAAGACATGGTTTATAAAACTATTAGAAAATTTGAATGAGCCTCACTATATTTTAATGGACAATGCTTCATATCACTCAGTTCAAATTAACAAACCCCCCAGCAGCAATAACAAAAAAGCTGAAATTATAGAGTGGTTACACGGCAATGGTGTGGAAACTGACAGTCAGATGTTAAAAAAAGAGTTGGTTAGACTGTTGAACTTTCACAAACAACAGACGCACCCATCATATTTTTTGGATGAATTGGCCAAATCAAATGGACACACGGTAATTCGGTTACCGCCCTATCACTGCCAATATAATGCAATCGAGTTGATATGGGCGCAGATCAAAGGTATCTATATTTTTTATTTATATAATATTATGTAAGTATATACATAATATTATATAAATAAAAAATATATTTCATGCATATATTTCTAAAAATAATTACTGAATGTACAAATATTTTCAGGTCATGCAGCTAGGCATAACACAACTCCGCCATTCACGGCAAATAAAATGATGGTTTTATTGGAAGAAGCTTGCGCTCAAGTGACAGCTGACGATTGGCGAAAAGTGGTCGAAAGAACAAAGAAAATTTGCTTACAAGACTGGGATCGAGATGTACAATACGACAATATCATTGACCAACCGTTAATAATAAACGTCACGGATAGCTGCAGTTCAGACTCAGATTTTGAAGATCCGATTGACCCTGTATCAGATTCAGATTGATATAAATAAAATACAAACTCAAAGCATTTGTTTTATATTTCCAACAAATTATCGATATTTTGTTTATCGATGTGTCCCTTCTTAGTCGATAACAGCTTGACGACGTAACTTTTGCAGCACGTACCATGTACATTTGCATTGAGTTTTTTTCTATTATTTCCGAACATTACGTAATAATTTCTTAATATTCATTTTTATAATTTACAATTGTACACAATTATGATTTTTTCGTCTTTTTAATGGACCTCTAAAGGATTTGATGTGATAGGACGTCAGTACAATGTTAAGCGCTAACGAACTGTCATAGGGATCATCATATAACGCTCGTAGTATAGGTACATTGAACTTCAGTTGTCTATACTCCATTTGTTTAGGTACTTAAAAAAAGGTAAACAAGAAAAATGGCTGATTTCAGAGATTGTTAACCTTCAATTACAGTAGTATTTTTGTGCATAATTATGGGCAACATAAAAACTACATTTAGAATAGAATAGAATAGAATAGAATAATACTTTATTTGTACACCATTTACATAAGAATTTAAGTGCGAAATACATATTTTTATACAATTGTTGTACAAAGGGCGGCCTTATCGCCATAATAGGCAATATCTTCCAGGCAACCTTTGGATGGACTAGAGTTACGTGTAAGAACAGGTGGTAGTTGGTGTGACTGGGAATGACAAAAATGATATATGAATACTCAAACTATATACACATATATACATATATACTCATATACGTACATATATACATCTATATAACATACATACACACATACATACATACACACATACATACATACATACATACATACATATTCAAATGTACAGCAAAGTGACATAGTGAAAAATTTAAATGTCTCTCCGGATATATAGTTATATACGTACTACAGTGACATAAAATGCTCATATAAAAGCTTTTTAAAGCTTGTAATAGATTGTGCTCGTCTGATACCAACCGGCAACTCATTCCACAGACGAACCGCTTCTACGGTGAAAGATCGCCCAAAGTAATTTGTGGAATGCGTCGGCATTTTCAGTGTCAAGTTCTCCGACGACCGTAGGGACCTCGAATGTGTCTCATGTAAGAACCTAAAACGTTCTTTAAGGTAAGGGGGTGCTTTGGGGTTAAAAAGGATATTGTAAAGAAACGTTAGAATATGAGTATTCCGGCGAAGGCGAATAGGAAGCCACTTGAGTTTTATACGGTATTCGGAAACATGATCGTATTTGCGTAGGCCAAATATGAATCTTATACAGAAATTTTGAAGCCGCTCAAGTTTATCTAATTGTGCTTCTGTGAGATTTAGATAGCTGACATCGGCATAGTCGAGAATTGGTAGAAGGAGGGCCTGTGCAAGCGCAGTCTTTGTTGCCGTGGGCAGAAAGTTTCGTAACCTTCGTAAGGAGCCCCCTGAGGCAAATAGCTTGCGGCTTACCTCTTGCAGCTGGCGATCCCAGGACAACGTTTTGTCAAGGTAGATCCCCAGGTCTTTCACACAATCAGATAAAGGCACTACTGTACCTTCAAATTGTATCAGTGGCATAGCGGACCAATCTATATTAGAGATCACTCTGGGACTACCGACAACAATTAACTGAGTCTTTGATGGATTAATCTTTAAGCCGTAATTTTTACTCCATTCACTAATATGCGCTAGATCCAGGTTCATTGTGTCTAGTGCCTCTGATAGCTGGTTAAGTGGGGCCTGGCTGTATATCTGTAAATCATCTGCATACAAGTGGTAGGATGAAACTAGTTTCTGGGAAATAGAATTGATAAAAATCGCGAAGAGTAGTGGGGATAAAACGCCGCCCTGCGGTACGCCAACTGTTGTATTGCACCATGAAGAGAATGACTCTTCTATGCGTATACGTTGTCGACGACCAGACAGGTAACTTTGAAACCAATCAACTGCCGTTGGAGATATGTTAATAGAGCGAAGTATACTCACCAGGACGTCGAAATCTACAGTGTTGAATGCATTGCTAAAATCCAGGAGCGAAAGAACTGTTATGTGTCCTCGATCCATGGCTAGCCTTATGTCATCTGTGATGTGTACCAAAGCAGAAACAGTGCTGTGCCCAGGTCGAAAGCCGGATTGAAATGGATTTAGTATGCTGTTTCTACTAAGGAAGGAGCTAAGTTGGGTATGGATTAGGCGCTCAAAGACTTTGGAGAGGAATGGTAGAATAGAAATAGGTCGATAATCAGAAAATGTGGAGGGCTTGGATTTTTTTGGAAGGGGAGTAATTTGCGCTTCTTTCCACGCAGATGGGAATTTGCCACAGGATATAGAGTGATTGAGTATATGACACAAGATGGGTAGGATTTGGTCGAGGATAGGGAGTATCATATTCCGACTGACACAGTCACTGCCTACTGCGCTGGATGTTATTGACGTTATGCTCTGCTTAACACCACAAACCGTAAATTGATCAAAGACAAAAGTTGGATATTGAGGAGTTGGAAGAGATGAAAGATAGTTAAGTGTGTTTGCTTTAGTTGTCCCGTCAATATTGGACGAAGATGAGAAGTGATGATTCAGTGAATCGAGATTTATATCTTTAGGAATTGAGTCATGGCGAGATTTTCCAACTCCTAGTGTTCTCAGGAACTTCCAAACCTTAGCTGGTTCTCCATTTTCCACAGAGGTATGAATATGCTGGCGTTGTGCGTTCCTACACATCTTGTTGCAGAGATTCCTAATTGCTACATATTTGTCTAAATTATATTGAGTGGGACGGCACTTGTACCTACATTTAGCAGCAGCTTTTTTAGACATAATTAGCTTTATTTCATCGGTAAGCCAAGGAGAGGGTAAATGTTTGATTTTGACAGCTCGGGCCGGTGCATGGACATTATAGAGACTGATTAAATTGTTTGTAAGCATTGCTACTTTAGTGTCAATACATTGGGTTGCTAAGAGAGGGGTCCAGTCAATGTTGAGGGCATCTTCACGAAGCTTGTCACGATCCATAGCTCCAAAACTGCGCTGCAAAAGAATTCTCGGCTTTGCCTTGGGAGGTCGGATTTTATAAGACAAATATATCAGATCGTGGTATGAGAAAGCATCAGCTGAACATTGGCCATGTTTGATGGCATGTCCAGGTGAAGAAACTAAGATGAGGTCTAGAAGAGTAGGGATACAGTTAGGAAAGTGGTGGGTTACATCAAGAGGAAGTATAGACAAGTTGCTAGATTCAACTATACGGGTAAGTGATGACGAACGATGGTCATTTTTCTTAAGGCACGTGTTGAAATCACCCATTATAATAGTGTGTGTATAAGTTGGAGTCAGATTTTCTAGAAGAAGTTCAAAAGAGGAGAAGTAGTCAATATTTGAAGAAGGAGAGTAGTACACGCCAAAAAGAATCTTAGTGTGATACAGTTCTACTTCCAAGAAAAGATGCTCGCCTGCGTTTGCCGGTGGTGGTTGTGCAGACATATTCACTATTGAGTATGGAATATAAGAGCGTAGATATATAGCTACACCCCCACCACGACCAATCGCGCGATCGTTTCTTATAAGAGTGAATCCTGGAAGAGTGTAAGAAATTGTAGGCAGAAATGGCCTGAGCCACGATTCTGTGATTAGGATTGCATGGATGTTTTGACAGTTAAAGGTTGCCAGCATATCTGGGAAATGGGCTGGAATACTCTGGGCGTTTATATGGACTGCATTGAAATTCCTCGGCACATCGGTAAACAGAGACCGTAGGGTATGTTCAAGTGTTGTTGAGCTAGTAAAGCTATCATCAAGACTGTCTGCTGTGTAAAAACTTTCATTATCACTACAAGACAAATCATCAGACATATTATATATATAGAATTGTAATTTAATAAATAGATAAATATAATATATATATTATATACTACTTGTAGATTAAATAAATTAATGAATAAAATAATATAAATATGACACTCAAATAACACTCAAATGTATTAGTCCACCGGCCAGTTGCGTGTTAAAATAGTTAAAATATACAGGTAGAATAAAATACCTACTATACTAATAATTAAAATACAAGAGCAAAATTACAGTTGATACAATGTATTAAACAAGTTTAATATGAAATTGTCCAGGTTTAAGTGTTGGCCCAAAAGCCTCTTGTCCATTGTCAATTTTAGAGCTCAGAATTATGATGAAAACGAAACGCGTAATATGACATTTAGACGTGTTTACATGAGTGAAGTGAGCTTTACCTTATTAAATAATTTTAAAATTTATAATTTTAAAATGACAACGTCTACACATTCACAAAATTATAATAACAATCAAAGTGATTTCAAATTTCATCATTGAATCAAATTTTAGTCTGAGTACGAAGAATTATCCCCAACACTAATTACAAATGGAGTATAGGAAACCGGAGTTTGGAAACCGGGTTCCTTGAATGAAGGCTTTTTTTATATGTCTATGTAACTGGTTTTAGGCTTTTTTATACATCTAGGTAACTGGGTTCCAAGAAGGATATATATTGGTATGATCAGCGATCACACAATCATACAGCTTGTATGGTCACTGAGTATTATGTATTCCTCACTGAATACTAGTTACATGCAATATTGTAGGTATCAGAAAAGAAAAAATCCTATTACTTTACTTGGATACTGGTATCTTACGAGGATCATTTCTTCTTCTTAGGATACTGGTTCCCAAACTCTGGTTACATACGCGGCCGAAGGAACTATGTGCGCTCCACATTCCAATCGCTGACGGCATATACGCAATGACAATGAGCACGCGCGGAGTGCTCAGTTTGAAGTCGGTACAGTTGCCGATTGAACAACGAGGCTTCAGCGTTGGCTCTCCTTTCGGAGTTTTTGGTCAGACCTCAGCGCTTCCCATAAACATCGTATGAGCCAAACTAAGAGGAGTAAGTGGTCAGGTGCAAGCGTGCAGCGGGCGGTAGCGCGGTACTGACTGGTTCTGCAGCTCGGGCGACTTCTGCGCGAGCTCGGCGAAGGCCTCGCCCAGCGCGCGCTGCGTGTGCGCGGCCGCCGCCAGCTGCGCCGTGAGCGCGCCCGACAGGCGCAGCACGCCCGCGTACTTGCGCTGCGTCTCGCGCAGCATCTCGATCTGCGCCTCCAGCTCTGCACAGGGGGCAACACATGTGACATTCGGTGCGAATATACTCACTCGCCGCGAGTTGAATCCACCATGTGTTGAATTCCCCACGGGTTTTTTTTTAAATATTTCAACAGAAGCTACTAATATTCCCTCTAACCCCTCCAACTAAGCTAAATTGCTTGTGCTAGGAGTGGTTTCACATCGGTAGTGTAATGGCCAGGATTCGATCGTAAAGCCGACTTCGTAACCACTAAGCTACCGACGCTTGTGGTGAATGTGCGGTTTGAATTTAGCAAGTTCAATTTCGTTTTTAATTTAAGTTCACTGTGCATGACAGGGTACTTGCTGCGCTTAGCCATACCACGGGAATCCAAACTTTAGTGTCGGTCTGCGTCCACTTGCGCGGTCGGCGGGCTCACCTGTGTCCACGGTGCGCGAGCTCTTGCCCAGCTTCTCGTAGAGGATCTGCTTGGTGCACTTGTAGGTGGACACGCCCCAGTTGCGGATGGCGTCGAGCTTGGTGGAGCCGGCGCGCAGCAGCGTGCTGCTCCCCGCGCCGTTCTGCGACACATCGGGCGGCGCTGTCCACGCGCACAACCGTTATATCACTATTGTTGTGGCCCGCTAATATATTCTAAATAAATAAATCTATCACACCACTAATGCTGACATTGAAAATATTGACTTGTGCAAGATAGAGTTGGACCACTATAAATAACAAATAACTCCTTGCAGAATTATTTAAACTGAAAATATTAAGATGGGCATCTCCTTTAAAACTAGGCTGCCAGTCAAAAAGGACCACATATTATATTGTGGTACAGTACAGAGAGACGTGTGTCAAACTGGGAAGTCTAACAAATCTGATAAGGAAGGAATACATATTGTCAATACTTTTAGAAAATGAATCTGGCACTATTAAAAGCCAACAGTTTTAAATTATTGGAATATCCAGAGTACTGGAATGTACACAAATGAAATTATAATGACTTGTAAAAATGTTGATGTATTAGTATTCTGTAGTCAGTTTGATCATTGTAAATATTTCATATTTCACCCAACATGTTGTAAGCATAACTGAATCTAATTTAATGTAAATGTTCCACTTATCAAAAGAGTACTCACAGAAGTTTTATTAAACATTTCATACAATTAAAAAATATGTTGCACAACAACTCAAGTACCTACACATTATGGAGCTGCTTGAGCACTAGTTAACGAGTCAGTGGCCTAATTCTAGTGATCTTGGAGATAGTTCACATCCTCAGCTACCTACTATCAATCACTATCAATGTTTGCACAAAATGTATAGGTAACTAGAGATTTTGTCATACAAATTTATATTTTTTGAAGTCATTTAATAAGAAAGACATTTTTTCAAGAAACTTATTTAGAACTAGCTTTTGTCCGCGGCTCCGCCCGCGTGGATGTCGGTTATCGCGACCAAACATAGCCTATGTCCTTTCTCATGGTCTAATCTACCCCTATACCAAATTTCATCAATTCAGTGATTTAGGCGTGAAAGCGTAACATACAGACTTTTTAGATCTTTACCTACTGCTTTTTCTAAATACACAAATAATCTACTTTTCTTTTACATACCATAAGCTGGTGGAAAAGGCATAGAGCGGGACGTAGGGAACTTGGCTTCTGTTCCCGACGTGATTGAGTCACTGGACTCACGAATAGGTGGCGTGTCCTTCAACATCTCGTGGATACTACGCTCCGATTGCCTACAACACGTATACTCTCATTAATTAAGCCCACAAGAAGTTTGCGGCACAGCACACGTTCAAATAGTACATGTAATAACAAACAGTAACACTCCGGTAATAAAGTACAACTCTGTAAAATATGACACACCATTTAGACATTTTGGTAGAAAGCAGATCCTCTCTCACAAATAAGCGCAGTGATGCCGCTAGGCACTTCGATACTGTTTAGATATGCGGAAAAACTAACATATTTCAAAGGAAAAACCGCAGCTTTTCATAAATTTTATCAATATTCAATTGACGCTGAAAAGAACACTTTTGAGCTTTGCGTTTGACAATGACAAATTGACAAATGACAATGACAAGAGGATCCCCCGACCCCGGTCTCCTACTTCTTCTTTTTTTTATGTCAGGTGATGAATAACTGCATATTCGTCCAAAGAACATGATGCAATACATTTTTATTCAGTATTTCGTTTAAATCATGGAACAGGGGAAAAGATGTTTCAAAAAGAAAACTAAAATAATATAATTTTACTTTGGACTGCTGGTCGGACTGGATTTGGACAGCTAAACTCAAATTCAAAGATAGGGTTACCTCAGAGTTGAAAATAGTCATCTCGTTACCCCAACGCAACGAGATGACTATGCTCGTGCGAGTTAACATGGCACCTGCCTCGAAGACACCCTCCTCCCGCTTCCCCGCGCGCGACCCCGCTCTCGCCGTGCGAGGCTAGTAGCGTCAGCGTACACGCCTCCCACTCCCCCGCGCAAAGCCTCGAGCCAGGTGCCATGTTAACTCGCACGAGTTGTACCATTGCCATCTGAGCTCTACCTACACCACGGAACCATTTTCGGCTTATTCTCCTCCACTTTGCACGATCTCGGACATCCGTAGCAGCATTTCATCTTTTCTGTAGTCAAACTAAGCACTAAATTCTTCTCCCACCACGGCACGGTGGAAGCATGTGTACGGAGGTCAGCCTGAGATTGGAAAGGAGGGAGGGGTGTTTACTTTTTTAGTGCGGAAATAAATCCGTTTTTCGAAGACTTCACAAATTTTCATTTCCCCTGCGAAGTTTGCATGATTTGAGATTGACATGGTCATTAACATTAATCCATACTAATATTATAAATGCGAAAGTAACTCTGTCTGTCTGTCTGTATGTTACGCTTTCACGCCTTGACCACTGAACCGATTTTGATGAAATTTGGTATAGGGATAGGTTAGTCCTTGAGAAAGGACATGGGCTATGTTTGGTCGCGATAACCGACGTCCACGCGGGCGGAGCCGCGGTTTTGCCCGCGGCTAGTAGCGTATATAACACTCACCGGTTTATTTACCATGTTTAGGTACTATTTTTATAGAGTAACTGCTATTTCGGCACCCGATCAAGCGCCAAGATCCCGGCGCGGCGGCTGGCGGCACGTACTGACGACCGCCGAGCTAGTTATTAGTGGGCAGACCGTATCTGTCTAACCTTTTCTTTTTTGCACTCGTTAATAACGCGCGTCCTACCTCTGTCTGCGTTCTCGCACTGTACTCGATCGTGTTTTTGACTTCTTCTATCGTGGTGATGGCGCCTCGGCCCTCAAATTATCTTTTCCCAGTGTGCTGCCACCTGTATGGCGTTCTCGGAGGTGCACATAAGGTCCTGCGGTACATGTGTATGGGCATTTAGCACATGTCAACAGATGGGCCATTATCTGTGGAGTAACTCCACATTCACATCGCAGGTCCGCCCCCTCCGAGAACCCCCGTCTGGCCCGGCATTCCTTGCTTCGGCCAACCCGAGTCCGGAGTCTCTTTAAAGACTTCTATCTGGTCCAGGGCAAATCATGTCCAGGCGGGAGTTCCTACGAAAGCGGGACGAAAGAGGTTGGTAGTGGACCCTGTGCTCTCCAGTGTTCGATTCTGGCTTGAGAGGGGTCACCGACAATTGGGCCAACGCACGCCCAGAAACTCCTGCGGCTTTTCAGCCTTAGTGGCACTTGAGGGTGACCAGTAAGGGGGTTTCGCCGGTCCGACTCCAGCTTGCCCCTCTCGACGACGCCAGCCAGTGGATATAGCAGCCCTACCGGGGTCGGCTTGAGGCCAGTTATTATCCGGCAGGTTTCATTTAGAGCTAAGTACATCCACTAGCCCAGCATGGCTGGATCGGCACCATACGGGCAAGCATATTCCCCCGCAGAATAACACAGTGCCAAGCCCGTTGTTCGCAGTACCCGCGCACAGTGTGTTATAGAAGCCGACTTGCGGTCATGTGTGGTTTATATGTCTATTTGATGGGCACCATCGTGATGAAGAATTGGCAGAAATCCCGATACGATAATCTTCTCTCGTTTTAGAGATATTAATTTTTGCTATGAGAGGTCAATGACCTTAAGAAAATCTTTATTTATTTTTATTGGGAAAATTATGACCCCATTACACTTTATAAGCACTCAGAGTAGTGTAACTGTATGCTATATATTTATATTAAAAAGTAGAAGACAGTAGCTTTAGTAGTCTGAGAAATATTAAATATTTTCTGTTTTTCACAATCCATCCCGTATAGCACAGGGGCGTGCCGCGTGATGGTGGGGCTGTGCATCTGCATCACAGCTGAGCACTGCGCGGCCTGCTTCTTTTAAAATGTTTAACTACCTACCTTTTAATTTTTATAATAAATTATACTAGTATCAAACTAGTATTATACTAGTATTTTATCAAATATGTAAGTAAGATAGACAATAATGTAATATAATAATGTAATAATGTATAATCAATTTAAAATAAGTTATTCTACACAAACCCTATCTGGGTTTACAGGATAACTGAATTTGTATGAAGAATATTGTAATAATTAATAAATAAATAAATAATAAAAAAAAAATTTTTGATAATTGTTCATTAGCGTTGTAGCATTTTATTTTTGGTTATTACTATGCACAATAGTGTCGTCTACAATATCCTAAAATTTCACAGGCTACAAACGTACGTTAAAGGAGAAAAAGCGTTTCTAAGTTTTTTAGAAATTTCTATGGAAATAGGGTTGTCAACATTTAATTAATTACAAATATTAAAATCAAAGTTTTTAGGAGATTAAGGTTGAGAAGAGGTTAAGGAAGGAGAGAGGTTTATGTAGATTGTAGCACCAACTCCATGTTGACGTGGTAAATAATTCCAAAAGTAAATAAAGACTAATAATAAGTTTTTTGTTTTTAATTTTTCGGACTCCTCATCGGAGTGAATTAATACTTCTTCTGATGAAAAAGAAAGTGTCTCAAGACAAATCTATGAAGCGTAACATTTTCTGTCCCGGGTTTTAACAGAGAAAGGACCTTCTCGGGTAGGGCTGTGGCAAGTCAACGAACATGGTTGTTATGTTTGGATCTGAGGATTCCAAAGCTCGGAGAAATAAATCGAGAATGGTAGTTTGGCGATTTAATTTTCGCGTATGATGCTCGCGATCATAACGCCAAAACTTATTTCTCGATTCACCGGCTTGTTCTGAAAGCATACCAATCGGCAAGGAAATCGATTCTATAATGTTTTCACCATGTATCAGTATTTTATGCAAGGTGACTGACATATAAAACCACTTATAGTGTTCCACATATATCTAGTGGCGAGATCATAGCAAAATACTTTAAACTTTTTAGAATCTATTTCCAAACCGCTTCTCCAGTCATCGTGTACTGATATTGGATTTTAGCATATGCCTAACGAGGGACCCTTCCCAATACCACACGATGACCTTCATAAAAGAAAATTGCCAGGTAGCATATCTTTTCCCAAAAAAAAATGCGTTAGAGCGATTTTTGGATTAGACCCACTGGACTCTTGCAGAAAACCTTTTCAAGAAAATAAATTATTAACAATTACTTCCATCTACATATTCGAGATAGCTCTTTTTGTTAAAAATAACCCAAAACTATTTGAGAAAGCATGCATAAATAAAAAATACCTTGCAAGAGATGTAACCAAACTAGCAGTCACCCGGTCTGTAAGGACTTTTAATCAAAGTAATTGTAACTGCATGATTGTTAAAGTTTACAATCACATACCAAGAACACTAAGGGTACCTTTTCCAAAATTTAGGAAGGAATTGTTTAAATGGTTAACTGAAAAGTGCTTTTACACAATTCGTGAATTTCTAGATAATAAATGTACCTAATTATTATAAGAATTAATAATTAATATAAGTAAAATATTATTTAAAAAATTTCATTAATGCCTAATTCGTGTAAAAAATTGTATTTCTAATTAATTTAATACTGACTTTTTTCTATTATTTATTTAAATTCTTATTTTTTTTTTGATGTGATATCTTAAGAACTTATAAACATTATATAATACCTAATGATCTAAAGGCTAACAAATTTTGAAAAAATGTTAACGTTAGAATGAGAAGAATTTTGTGACTGTAGCTAAAATTTGACAATTGTTTAATGACAAAGTTTGCATGTCGATAGATCGGCGAGACACACTGCACGCTTAGAAACCATACTATGTAACATCCTTCACACTGTGTTTCATGCAAATAAAGATTCTATTCTATTCTATAGTATATTTACAATAAGTACATAATATTTACCTATAACGTCAATAATGAGTCATCAGTAAGAACTTTGCGGATCATAAATGGTACATTTCACACAATAACTTAATTTTTGACAACCCTAAGCAAGATTTTTTAAAAATCATATCTTACGAAACGCGTGTTTTACGCGTCTGGTTTTTTTTGTGGCAATACATATTAAAATTATACATATAATTCAATTTGAAACAAATGCTACAATGCAATAGTTTTTGAATAAAAAAATATTTAAGTTATCATAGAAAATATTTTTTTTCTTTTTTTTAGTACTCCAGTCATCAATTATTTATGTGTACATTTATTCTTTAGGTTAACATTCATTATGTTTATAAAAAAATTATAGGTAAAAATCATAAAGAAATCAGCTATAAAGTTTTTCTGATTTCTATGGATTTTTCTCGATTTTTTTAATTTCTCAAAAAGTATGACGCGTACATCAACGAAAGTTTTTTTAAGTAGTTTATCTTAAAATTCTCTTAATGAAGAGTTTATAAAACGGAGATGTCCGCAAATCGGCTTCTATAACACACTGTGCCGCGGTATGGCCCCCCAGTTTGTGTTTTTG
The DNA here is from genome assembly GCA_914829495.1 of Eilema sororculum. Taxonomy (NCBI): domain Eukaryota; kingdom Metazoa; phylum Arthropoda; class Insecta; order Lepidoptera; family Erebidae; genus Eilema; species Eilema sororculum. Next base: position 19,695,124 of record OU618556.1, read on the forward strand.
ACATACTTACAACACTCACTGAATCGACTCGCACAGGGTTTGAAGTTATAGGTCTTGTGAACAGTTGAAACCTATCTTCCCGGTAAGTTCTTGTAATTTTTAATTTCAATTGCTTCTTTCACCATTCTGGGTATGTAGTGTCGTTCTGTGGAGAGAATCTGAGGGTTGTGTAACTTCATAAGTGCACCGTGATCATGGCGCTTGGAACAACGCCGAAATATCAGTTAAGTACTCAATAAAAACATTAAACATGGTAAAAATCCTGGTGAGTGTTACACTACCCCTGTGAAGTTGTGGAATCGGCCTAATGATGCAGAGGTCCCAGATTCTAATCCTGTCCATTAGCCATTACCTTTACTGTGAACTCACACGCTAACACAAGCAATTTCGCGTAACTGGAAGATTCAACAGAACAAACAACATACCTATTATATATGTACACATTATACAATTTTGTTTTGTTTATTATGGGTTTCAGAGCTAAGGTGATGAACCTTTATTGCTGACTGTACATACATTTACCAATAAACAATACCAAAGAGTAAAAAATAACACTTGATAACATTTTATTGATTGCAAACATTACCATTCCTTGCATAACATAATAATAACATATCATTTCCACCAGGTTCATACAGCGCCTAGTTCTCCGACTGACTTAGCCAAATATAATATTTGTGCTGTCAATTTCATCATTATTGGCATACCAGAAGTCACGTTCTAAGCCTTTACAGTTTCTTTGTCACCTGAATCATTGTTGAGTTCCTCTGATTCAGCTTTGAATTTATCCTGGAAAACAAACCGCATTTAAGAACCCTACAATATCAATATAATGAACACATAATATGTACATAGTGATATCCTATAACCTATCTAGACTCAAACTATACTACGAACAGCTTGTAATTCTAGACTGGATAAATATGCTTTTTCTGTAAATTCATACATGGTAATAGATGGTTCATACATAATAATAATTGGATATCGAAGAAGTATGTAATAGATATTTACCAAATCATATATGACTTTTACCACAAGCGAACAGCTGGGGCAGGTTGCTACTTCTTCACCCGCCATTAACTCTTCCTGTAAATTAAAAGATATACATGTAAAGTACCTACATCATTATGACGACATACCAATTGCGTTTAAAGTTTGCGGCTTTTGCGGAAGCGACTGCTGTCTGACCTTCCTACTTCCAAGCAACTAAATACATGTAAATATATAAAAGAGATATATTTTTTTTGTTATAATTAATTCTAACCTTACTTATTTGGAATCTATCACCACAGGGACAAGGGTAATAGTACATTTCTTCATCTTCCTCAAACTCAAAGTCTTCAATTTCTATTTCATCGTGAAATATCGTCATTTTGTTTATATATTAATGTATCTGCAAGATATACACCAACTTCGCACATTGCACATGATCACAACCACCACAACAAGTCCATTAAGCTAAGTGAGTCTTATTTCACGAACAACAATTTATTGACAAGATTTATTGCAAAACAGTATTTATTCCCCTGCATTACGGTTTATAGTCAGACAGCCATTTATTTATTTCATAATATTTAATCGTAAGTTTATTGGACCATACCTCAATGCGTCAACTGTCAAAACTCAAAAGTGTCAAAACAATATACTTTAACTGTACGTTCCATTTTACATCATAAACTCAACTTATTATCATCAACAATTTAATAACACATGGCATAAAGGTCTTGTAACCAAGCCAAAAATATACAGTGAATCATGTCAATTTTTGCGTGACGTATATATATACGCCAACACGTCATTTGACTTTGACATTTTGTTTCATTTTTGTGGGGGAAGATCATAGACATAAATATACAGACGTGAAGCTACTACGAAATTCATTCATAAAATCATATTAGGAAAACGCCAATTCTTCATCTTGCTTTCCAACGTAGTGGGGATGTAGTAGCACCTGATTGGTCAAATAAAATTGCTAGTGATGCGGTGATAGAATTTTAATTATCGATATTTTCCCAAATATTTAAAGAACGAAGACCACTTTCCATACATAGTGAATGACTTTTGAAATGCCGTTGACTTTTTATTATTCTATCGCATAATGGTACTGGTATTACTGATGAATAGATACTAAAATATTTTTTACAAAAAAAAAAAAACAAAAATATTAAATAAAAATTCGATTTTTTTTTTTGTCCAAATGTGCCAATGTGTTATGTACCTGGAGTACTACTAAATATATATATATATATATATATATCGTTACTCAAAGACTGTAAAGAATCTTTGTAGATTCTACGTCCTTCTGGGCGAATTATTCGAAACTCCGGCTATCACAAGGAAAGTCTGACAGAACGCCATAAGCACACTGCAACCTGAGAATACAAATAATCGGCATCCACTTAAGCTAATCACTTAATTTTTTCTTTCAAATGTATAAATTTTTAGTCTGTGCCCTTTTTATATCGATAAGTAGTTATCGACAGTTTACTGGATTCCCTACTAGGCCGCCATACTGCTTTCCATTCATTCATAAAATCCAAGTTTAGGTAGGCAGTTTTTTTTCGTAGGTATGGCACCTCTTGATATACTCTAAGGGGAAGATGATCGTGGTGGTCTCAGCGAATTTGTTGTAATAATATTTAAGTGTGGCAGTGAGTGAACTAGTGCCCGTGCCGTTCAAAATATTTAAATTATACGGTAAATCATTATACAGCAACAATGTTTAGTTGGTTGAAGAAAGAAGGTGAAAAAACGGAAAGTATCGAAAATGTCGTGGAAGGTCTCAAAAGGATTTATAAAACAAAACTTTTACCACTGGAATTGCACTATCAATTTCATGACTTCCATTCGCCACAACTTGAAGAACCAGATTTCGATGCAAAACCTATGATACTGCTCGTCGGGCAGTATTCGACAGGTAAAACGACATTCATCAAATATCTATTAGAACGAGAGTTTCCCGGCATCAGGATAGGGCCGGAGCCTACTACCGACAGATTCATCGCAGTTATGTTCGATGAGAAAGAGGGAGTAATACCCGGAAATGCGCTCGTCGTCGATCCCAAAAAACAATTCAGACCACTCAGTAAATTCGGCAACGCCTTCCTAAACAGATTCCAGTGTTCAACAGTTAGCTCGCCGGTGCTACGAGGCATATCGATCGTGGACACGCCCGGCATTCTGTCGGGAGAGAAGCAGCGTGTCGACCGAGGCTACGACTTTACTGGAGTGCTGGAGTGGTTTGCGGAGCGTGTCGATCGCATCATCTTGCTGTTCGACGCCCACAAACTCGATATATCTGACGAATTCAGGCGCAGTATCGAGGCTCTCAGAGGGCACGATGACAAAATTCGTATTGTATTGAATAAAGCTGACATGATTGACCATCAGCAGTTGATGCGAGTGTATGGTGCCCTAATGTGGTCACTAGGCAAGGTGCTGCAAACGCCAGAGGTGGCCCGTGTCTATATCGGATCTTTCTGGGACCAGCCACTGCGTTACGATGTCAATAGGCGGCTATTTGAAGACGAAGAGCAGGATCTTTTCAGAGATATGCAATCCTTGCCACGAAATGCAGCTTTACGGAAACTGAATGACTTGATCAAGCGAGCTCGCCTTGCTAAGGTTCATGCATATATTGTTAGTGAGCTTAGGAAAGAAATGCCTTCAATGTTCGGTAAGGATGGTAAGAAAAAGGACTTGATAAAGAATCTAGGACAAGTGTATGATCGTATCCAAAAAGAGCAGCAGATATCGCCTGGCGATTTCCCTGATATCAAAAAAATGCAAGAAACATTAGCAAATCATGATTTTACAAAATTCCACCCATTGAAGCCCAAGTTACTAGAAGTAGTGGATCACATGCTCGCCACGGACATCGCACGCCTCATGGACATGATCCCACAGGAAGATGTCAACATCGTCAACGAACCTCTGATAAAGGGTAAGTCACTCAGTTTTGTTATTATTCCCTTTATTACTATTTATCTTTACTGAGGAAATTGAAAAACTGACATCATAAATATATTACTCATATTTTCATAGAAATAAACTTTTAAAATGCTGATAGTATCAAACTGTGAAATACTTCAGCATAAGTACACACATATTACGTACACATGGGAGTGGCACTTATCACACAGTCGACAAGGCTGCCTGTGTAAGACGGCACGAAGACAAGTTGGTAGTGCCTCATATGACTTGCAGCATGTCTGGAAATCATTTTATTACTAGATTTAAACATATTTATTGTTTATTGCCTTAGACACTAATTGGTTTTTGTAGCAAGTTGTAAAAGAATGAAATGTGTTGAGCTGAAAGTGTGCTCAGTAATAATAGGCATTTGAAAAACAGCAATCACACAATACATGATATTATGTGTTGTACACTGAGTTACAACTATTGAACCAAAATATGAATTTACATAGTGATAACATAACAAGTTATTGTATTGTCTTTGTTCATAAACCTATTTAAATATACCATAATACTTATAAACATTTGACAATATCATATTTCATAGAACTATATTTTAATGATGGGAATATAATATTTTTATTACTTTATTATCTGACTTGATTTGTAATTGTTCAATAATAATGGCAGCTGTGTTTTACTATAGTGATTTGAAATTAGAACACTTTGAGACTGCAAGGAAACACACTGAATTAAACAGTGTCTTGATTTATTCAGAACCAATGAATTGCAGACCTCTGGAGCAATCTGATATCCTAACAAGTTCAAGCTGTGCATAGGAGCAGTGGTACCTCTAATTTGGGAAGCAGTAAACCTCTATACAAATGACTGTACATAGATACAGTGGGTGTTTTCAAATCCAACAGGTTTCAATGTAAACACAATGTTGTGCAGAGCCAAAAGGTCCTAATTTAACATTTGATCTCTCAATCCTCCTAAGTAATGTTATGTTATTTACTACCAGCTATTCTACAAAAAAGTTAATTAGTTTTACATAAAATCTTAATGCTAGTTTGATAGTCTATTCATCAAATAATCAAGAGAGGAAATATTTAATATGAAGGTTTTTTATCTTTAGTTAATAGCTCTTGAAACATTCCACCTCAGTGCTAGATGTGACTTATCTCAAGATATTGACCTGGATGTGTTATCGCGGTGATAACGTGCCGGCGGCGATTCGCTAACGGTTCTGTTTCAACTGCGGTTAAGCAAGCGCTATAATTAGAATTATTAAATTATGATGTTTGACCTCATCACTTAGGTACTTAAGTGGAAAAACATGTGTAATGGACTTTACTACAAACCTACGAAAAACAAAACATTCGGAAATTATTGCGAGGTTAAGAAGACCATATTCATAAAGAGCGTGAGAGCATTCGACCGCACTGTCTAGACGCTACGTGTTCGATTCCCGCTCAGTGCAATGTTGTACACTTAGCAATAAATGGGAATTAATGCATAAGGATCGTAAGACCCAGTAAGAATCTTCTAATTTCTTCTAGAATGGTTCTAACCATCGTTCTGTAGCGATAGGGATAAAAATAACCATTTGACGTAAAATCTTATTAGTTTTCAGAGTAGAATCGACTTAGTTTTTTTAAGTGAACTCTCAAGTTCTATAGTATTTGTGTTTTGCTGTCATGCGCAAGTGATTTGGTCACGGTGTACAATATTGTCGAACAGAAAGTCTTGAGTGCAAACAAATGTAGCTGTGCAGTAGTTGACATTGGTTCCTCTGTACCTAGTGCACACGTACGTACTCCGGCGAAAGTGCCGACCACGCACGCTGCAGCGCCCCGCAGACACGTTCTGATTGTCGCCACTCATCATTATAATTAACCGTATACCTACTGCATAAAATAAACCTCATATTAGGATATCTATCATGTTGGTGGCCGTGCTCACTCTCTCCATCTTCTTCACAGTTAGATAGCGAATGTGAGAATGGGTCGCAGTCGCGCTCCTACAGTTGTTGTACACGTATTTTAGTAAAACCTATTTTAATTCGCGACACGTGTGATAAAACAGTTTCTCTATCGTTATTGTGTGCATGCTGCGTGCTCAGTTCAGAATTAGCACATAACTACATTTTATTTTGTAATCTCTTCCAAGTGTCGTTAACAAATTGTCTTTGTTAAACGGATAAACTGCGGAAAGTTTACGACTTTATGAGCTGATCGAACTTTACTGTGAGGAATGCATTTTGAGGGTGTTCCCCAGATTTCTAATTCTAATAAGATGACATAGGTAATGAACTTACAATCCTCCTATCCGATTCTGCATGAACCCAGAGTTGCGTAACTGAGTGAACTTTTGGACATGAGATGCGATTCGTGCTATATTACTTATCTCTTCGGTGATTTCGGACTTGACCCCACCGTACATTATTAGCAGTTTCGGTATATTTTGTGTAGGAAAAAATATAATGACGTAAACCCGGAACTTCTTTGTAAGTTCCGTTCTTGAAGTAGTGCGAATTTACTTAACACTACCAAATTCTACAGACCCATACTGTATTATTTCAACATATACCTATGTCAATTTAGAGTACACCACGTTTTACTCAAGGAATTTTATTGGGTAAAACGTAATACTTAACCCCGATTGGTTCATCTTGATAGCAGTTATTATGGTCGGTGAAATCTGACTTCAGTTGTCGAACAACCCTATCGAAATAAATATGTGAGAGTTTTGCCCTTCTTTAGACCATAATAACGTAACTTCTCTTCCCCCTGAAAGAAATCTACACATCCTTAACTCCTGCGAGGCGATTTTATAATAACAACTTTAGTCGCAGCGAGTGTAACGTAAACGTTTGAACTCGTAAGAGGATTTGGAACTACACGTTAGCGATGGCTGCCTAGTGCCCGTACCTGTTCCCAATGCACGCAATGCCACAATGGCACACAATGCCCGTGCTCTAGCCATCGCTAATCAATCTAATCATATAATTTCCTGCTAACCTACTCGACAGTCGACACGCACCTACCTCACCTCCTAATACTCAAACGGGTCACATTTATTCGTATTTTCCTCCATATTTAGTAATTTACGTTGATGTATTTCTTTTTAATTTATCGTTTATTTGCGCAGGGTGCAAAACGGTTTAAAGCTTGTAGCCACAACGGTTTGCCTCTTATGAATCAATTAGGAGCTGGACTGGACAATCACCTATAGATAGCTGGCTAACAATGACCCTGTAGTGAGGTATTCAGGAATCTCTGATATGAATACCAAATGTTCGGAACATTCGCGACTCGTATCACGTCATTATCAGTGTACCGAGTGTAGGTACCGCTCGTAGTGTAGTATTGATTGCTCTACGCGTATGTGCTAAGTACGGTGGCATAATCACTGTTATCGCACCGTGGCTGTTACGCGACGGTTACGTACTGTCCAATGATAAAACCAAGTTCTTAAGTCCGACGCGACGACGGTTCGAGGTCCGATGTGCAAAATCTTTATTTAATACAGAATTCATCTGAGGTATATTTTATTCCCCTAAAATAATATGGAGATTTTACACCCATATTTGGTAAAAAAAGATTGGTTTAACAGCCAGCCTGTTATCCATCTAATAAACACATTTGACGACTTCGTGTGTTACCAGTGTTACTGAGAGTGTACTCAATAATTTTTCACAATCCGGTAATCAAACCCTGGACCTCCTCGTGACTTTGATCCCATCATTTTGAACTCGCTCTCTGTCGCTGGTCTGATTCTGCACTGAACGCTACTCAGCTGAATGGTGTTTTTATAGGAAAATGATGTTATTTGAAATTACTGTCTTTACCGTAACGTACGCAAAACGAATAGTGGTCCTTCAGTCTTTGGCAGTAATTGCTTCTGATTTATATTTATTACAATAAACTAAGCTGCGAGTGCCCCCGATGACGTCATCCCGCTATTAAATGCAGTTCAAGAGTCATTCATTACTTACATAAAATATTGTTGCTATCCTTTACGCGTCGGGAGCTTGTTATTGGTACTGCATACATTTATGTAAACTATGTCTATGTTATTCGCACCACCAGCTATCTGGTCATCTTCTTAACGGTATTTAGTAGGTCAACTAATACTGTAGGTACACGACACGACATTTCCAAATATGACACTTAACGTCGCCCCTAGGCTCTTGAACCAATGCTCTCCTAGTGGTCGAAATTCGAATCAAAAAGCTCGTGAATATCTAATAGCACAGATAAATAATAAAACTGGAGAAAAACGTCGGTACTGAACTGTTAGTTTTTGCCCATTTTTGCACTTTGCACAGATAAGAATGAAGATTTTCCTCCCTCCGAGGCATTTAGATGCAGCTAACTTGTTAATAGCTATTAGTAGTTTTTCTTATGCCTTTTGCTAAGTACTTAGCTACCATTGTCAATGCAGGTTTTTGTAAATATGCTAATGGGGTTCAAATGTACATAGTTACGGCAATTCATTTTAATTATGTTTTGATCATCATTGTTGCTATGTAGATTACATGTACCTACACATTTTCTTTTACTTAATCACAGTTCAGTACTTACTCACGCTTACTTAGCGCGCCCTGCGGTTTACCCCAGTTTTAGTTTTTCTTGACTTGCAATCGAGCAAAGCAGAACTGGTTACACATTTATATTTCTAAGTTCGCTACAAGGTTTGACCTGTAGTATTTTATTTTCTTTTTAATAAAATCGCTTCTATTTTTATTCAGGCTATAGTATGTCCCTTCCCTCCCTATCGAATTACACTGATATTCGTCCACTTGCTACTGTTCTAATATAGCCCAGTATAGTACTGTGCTGGTATTTAACGCCCATCTAGTGTAAGAGAATGCTACTTCTCCGGTGTAACCTGGATATAGATTACATAATTGAAGCTGTAGTATATTTGCCGATGAACAATTATGATAGTGAGCGTCGCGTCGATTACACGACCGGCGAATGTTTACCAGGCGTGGTATTGAGCCACTGAGCCGTCACTAGAGTTGCGTTACTAAATCTAATCAAGTAAACGGTGTATTGCCTAATGTAGGTACTAAAAACTAGAAGTATGTTTTCCCCTTTTAAAGTTAGTTATAAATTCTCCTGGTGCACGGTTGTATTTTTATATGGTGTGACGTAGTGGTTCTATTTCACCTCGCATTGCATTACCTTCCTGCAGACAGGAAAGGAGTATAATAAAGAGGAAATTGTCGGTCGGTCGGAAAAATATAGTCGGTAGGGGCTTGTTTAATATTTCAATATTTATGTATGACGAGACGAAAAATAGCCACAAAACCATACTGGTGAAACACCTCCATGCCGCAGAATGGTGATACAGGTGGCCTTGTATTGTATTCTTCGTGATAATCTATCTCTTGGGATTTGCTATGTTGCAAGCAATAATAAACCAAGTAACAGTAGATAACCATCAGGCGGGCCGCGGGCCACCCCTCGGCGAGCTTGTCTGCTACATTATACTTAGGTATTGTATTATGTTATGGAAGTTTGGCCGTGATCGTAATAGCATTTCGTTTCTACTCTATTAATAATAATAACGGAGTAGGAACAATGTAGCCCACGTGTCGCGGCGTGGCAACCTTCTGCGTCAATAACCTTCGACAATATTGATTGTTATTACTTGCGCACTGGCAACTAATAATAAACTTCATTTGTTGTATCGTTGCTATTTTGTTTAGGCGCAAGTTTCCTGCCCGACGTTTGATTCCCACATTTGTATGATTCACATATTGTGGCCGCGGAGTGCGTGCGTTAATTGTTTTGTGAATTAATTGCTACACGCCCGTAATTCCCCAATGTAACGTAACGGAGTACAAACCTGGAAATACTATTCTGTAACATCCTATATAAATTCTGTCTCTCTCTTCGGTTTGGGTTGGGTATGTTCGAGGAACTAGCTTTTTGGCTTACCGATGACTTTGTCGTTCATGATTGGGCAATACGCGCCGATAGCTGATAGTATCAGTTTCTATATTGCTGAATAGCATTACTGCACAGTTAGTTCATTTATCCAGTTGCGACATCGAATCATTCGGAGCGCTCTGTTAACACATGTCAGATTTATGTAAGGTAACTACAGCCTAGACGGACGTTTGCAGTAGTACTGATGCTGGTGCCTAAAATCTGTGGGTACCTATGTCAAAAGTTAGCCCCAAGTCGTAGACTAACTTTCCTAGATCTAGGAATACTTGCGACTATGTAAATCATGCAGGTTTAAGGGGAAGAATATAACAGGAGAAAGGGGAAAGTGGAGGAAGGCCGAATTATACATATATCGCTCATCGCAACTTATTTATTCAGGAAGCCGGAAGCAAGTAATTTTGTTCAGCACCACTAACCGAGTGACTAGACGCCGCGTGGTGAATAGCTCACAATAGTACCTACCTAGTTATTGATTTGCCTATGCAGTGTTCTGGGACTCTGGGCCGGGGACGTGGACCGCGACAATTATTTCAAAGCCTTTTTAAATCTCTGCTGGTATAACTGTACTTTCCTCTCACAGCAAGAAGTTTGTTTGATCAACTTCGAATAAAGAGGTTATCAAGTTGACGCAATATTCAGTACTTAGTTTTGTATGCCTCATAAATTCTGTTTCCGATTCAAGGGTGATCTCGCATTATTATAGTACAAAACTAATCAAAGTTTTAAATAAGGGAAAATCTGGACAGCTGGCGGTCCACAACTGTGCGTTTCTCGAGAAACTTTCTGCCTCGCACAACTAAACTGTGGAATGAACTGCCACCAGCGGTATTTCCGAACCATTACGACCTTCAAACCTTCAAGAAAAGAGCGTACTCTCTTTTAAAAGGAAGGCAACGCACTTGTGACTCCTCTGGTGCTGCGGGTGTTCATGGGCGGCGGTGATCGCTTACCATCAGGTGATCCGTCTGCTCGTTTGCCTCCCTAATCCATAAAAAAAACATTGTTTTGTTTGCCTACCTTGACTTCGAAAGTAGGTAGTTCAACCAAATTGTTTACGTCTCTGGCCGTTTTTAGGGTCCGTAGCCAAATGGCAAAAACGGAACCCTTATAGATTCGTCATGTCTGTCTATCTATCCGTCCGTATGTCATTTATTTTCATTCTGTGGTAGAGTCTAAAATAATAATGTTTCATGTTAAGTTTTTTAGTCTAATAAAATTAAAAAAAAAAAAGTTTAGTTCGATTCAAATAAAACCTACTTTAAAGTTTTTCATTTATCAAAACCAATATAAAAAAAACAATTAGAAATAAACACAAATTTTACAGGCAATTATTCCACTGCTAAGGACACCTGCTTAATTCAATTTCAGTACTTTCAGTCTGTTGAGGACGAATTAAAGAAATATTTTATTTGTTTAGCTTGAATAATAAAATTATGTAATGATGTGTCTCTTGTGGAAGCGTCCAAATCGGCTGCTATCAGCTGTCTCAATGTCAATACAGATAAATAACTATAATGTAATAATTGTGCTATTTTGTACGTTTTGACTATCACATTACCGTATGATGACTCTTTATGTAGAATACGTTTATTTTGATGTATTTAGGCGTTCATTAATTATTAATATTTTAATTTCATATTCCTACAAGATTTACACATCCTTATGCATGATGTTACGCCCCTAGCACTTTATTTAAAATGCCATTTGCACTTGAGACCTGCCTATCTAACCAGTTCAATAGGTACCACATGCAGTCATTCACCAGATGTGCGCATGTTGCAACTTGGCGGGTAAGTACTCTGAATTGTACCTTTCTTGCAAGATGACAACTCGGTACTTTATTTTTCATTAATTAAACCAAAAAAATCTACTTCTATGCTATTTTACTGAAATCCTTATTGGTGTGATCAAATGGTGTGATACCTTTACACCATTTGACGATTACTGGTGCCTGTAACATCATCACACCAGATTGCCAAGATCTTGGGCAATAAGCCGTCTCTAAGTACAGTAACGATTGTTTTGATGAGTGCTTCTATGAACTCTGGATACCAATACAGTGCAAAAATGTCTATTCTACTGTATGGATGTCTATTCTTGCTGTTATAAGACTTGGGATTTGAATGGACCTTGAAATCTGACACTGGGAACCTTCTATCTGAAAACCATCATTACTTATCTCTTATCTGGAGGATTGGCGGCGTTTATTGTTCATTGGGGTTAAGTATTTCTGACGAACCACGAAAACATACACCGTTTTGATCATTTTGTGGTAGTTACCTGTATCAGCTCTGGTTACGTGTTACATATTCAGCGATGCGATTGACCTGTCCATTAAACGCCTTCACCGGCAGCTGGTTGTGTCGTAAACGTCCTGTAGTTACTGCACGCTGTTTAGAATCTTTGTACCTAGTGCCTAGGCACAGTAGAGTGTAGCTAGGACGTGGCCTTCGCAGCACTGCACCGACTGCACGTAGGTATCTCAGGTGACAAATTAGCAACATATTAATAATTATGTGGGTGTGCCCTTAGCACTCAATGTTATAATGCTTTTGCTTCATTACATTAAGTACTCACACTCGAAGAGCTAGGTTGAGGTGAATTATGGGTTAGTACTAACGGGTCAAATAATACGGCTAAGTAATTGCTATAGTGTTGCATCTTAACATTCCCAGCTTCATAACCTCATGTTATTTTCTGAATGCGCTATTGGGTACTTCTTCCGGTTGATTGCTATAGACTCCATTTCCATTACGTGGGATCAATTACAACTTTTCGACACGCGACAGACAGACGGCTTATCAGAAATATATTATCTCATAACAAGAGTTCTCTCCTGAGTTCCTCCTTAGTCAACGTCAACTCCAAAACCCTTTTAGAGTGTAACCGTATTCTAAAATGAGTAGTTCCCGTAAAACTGTAATAACCTGAAAATTACTTCTGAAAATTCCATCGTTTTTTTATTGCCAAAATCGTTCCTACTCGGTAACACAGTCGTGCTTACTTGGGCTTTAATATTCGTAGTGTAATCAATGTGTATATTTACTCTGGGAACTAATCCTAACGATCACAAGTGTATGTACATATTGTACATGGTCGTATAATGTATGTACCTACTGATATTACACTCGACGTCGATGACGCATTGCATACTATGGCACTTAATGACCGAATCACGGCCAGTGGCGCGGGCGCACCTGCCTCGCATGACCTTGTCTATTCTATGGTATCCCAAACCATGCTTCACGCATCCATTCTATCTCAAATGCGATGAATAAAACGTTGCTAGCTAAATCTTAGTAATCACTATTGCATGGCAACAGCGGGCATAACTGGAACAACTGTAATAAAAGAAATAATATTTGCCGGAATGCCAATTACCGAAACTGGCTCTTGGCCGGTGCTTTTATTTTATTTTTCATCGGAGCGGCAATTACATAGGATGTGTTCCTTTTGCAGGACGCACATGCGGGCCCTCGAGTCTTTGCCAAGACCGCTCTCCGACGATGGGGCTTTCCAATTCGGTCTCACCAAGTAAATATATTTGCCATATCATTAGAAGACAATAGATGGTAGGGTATTCTTGTCTCAATAAGTGAGATGGTCACTTGTAACTTGTAAGACCACTTGACTGTCCGTGTGCCTGTCTATTCGTGTCTGCTTAGCATTTTCATTAGCGATCCTTCCCCGCTTGGAGTAGTTAAAAAAATCATGTGTCTAAGTCAGTGCAAGTAAAAGACATTTGTCATTATATTTCATCAAAGTCTAAACTGTAGACCTAGAATAATTAAATTTGGCAAAAAAGACTCTGATGCTTACGGTGCCGGACCGAGTAAAGGACAAAAAATTAACCATTTCTGGATGATCTACAAATAGTTCATTTGTTACCAAAAATGTAAAGTAGGATCTCAGACCGTGGCTTGTAAAATTTAGGCTACCGAGTTAAGTTACCCGTCAATAACTACGAGTTATATTTAGTTAAGTACGGGCAATGTTTGAGTCCAATTTTTTTACAGTAACTTCTGTAGTTGCTTATTCTTGAGGGGAGGTTTAACTAAATTCTCGTGTCGGGACGAATCGAATCATGAACGGTACCTACCTGGACAAACAATCTTAAAATGTAATCTCGAAGGGCGAATCACTGAAGTTTAATATCTATCAGTTTCTCAAGGTGGGTATCGCACAAGCGTTATGATTGCCCTTGATGTACTTACAAACAATTATAAAAAATACAAAACACAATTATTCTAAATTGAGAAACTAAATGGTGATTAAGGTGACATCTCACGCAATGAATGCTGGAAAAGTGATTCGTAGTACGGCATTATAGTATATTTAGTTCGAGCAGCGTCGCTTAGATTGTGTATCTCCGATAGCTCGTGTTATCACTATCAGGCGCTATCGCGATCGGTGCGAGGGGCTGTATCGGAGCGTGCACATAGATACCTACTACGAACACTTTTTCTTGTTCTTGCTTCATTTTCTTCGTACTGTGCGTCATAGTATCACAATTAGTCATCGCTGGTGCTAATGAAGCTAAGTACTATATTTTTGCGATACCCCGTTACTGAATCAGCATCTGCCGCGTATAATTTGTGTCTCATGCAATATGCATTATTCTAATATCAACTTCGTTTAGCAGTTTGTTGTGCAGACGTTTTGCTGTACCATCATTTAATTCCAATAAACTGATGACATCACTAGCAGTATGTATTGCCTTTGCCCTGTGGAGGTTCATCTCTCCTTTATTTTGTCTTTTTGAAGTTAATAATTGCGCTTGCATAATGTCATTCTATACGAGTAAACAACAATGACATGACTGTCTCATTACGTAAACAAAATGTAAAAGTGTCGTGCGATTTAAGTTCGGCCGATGACTCGCTCCTCGCTCGCGTTAAAAGGGAAATGTAATTTAGGTCACAATTTATCGAACATTACTTTCATGCTAGTAGCACTTGGTTACGAATAAGTATTACAGTTATCTTATCAATTTACG